>JBBMFX010000002.1:12753998-12772043 GCA_037832545.1 Rhabdalestes septentrionalis | reverse complement strand
TGTGTGAGAGTGTGTGGGTGTGAGTGTGTGTGTGTGTCTGAGAGTGTGTGTGTGAGAGTGTGTGTGTGTGTGTGTGTGTGTGTGTGTGTGATCACTTGCATTCATCTGCTGTCTTTACACACACAAATATATGAGAGACGCATTTAAAACTTATTTATTCGGGGTGGAGGTAGCTCAGTGGGTAGGATACTTGTCTTGGGTTCAAATCCTACCTCCAGCACCACCACTGGGTGCCTAAGCAAGACCCTTAAGTTGCTCCAAGGAGACTGTCCCTGTAGTTAGGAATGGAAGTTGCTTTGGATAAAGGCATGTGCTAAATGCTGTACATTTAAAAACTGTTATTTGCAATTCCAGTTAAGCATTCGGATGGATGATCATAATGGTCAAACATTCTAAAATGTTCTAGATTAATGAATGTGTGTAAAATCATTCTGTAATCTGATCATTCCTGTAGACCCCTGAAAAGAAGCACTCTGAGTCATCCAGAGGAAGAAAGAGGAAAGCTGAGATTCAGTCTGAAAGTAGCCAAGGTATTTCTTTTTCTTGTCATTACTTTCAATGCCAGAAATTGAATTTTCATTTTATGGTTATATCTGCTCAGCTCACCTGTCTTTTATTCTTTTTCTTTCTTTTTTTTTAGGGAAATCTATTGTTCGGGGAACCAAAATTAGTGATTATTTTGATGTAAGTTTCATTTTCATCAGTTATTGACTGAAAGTGAATGATAAAGTTTAAATTTAAAAAATATGCAAATGGATGTTTGTCTCTCTTTGAACTTGAATTGATGAAGAGAGAAATTATTTCTTTGTTAAGAATGAAATGAATTCATGTGCTCTGCTATAGACAAATGGAACATAAACCATAAAGAGAGGTTCACTGTGAAGGGGATGATGTTAAAAATAACTAAGTTCACTGCCTCCCTCTCTATCTCCTGTTGCCCCATCCCTCCCACTTTTCCTTCTCCCTCCTCCTCCTGTCTCTCTCTATTGCGTTAGATACAGGGTGGTAATGGGTCCAGTCCTGTTCGAGGCTTACCACCAGTCATTCGCTCCCCCCAGAACTCACATTCCCACTCTGCACCAGCATCTAGTGTACGTTTTACACATCGACCACATTCATTCTGCCTGTGTACTTTTCCCCTGAAGTGTTTCTAACCGTGTTATGTTTTTTCCACTGCTGTGGTTCAGGTCAGACAGAACAGCTCATCACCCACCAGTCTGTCTTTTGGGGACCACATGATGCACCCTAAACAGTTAGCAGTAAAGAGCATCCAGGTTAGACAATAAGCTTCTGTTTGCTTCAGATCTTATTTTTAAATCATACATTTGTTAGTGGCTAGTAAATAAACAGAGTACCTCTACCTCTAAAAAAAGTATGTTAAGGGTGTGATTTCTCCTGCTCCCAGACTGATCTGACTGTGCTGAAGCTGGCTGCTCTGGAGAGCAATAAGAACCTGGACCTGGAGAAGAAGGAGGGAAGGATAGATGACTTGTTACGGGTGAGGAAAGGACATTGAGGAGTGACTGTGTTGTGTTTCTTAACATACTGTCCTCTGAAGTTATGTTGTGTTGTAGTTAGAAGCTTTACAGGTATCACTCTGATCACTCTTAATTTTTTTCTCTACCTACATAAAAGGCAAACTGTGATCTCAGGAGACAAATAGATGAACAACAGAAACTACTTGAAAAGTACAAGGAGAGATTAAACAAGTGTATTACCATGAGCAAGAAACTCCTTGTTGAAAAGGTGAGAAAATTGTGTTTTTCATTCCTTTTCTTAAGAGAATGCAATTTAGTGCTGAATATTTAGTCTGCTAATTATTTCTATGCGTGTTATCCTTGGATCGACAAAGACAATTTACCAAGATTTCAGTCTTTCTGGATTCTCTGTCCAAAACATGAAATAAGAAATGTTATATTTGTGTGGTTTTAGAGCACCCAGGAGAAACAGGCATGCCGGGAGAAGAGCATGCAGGACCGGCTGCGTTTGGGACACTTCACGACTGTAAGACATGGGGCCTCTTTCACTGAGCAGTGGACAGACGGGTACGCCTTCCAGAACCTTGTCAAGTAAGTAGTTTTGTTTTGATTTTTTGTCTTTCTGAAAAGTGTCAAATAAATTTTTTGAGCATTGAAGTGAAGGAGCAGACAGCCACACATTGTTTTTGCATTACGTACTGGAGTCTTTCACATAGTTTGATGCTTATTTTGAATGTAATCTAGACAGATTGATTTCAACAATAGTTGCTTGTTCGCGTGTGTCCGGCAGGCAACAGGAGTCTATAAACCAGCAGAGGGAGGACATAGAGAGACAAAGAAAGCTGTTGGCCAAGAGGAAACCCCCTTCAGCCAGTAACTCCCAGACCCCTAATGCTAATTCGGAGCCAAAACAACGTAAAACAAAGGCAGTCAATGGTGCTGAGAGCGACCCCTTTCTCAAACCAAGCCTTCCTCAGCTGTGAGTATCTGCCTTTTGACAGTGTAGACATGTGGGTGTTATTTAATTAATGAGCTTTTGTTTTGTCACAAGTTCACATAAAATTGTTTTTCATATGTCACTGAATATATTTCTCTTTTGTGAGTTCTAAATAGTAAAATTTGGGTCTTGTCCTTTTGTGTACACAGATTAACTTTAGCTGAATATCACGAGCAGGAGGAAATCTTCAAGCTACGTCTTGGCCATCTCAAGAAGGTCAGTTGTTGTTGATGAAAGCTTATTTGCAATTTGCCTGCTATCAGTTGATTTCATGCTCTTCAACCAAGTGGAGCATATTTCTTTAAGCTGTTTCTACGTGTGGTGAGTTCTGACTGTGCTCTGTGCTAGTGAGTGAGTGAGTGATGGCATTTGTGGTTGTGCTATAGGAGGAGGCTGAGATCCAGGCCGAGCTGGAGCGTTTGGAGAGAGTGCGGAACCTTCACATTCGTGAGCTGAAGAGAATAAACAACGAGGACAGCTCTCAGTGAGTACTGTCTCCATGGTGACACTGAGCCACCTTCAATTGATGCGTTATTATTTATGATTTTCGGTACTGCCAGTTGTTGCGCTTTTTGTTTTTTGTGAGAATTTCTTAAAGGACACGTGCAGCCTTTTTGTACGTTTTGTCTCAGAAAGTAAAGCCTTTGATTTCCCACACCTGAAAAATGACCCTTTCCCAAGTTTATACACTGGCACTGGGGAAAAACTGTGCATCATGCCCTGCATCATGTTGAAGTTATTTTTTTACCATGGCTCAAACACTAAAAACATTTACAACAGTTATACAAAACAGTCCCAGGGCTAAAATATAACTTGCCTTTACATATTTGGAGCCATTTTAAAATATGATATGCAAATACCTGTGTCTGCTTTTCAGCACATTTTATGCAATATGAGTTTGTGGACAAAAGAATGAATCCCAAATGGCTTTTAGACATATTATGCACTATTTGCAGGCAGTATATTAATAAGCAAAGGGAACAAGGACTCATTTGAGGGAATGCATTACATGTACTATCATTACAGTGGTAATTCAGTAAACAAATATTACTTGAATGAAGACTTTTAAATATCATTTTCTTCTTCCTCTTTCGGCTTTTCCCTTTAGGGGTCACCACAGCGACCCTAAATATAATTTTGTTATATGGAAATATCAGCTGTAACAGTTTCTTGTGGTATATTGTGCTATTCTGTTAGCTCAAATAGTCTTTACTTTTATAAACAAGTTTAATTTGATCAAAGGTCACTCAGTATCAGTGTATTTCTTATCGGTTAGATTGTAAATGTAGACATTTCTACATTTATTCATGAAAATAAAACCTTATTACTAATAGTCACATTTGTACTTCAGTAAGTACTCAATATACAGTATGTATATGCTAAAGAGATTAGCACTGTAATTTATAAAATAAAAAACATTCAGTTTCCTATTTCTACCAGCCATACATAACATGAATCATTTTGGCACCTTGTCACCTCATAATTAGAAGATGGGTTTTTACTGGCCACAGCTCTCTGTAATTTGTGCCGGATTATGAATAATTGATTGATCACTTGCATTCATCTGCTGTCTTTAGGTTTAAAGACCACCCAACTCTGAATGAGCGCTACTTGCTGTTACATCTGCTCGGAAGAGGGGGCTTCAGTGAAGTTTACAAGGTATATTCATGCTTAAACACAAATGCCACATGTGCCGGTTAGATATGAACAAAACATTTCAGAGTTTAATTTTATGTTTTGAGTTGTTTTTATTGTTTTGCTTTTGTTTTTAAGGCTTTTGACCTCATTGAACAACGGTATGCAGCTGTGAAAATTCATCAACTCAACAAAAACTGGAGAGAAGAAAAAAAGGAGAACTATCACAAGTATGTTAAAATGTTTTCTGTGTTCATCATAAATTGATCATGCCAGTCATAGAAACATTGAGAGAAACATTTTTCCCACACAAAACAATAATTGGTTTACTTTGGTTATGGACACTGGATATATTGGATATATATTTGGACACTTATACATGTAGTATTTTACCTGGTAACTCAAACAAATCCAAATTAGTGTGAATTAATGGATATAAATGCATTGATAATGGTTAGAGGTGCAGACTTGGCTTAAGTTTGTGGGTATCCACTTCTAAATTGAATAAAGGGTTTAGGACAGGGGTGTTCAGTCATGTCACTGAGGTCCAGTGATTAAATTTCATCTAAGTAGACTTGTCTTATAGCCTTCCCCTATATCCACATTTTCAAATGATTTTAACGATCTTTATTAATTTCCAATGCAGTGCACAACTAACTCTTTTCCCCAAAAGTAGTCCCTGGCAAAAAAAATTAAATAAATAGAAATAAAAATAAACAGAAAGCTTCAAATAAAATACATTTAAAAAGTGCAAACAGAGTGGAAAAACTCCTTTTTCTCTTAAATTAAAGAGGTCCCAACTGAAGAACTGAAGGCCTTCACTTCAAGTAAAAAAGTCAGCTCAGAAAACAATAAATAAAAAGTGCAAACTGGGCATTAACTTCACATTTTCTCTTCTTTGTTCTTAAAATAATGAGGTCCCAGCCTAAAAAACTGAGCTGGGCTGTAAATATATGAGTGAGGATTCGGGTAGATCTGTCATACTGGGTTGCAATTCGTTTTTTTTTTTTTTTACCCTCAGCTCGGGTAACTTTGCTCATGCGGCCTTTTTCATTGTGGCGCTTCATGTTGCTACATTTAATAAGCCTAAAATTAATTTACCAGACTGGTCACGGGTCTGGACATAACCATCAGTAGATCTGGATCTGAACTGAGGTCCGGCATTTGGTGATGCCTGGTTTAGGAATTCTTTAATGTTGGCCACCCTCTTTTTAAAGGGACCAAAAGTAATTGGACAGTTGACTGATAAAAGCTATTTCACAAGTATGTGTAATTCCATCATTTCATTACAAATTAAGGAGACAAAAGTTCTGGAGTTGAGTCCATTTGTATTAGGAAGATTTTATAGTGAGCATAAACCATGCAGTCAAAAGAGCTCTCCATGCAGGTGAAAAAGGCAATCCTTAGGCTGCAAAAACAGAAAAAAAACATCAGGAAATGACCCCAACTGTAATGCAAAAAGGCCTGGAATTCCACAGAAGACATAAAGAGAAGACTTCATGAAAATTTCATGTTTCCTGCGAGGTGCAAGCCACTCTCAAGCCTCGATATGAGAGAGGCTAGATTGGCTAGAATGGTTTATGCTTTATATTTAAAAAAAGACAGCACATTTCTGGACCAACATTCTGAGAACAGATGAAACCAAGATCAACCTCTATCAGAAAGATGGCAAGAAAAAAAGTATGAAGAAGACATGGAACAGCTCATGATCCAAAGCATACTACATCATCTGTAAAACATTGGGGAGGCAGTGTGATGGCTTGGGCATGCGTCGCTGCCAGTGGCACTGGGACACTAGTGTTTATTGATCATGTGACGCAGGACAGAAGCAGCCGGGTTCATTCTGAGGTGTTCAGAATCTGCTCAAATCCAGCTAAATGCAGCCAAATTGATTGGGCTTAAAAGTTCAGATGGACAAAGCAAAGAAGTGGAATGGCCAAGTCAGTCACCTGACTCACAAACAAACAGCGAATGAAAGCCATTTAAGTTAAGATGTATAAATGTCTGGAAATCCAGTACATTTCACCTCAGGCATACTGACCGATTATCTGTCTCTCTCTCTTTCTCTCAGACATGCCTGTAGAGAGTACAGAATACACAAGCAGCTGGATCATCCACGAATAGTCAAACTTTATGACTATTTCTCACTGGACACAGATACGTAAGTACCCATACTCTTTACTTTGCTCCATATACATATACCAGCATGCCGGCTGAGTTTAAGAATACAGCTGGATGGCTTGGTGGTCAGGGCGTTGGCCCTGCAATCAGAAAATTGGGGCTTTGAATCCAAACCGCTAGTGTCACCACACACTCCTCTCCAGGCGCCCCTCATTGGCGGCAGCCCACTGCTTCACTTGGTGAATGGGTTAAA
The DNA here is from genome assembly GCA_037832545.1 of Rhabdalestes septentrionalis. Classification (NCBI taxonomy): domain Eukaryota; kingdom Metazoa; phylum Chordata; class Actinopteri; order Characiformes; family Alestidae; genus Rhabdalestes; species Rhabdalestes septentrionalis. The sequence continues at coordinate 12,765,559 of JBBMFX010000002.1, read as the reverse complement.
ATGCAGAAAAAGGAATTGTTTTTCAAATTCACATGTGACTATAAGGGTAAATAAATGTAAAGAAATTACACATTCCCACAATGTTATCCATAAAACATTGGAGATGCTCTTATCCAACCCAGTGTTCCTGCATGAATCGTTTTCACCAACATATATGTTGGTTATTTCGATGTGGGATATTTTTTTTTGATGATGTTAAAGAACCTCTCAAACAAAACATAATGTAGTCAAATTTTTCACTGAGAGAATTAAAACATTTTACGGTTGTCACAAGTCTACAATTTAAAAAGTAATTATTCATGTAATTTTTTTTTGCAGGTTTTGTACAGTTTTGGAATACTGTGAAGGCAACGATTTGGACTTCTACTTGAAACAACACAAACTGATGTCGGAAAAAGAGGCTCGTTCAATTGTTATGCAGATTGTTAATGCACTAAGATACCTGAATGAGATCAAACCACCTATAATACACTACGACCTTAAACCAGGTATTGAGTATGTGTATACACACACATGCACACACATTTCCTGTGACAAAAAGTCTCAAACTTTTTTTCTTTTTTTCTTTTTTTTTTTTTAAACCTGGTCTTGCATCTTTGCATCTTTGTTTTAAGGAAACATATTGCTAGTGGATGGAACAGCATGTGGAGAAATCAAGATCACAGACTTTGGTTTGTCTAAAATCATGGACGACGACAATTATGGAGTAGATGGGATGGACTTAACATCACAAGGAGCGGGCACTTACTGGTATATGAATTGCACTTTCGTACTCGTGTGTAACAGGTTGCTGGCAGCTGCTCATCAAATTCCTCTCTAAGGCATGGAGTTTTGCTGCAGTAACAGTGTTTCTTTAGGAAGGCTTTACATTAGATAAAGGTTTCCTAACCCTTTTTAGACACAGACTGAACCTCAATGATTTTGAAGGTCAAACTATTAAGACTGCCATCTGATAACATACAACAGCAAAGCAGAGTTTGACAGCTCCACAGTCTCATTTCTAACTTCTCCCTGCATAATATGTGGTGTATTAAGCTTTAAATAAAAGGACATAAACCTGCTGTAGTATTAAATGGAACAATAATAGAAATAAAAAAATAAATTATATGATGGTTGTAGATTTCAGCACTTTGTCTGCTCCCACTGGCTATCTGATGTATTGTTTAATCTCTCCACTAGATGCTGGAACACTGCTTTGCAGTTTTGGTCAAATTTAGCTGCATCTTTATTAGAGAGGTCAGAAACTGATAATGGATGATTCTTTCTGAATGATTTTTATTTGTTTTTGGGGGTTTTTTTGTTTAATTTTTAAGGTATTTACCTCCGGAGTGTTTTGTTGTGGGTAAGGAACCTCCAAAGATCTCCAACAAGGTGGATGTGTGGTCTGTGGGTGTAATCTTTTTCCAGTGCCTCTATGGAAGAAAGGTAAAAATTAAGAAAATGAATATTCTCATTGATGTTTCAACTGCAATGCTTACTTTCCAGGAAAAATACATTTATTTTTTATGGTGCACAAAAGTGTTTTTAAGTCAGTGTTTTGGTTGTCTGGTTGCAAGACTGTAAGGACCACTGCAAAAAAAAGCCCTATGCTTTTAGACTTGTACAGAAAAGTACTGTGCCATGTGGCCTACTGGTGCTATTTTCATATTTCATTGTTTACTGTTTGACTGTGTGGCAGACTTAAACCCAGTTTCCTGCCAATTCTTTGCATTTTTATTTATTAACATTCTTCAATGAAGTAATAAACAGATATTCAAAGTTTTGCACACTTGCCACTCTGATGGTCCAAACCTACAACACACCTTGTAAGAGTGGGATTCTTATGGATTTTTTTTTTCTTCAGACTTAGTTTGTGTAAATGATTAATTTAGGCAATTCTATATGTTTTCACTCAACATTTTTTTCCCAAAGAATATCTATTTTTACTAAATTGTTATGTTGGAGAGCCATGAGTTAAATTGTCAGATGCAGGAAGCTTGCAAATAATGTGCTCACTTCATTGTATGATGTTGATGTGCTCCTTATTAATGGCTAACTCTGAGTTTCAAAACAATGAATTTTCTGTTTTAGCCATTTGGCCATAACCAGTCACAGCAGGATATCCTGCAGGAGAACACTATTCTCAAAGCAACCGAGGTGCAGTTCCCTGTCAAACCTGTGGCAAGTAACGAGGCCAAGGTCAGTGAGTGTGATGTTTGTAATGGTCATGGTGAAAACGATGATAGTAGGAGAATGTTAAGTAGCACAATATTTGAAATTCTTTGTTTCCTAGTTGCACTGCAAGGATGCCCTCTAGTGTTTAGAATCTAGAACTAATTGATAGGACATCCTTTTTGCACTTTCCTATCGTTATACAGCCTGTATGCTCCCAGAAATATACTGACTAAATGATTACATTTATATTATGTAGAACCTTTTGCAATTTTTGCCTATGTGCTGTTAACAGCAACCACTCCTGACAGGTTCAGCTATATTGGTGGCATCATAAGGCCTTTGCCTGACAAGATTTTTTGTGTTTGGCAGGCTTTTATCCGGCGTTGTCTGGCCTACAGAAAGGAGGACCGGTTTGATGTACATCAGTTGGGAAGTGACTCCTATCTGCTCCCCCACATGAGACGCTCTAGTTCCTCGGGCAACCTGGCCTCAAGCCCCGCCTCTTCCAGTGTCATCTCCTACTGAAAATCTGCACTGGAATTCCTCTGACTGACAGCATTGCTGGCCAATCCCTGCTCTCAGTACTGTAGGAGCTGAACAGAAACTGAGCAAGCAAGGCAAAAGGACACTTGACTCCTCAGGTTGTGAATATTGGGGATTAAGATGGCAAAAGCTTAAGTTTGTTTTTGGGGGACACCAAGTGTGGAGTTTGTGACCAAGTGAAGAATGAGGCAAGAATTCACAGTGTGCTGCATAAATGATGTTGAAGTAAAATGGCCTTTTGATGATTCTTTAGAGCACTGCAACTACGAAGTACCTTGAAATGTGACACTTGGGGGTTTTTTGTTTTAGTTTTTCCCCATTTTTCTGTGTTTTTTTTTTTTTTTGGGGGGGGGGGGGTGACCGTTACCTTGAAGGGATATGCGAACACCTGGACACCCACTGTATGGACAAACTTATGAAGTTGCTGCCAGGTTGTCATAAAAAGACTTGTCTATCAGGTATTATTTGCTTAAAGGAACCTACATTCATAGTCACTGTAGGTATCTAAGGATATCACATCAGCTCTGCGGTAATGATTTGGATATTGGAGGAAAGTGTTAGGCTTTTTTTTTTTCCTTTGTACAATTAGCTTTGAGAATGTAATTATATACATTGTGACATGTAGTGTCACAGTAGGGCCAGGCAGCATACCAATGTCCAATGCACAAAATAACCAAATGTAGACAGTGTACAGAATCCTATGCAGGATAAAAAAAGAGAATCCCTTCTAGAGTAAATGTATATTTGCTGTACAGAACCTTAATTTCAGATATTAAATTTCAGCAGATTCATTCTGTACAAACATTTAACCTTTTTGCCCTCTTTCTTGTAAATTTGGTTTCCTGGAGTGTTTGCTGAGTTGATGTTGCTTTTTAAGAAAAAAAGGAAAACAAGGAAAAAAAGGTTGTGTGAATTACTTTGAATACAAATTGTACAGTTCTGTTAAAAGAATAAATGATGATTAAACAGCCAGGAATTTATATATTGCTTGAAATGACATGAGCACTAACTGATTGGGGGAGAGTCACTTTCATCCTAACTTGAAAAGCATCAAAGTTGGGTTAAAGTCTTGTGTATATACTGCTCTAAGAAAATAGTGAAACCTGATCTCATTATTAACATCCCAAAATCTGGGTGTCCCCTGATCTTAGTCAATTGTTCAAAATGGAAGCTGTGCATTCGGTGTCTAATTAGTATGCACTCAAGACCTGCACCATTTAACTAAATGTAAAGTGTGAACAAGTTAGAAATATAGTTATGATATTGTGACCTAAAATATACATGTTTAAATACTGTTAAAATGTGATGCCTTCAGAGCAGAACAAAACCACTGCATGTAGAATATAGGTCTGAATAATTATATCATGCTCAAAAACACCAGATTTCATACAAATGTAAAAACTTAATTGCACTAATTGACAAGTAAATTATCCTTTATATTTGGTCCTGGATTTTTCCTCATGCTCCAACATGTCTTCTCACTTCCTGTATATTATGGCAATCAGGAATGCGGTGTTCGGGTTGCGATGCTCAGTAGATTTCTGACCGTAGACAGAAGCTATTCTGTCTCGTGCTAATTGTTTAAGACCTGTCTTTGCCAGTAGTCTTTCTGCTTAACATGAGACCTATTAGAAACTCTCATGCTGTGGGTGAAACAAATTACATTTGAATCATAATAAATCTTTCCACAGTAAGAGGAGTTTTTCAGCATGTCAGACTTTCCACACAGAATCAATAACTGGACATGGCTGTGCATTGCTGAGTTCTGCCTTTTATAATGAATCTTTTTAAATGTAACTACTTTGACAGTCGTGGCAATGAAAATTGTGAAATAATCTTAGTACAGGGGCACAGATAATTTGCAATGTATTTGAATAGGCTTTTTTTATTGACTGACATTGTAGACCATTTTGCGCGTGTGTGTGTGCGGTAGGGCGAGGATTGTGTGCGACAGACCATGGCACCAATCCAAGCTGCCCTCTCAATATCACCGTCAGCATTTGATTAAAGGAGCTGTGCACAAAGCGGGCTGTCAGTATTTATCAGGAGCCTAATGCAGCAGGCAGTCCCAAGAGGGCGGAACACATCAGCACATCAGGCCTTTAGGGACTGAGGCTGGGACTGTAGATCAGCCTGCAGCTAGAGAGCTGTTGGGGAGGGACACTTAGCAAGCAGAAGGTGCAGAAAAATAGCTCTGGCCACATGGGGGCACTGCAGAGACACCAGGGATGGAAGAATTAGGGAAGGACTGAGGATTCCATCCCTGTCAAAATGTGTCTACCCTTTTAATTCATGGCTTCTTTAGGGAGGATGGTCATCTGTTCACACAGCTTAGAATTTTAGATTGTATGATTTTTGTCTTGTTTTGTTTTTGGGTTTTTTTTAGCTCCACAGTGGCACAGTATAGCGTGGTGCTTGCTCTGTGCCTTACACCTCCAGGATTGGGCGTTCAAATCCAGTCGTGTGTGTGTGTGTGTGTGTGTGTGTGTGTGTATGTATGGCGTTTGCATGTTCTCCGTGTGGTGGTGGTGTGGGTTTCCTTTGGGGTTTCTGGTTTCTCCCACAGCCCAATGACCGCCATGTCAGCGAATGTGTGTGCGCGTCCTGCGGTCCTTGCCCTGTGCCTGTTGGGCTTGAGAAAGACCCCAGGTATCTGTGCTGTGATCATAGTAAAGATTAATCAGTTACAGAAAATTAATAAAATATTTTTTTATTAAAAAGCAAGAATAGGACACTCCTGAACAGTCACATGGGTGACACAAGCTTGCCATGTTTCATATAGAGGAATACAAACCCGTCTGACGATGCTCTGTGGAACTGTTCTATTAAGTGCTCAAGCTCCGTCTAACACCTTCAGAATGAGCTTGATTGACAATTGTGGATTGACCAATCATCCAACATCAGTACCTGACCTCATTAAGGTTTTAATGGCTTAATGCATTCAGTTACTCACGGCAATTTTGTAACAAGTAGTATCATGCGTTCCAAGTATAGTAGAGTAAATGGGGACAAACTCTATTAATACACTAGTTAGAAAGCTGTGTTATGTTTCTGGTAACACTGATTGTGCGGGCTAAAATACAACAACATTTTTTAATAATTTAAAAGTACAGCTAATATAAGCGTACTATTTACCACTTTGTCATTCCTAATTATTTTTGCCGTGACAAGTGGAATTTCAGTTTCTGAATTAATAGCTGGAGAATGAAGCTGATTAAAGATGCTGGGATTTTGACAGTGACCATATAATGTATATGCAAGAAATCACAAAATCGGGAAAAATTTGTGATGTCACGTTTGATTTACATTGACTGTAACATATCTACAAATAGGCCAGTTTTCCTCTGTGGAAGTAAATGTAGCGTACCTGTAAACTAATGTAGAGTAAAAACAAATTTACCTTAAAAAACATACTGCAACATTGAGGGTACGTGTACACTGCTTGCAAATTTTCCTGGACAGTAGACTTTTGTGTGTGGATGTGTGTATACGCAGACTGCCAAATACAGACTCAGACAGCAGGTATTTCTCAGTCTGCTGCCCATCTTGTGTGTGTGTGTGTGTATGTGTGGAGGGAGAGAGAGAGAGAGAGAGAAAGAGGATGGCAGGAATAAGCTTTTTTTTTTTTTACTCCCAAAGTCTGGCCTAGGTTTAATAATGCTTGTAATTGAAATTGATGCTGAATTTGAGGTTCTGCTAAGGCTGTGTAGCTAATGTGAATTAAGTGTGATTTCTTTTGGCCGTGTGTCAAAGAGCTTTATAAAGCGCTCCCTGAACATACTCATTTTAAAAAGAACTCTCCCAGGGACTACAAAGCCTGAATGAATTAATACCTATGATGAAGCTTTAAAATAAAACAGAATGAAGGCACATATGAGTCTGCATGGTTCCAGTTCTGCAATTATAAATATAAGCCATTAATTTCAGAAACAGTGTTATCATTGCGTTTTAATGTCTGTGTAATGCTGCAATGCTATTAAACAGGATTTTGCCTTCTGTATAAAGGCAGACAGAACAGTCTGGCTCAGTTGTGTCGGTGTGGTCAGTGGACTGTGTCTGCCTCAGCACAGTGTAATAGTGGTATTAAAAGGTGGAACAGATTCCACTGTTCACGTTGCCTCTCTTTGTTTTCATTATCTTTCAATTACCTCCCAAGGCCGGAGACACCTGCCTCCCAATTAACTCCATAATTATACATCAATTTAATTAAGCTCCAACAACGTTATCACCACTAAGGCTTTGCTTCTTACCTATAACTGGTCACTCAATTAGTGGAAAAAAACAGTTTAGAAAGTGTTCTTATGTATAGGGAAATCCTGTGTAGGTTTTATATGTGTATATATACTCACTTCCACAAATAAGAGACTGCTCAGACCACAGGGTGCACATTGCAACATGGAAGCTGTGCTGTGACTCCCATCTGTGTCTTAATAAAGCACAGACTTTGCAATATGCTAAAATTATAATCCAGAATATATAATCTACATGTAATATATACATAACTACATTAAATTAATAGGCATGGTTGAGACATTGCTAATGCATCCCCACACATGCTTTCACCCCTTGTATTAAAAATAAAATGCATTCAGCCAGGGAAGGGCCTGAAATTGGCTTCCTATAAGCTCGTACAACGAGTTAGAAAGAGAGCAAGGTCTGATGAATTTTATGATAAATATCTTTAAAAGAGTGAATAATGAATGCAGCTTCGTCTCACTGTGGAGGCTGGGAAAGCTCGGTGCTGCGATGATCACCCTGTAAAACTCCCTCTCAGGGCTATTAATTTGAGAAATGGGGGATGACAGTGGAGATAGAGGCGGGCACGGCTGGATTTGAGAAAAGATCTGGGGCTTTTAGAATAGGAAATAGTCTCCAATGTCTGTCTTGAGGTGGAATGAAAACTGCTGTCATTCAAGGTACTAGGATGCAGAAAAGTGGTTTGATGAAATCTGCCTCAAATTGGCTTTTTTTATAGACTAGTGCATTTTATGTTTTGATTGAGACTGATTCAGTCCGATATGTGAGTACTGAAGGCCACAGCTGCATTCCATCATCACATCACTTCACGGGCGGCCTCACACATAATCTGCATCAAATGCACTTTAACATAGAAAATCCGTGGTCCGCGACGGCTAATGATTGATGCTGAAATAGCGATGGCCCTTTGTCTGCTCAAATGAGTGATTTCCAATCAGGTGCTCTTTGATGTCCATTCTTCGTGGTTGACAAAGTCCATAATGGGGCTGTGACCTCATGAGACACTTGTGCTCCACTCCAGCAAAAATGTAAATAACAGGGACTAATATATGACACCATGTACTCAATAACACTGCAAAGCCATGCACACTGTTAAAAAAAGAAATGCTTATTATTATTGTGTTTGACAACACAGTAGCTTCACAACTGGATACTCAATAGAATCTGATTAAGATAATCTAGTGATATCACTCATACACTGGAGAACTTTAGAGAAAAGAAGTAATGTTCCAAATTCATTCAAAGTGTAAAAGCAGAAATGGAGGGAATAAGTCAAACCTGGATGAAGGTCCTTATCTCATTATTTAGTAATTCCAATAAAAGAGGCGAGACTGGTGGACTGAAAGCTGAGTGTTTTATTAGCAGTATTTATATGACAGCATTCTTGCACAAGATCACTTGGTGTGACTGTAGATTAAAGCGCCCGTCTTATCTCACAGAGCATTTTCCAATATGGGGCTGTATTTTACCATCTGTTTGTCACCAAAAAGGCTGTAAATAAAAAGGCTGTCTTACACTAAACAGTCCAAGCATGTCTGAACACACACTTTTATTAGGAAATGTCAGCATATTGATTGCTCCCTTCAGGAAACAAAGCCTTCAGGTCTGGTTTCCCATACACAGACTACACCTCAGAACCAGCATTACAATATCCAAACACGCTAATGTCCAAATAGGCTTCATCTGTGGCTTGGAAAGCAATCCTTAGGTTACTAAAATGTTCATAAAAATCCTCTCCAAGTATTATTAAAATACACAATTACTAGATAAACATCTGTTGTGCTTTTCTTGCCAAGTACCACCCATACCAGCTGGCACTCAGCCACCTCTTTTCAATGGCCTTCTTTAGATGACTAAACTAGAAGATTACATTATAACATTCATTGGGTATATATAATAATAGTGACAATCACAACTACACCACACTGATTGCACTACAGTTATATTGAATGTGCTCTTTGATATCTTGACATTACACACTGATCACTTAATATACGCCATCGTGTATTACAGATTAAAGTGACAGATAAATAAACACCACTTCTTTCCATGTCTTTGGTCAATGAATACACTGAAATCTCTGAAACATTAGTTAAATCACTCTGATCATAATATCCTCTCAAATGATAAAATAAAGATCCCTTACAAATGAGGAAAAGATATTTTTCACACAATTAATCACTTTGTACAAATCAAATCTCAATAAATATCTATGTAACTGGTCATCACTATTTAAACATCTCTTACTGTAAAACTATGTAATATGTTTGTCACAAAGGCCATATAACAATAATATACACAATCTACATAAAGGACTTCAGTTCTATAAACACAGCAATTGAATACAGTGCCTGGTATGATCACGATAAATGCATTGTTCCCCAATCATTTATGCCACAGGAGAACAGCTAAGATATGCAACTGACTTTGCAATCACATTGACAACACTTAGAACCAACAGTTATTTGACTTGGATGAATTACATATTACTCTTGAAGATTATATTATAGCAGGTACCTCCAGAGTCTAATGTACTCTTGTCATATCTACTGAATTGTTTATTGGTACAAGTTTAAATATTTTGTACATGATCTTCCTCAAAACACAAGGCAACACTTTCATTAATACCTCCATCATGGCACATCCTTATACTTATCTCATTAAATCAATTCTGTATTTTTTCAAACTAATCTCCATCTGCTGCATCTGTAACATGCATTGAGCTTCCTCTGACAACTATATTATATTAATTTCTGTCCAAAACTTTAATAATAAGCCATATGGTACAGGTGCAGTATGATGGACATTAGGTTGAAAAACACTGGAGTGTTCATTTAATGTGTTCAATGGCAAATTCCTAATCGAATCAACCATTAGGGCATTCTGACTTCCCCAGTGGACATTATTTTGATGCTGTAGTTAGTCACCATTGTCAGTTCTGATGTCACAAAGACTTTTTTACAATAGTTGCCATAAAGAAGGCCATGCCTTACTTGAGTCTATGGTGGACCAGCAGGATAATTGGAATGGGCTGCCAGAACATTCTCTTACAGTGCGTCGAATTGTTTGTGATTCGACTCTTTATAAATCCTGACCCAGTCTTTCAATCTCATCGATCAGGAAGTCAATGTCTGACCTGGTGGCAGCTGGGTTTGAAATGACCATCCTGAAGAAGTTCACCTTGTCACCTTGAGGCTGGTAGCCCACCATTGTTGTCCCACACTCCATCATCATTGCCTTAATTTTGGGGGCCACCTGGTAGTAGGGAGAGAAATCATTCCACGGCACTCACAAAACACTAGAGAAGCGTTTACTCACAGGATTCTGTCAGATTAAGCCATGCAGTTTTTCCCACGTTCATGCCATGAGCTTGTATCGAAAAACATCCAAAATAATCCAAAATTAATGGTCAATTTGCCGTAATGGCGGTCTGCTGGAGCCGACAGTATTTTACCTTATGAAGCCTCTGTCGTTTCTCCTCTCCATCTGGCATGCCACGCAGGTTTGGCGGAATGTACCAGAAGCACACATTAGTATGCTGAGGCTAAAAAAGAGAAACCAAACAGAACAAACAATAAATAAACACACCTCACTGATCTGAACGCTCAGTGGCTGTTTTATCATTTTATCTGAATCTGTTTAAATGGTAATGATGTTGATGATAATCAAAATTTTCAAACCTGTCCCTGGAAAACCATCTCATAGCCTTGTCTGTTCTTGATTTTATTATAGAGATACTCTGAAAGCTCCAGACAACGATCTATATGCTTCTCAAATCCAGTGGTACCCTATAGAAGACATACATATCACCAAGAGCACTCAAAAACATTTAAAAATATATCTTTTCATACCGTTTTGATATTCGCTGAATATTAAAATAAAAATCCTCAGTGGAGATTTAATTAATTACTTCACTTGTTCATTCATTCATCTATTCACTCAATTATTCATTCGTTCATTATTTAATTTATTGATTATTATTTAATTTATTAATGTTTGTTAATTACTTTACAGTTTAGAGTACCTTTGCTTTCCACATGAGCCAGAATTTAAAGATATCCACATGTCGGCCACACTGTATGGCCTTGTCACCAGTATCATAGTTGACATCATATTGTTTATCAGGCTGGAAAAGGTAGCCAGCACACATGGAGTTGCAGCCCTGCAGCAGCCCCTGCACACACACACACAAACACACACACACACACATATACCATCAGAGTGCCAGATTCTCACATAATGACATGTCAATGCAGAGAGAGCGAGAGAGAGACAGAGAGAGACAGACAGACAGACAGACAGAGAGTGAGAGAGAGACAGACAGAAAGAGAGAGAGAGAGAGACACACAGACAAACAGACAGACAGACAGACAGAAAGAGAGAGACAGACAGAGAGATAGCGAGAGAGACAGACAGACAGAAAAAGAGAGAGAGAGAGAAAGAAAGAGGGTGTGAAGCCAGAGAGCAAAATCATTAATGATACACTTCAGTGAACACAAACCCTTTTCCGCCTCTTCGTTTCTTCTGCCCTTTTGTTCTGGTTGTCTCTCACTTTCACTATGCTACCCAGACTCTTTCTTATACTATTTCTTGTACAATCTCTAAGG
>JBBMFX010000002.1:12718722-12734954 GCA_037832545.1 Rhabdalestes septentrionalis | reverse complement strand
GTATTTATGTATTTATTTTACTGACCATTATCACCGATGCTGATCATTTGATGTTTCACTATAGAGGTTGGACAGGTAACATATGTCATTAGAAAACCTTGAGAATTTACTGCTTTGGCAGTTAATAAATAATCTCAGGACGGTTTGAGAAGTAATCAAGGGTCTATGAAATCTCACAAGACAGTTGAGTGATATGGATTCTCACTGAATCTGTAAAAAAATATTGAATACATTACTAGACTAACAGGCTGAATATTTCAACAGAATATATTAAATCCATTAAGACCCTGTTACACCTGGCCACTTCATGCATCCTGAGCAGGGGTCCCCAAATGTGGTCCTTGGTTCTGGTGTCCCACTCAGTTTGGTGATTTCTCTCCACAAGCACACCTGATTTAATTCACCTGTACATAGACACTATTAGTGAATGTCTTTGAGGAGGTGAACGGGGAAACAGTGCTGGTACAGGTCCTCCAAGACTATTGTAACATATTTAAAACCAGTATAAATCGAATCACTCCGATGCATTCAAGTCACATGTTATGGATTTGTAAATGCATCTGTCTCTCCAAGGCACATTCAAGAATCAAAAATCCCTCCAAGGAATGTGATGGCACATCCACCCGCTGTTCTGATTATGAAGAGTCCACCCTTCAGACTGCCCCCACTCACGGGAATAGTTGCTCCTTCAGTTCATCTCTTGGCATGAGTTTCTCCTCTGAGTTTACTTTCAATTTTGTAGCTTACTATGGATAAGCCAGTTACCTCTTATAAAGTGCCACCTTGCCTCATTGCTTTTCATTAGTGTTTCATCACAGTGTGGTTCACAACATAAAGAAAATTATTCTTAAGTCTTCTGTTATTTATTTAATTACTATCATTTTATTAATTATTCTCCCCCTTCTTGTAAACATGGACTATTTCTTCATAATAGAACCGAAATGTCATGTACAAACTGACTAGAATATTACTCCCCACTACTACCTGGATTTCAGTCTGACTGGCTGAAGATGCATTTGAGTACCAGGTGAAAATGCATGTAAAGTTAAAATCTCATCAATAAACAATCCAGATACTAGTGACTAAGTTTGAACTACCCTATTGAGCAGTGACTGTATTAAAATGACTGGAAAACTGACAATCACAAATTTTACAAGCAGCAGTCTTATATACTCGGGTCAGGTTGGTCACAGAACAGGCATTGATATGTTAATAGGACTCATAGTGAGAGATTTTCATTTTGAGGTCGTAATTCATGCGTCTGGAATAAATGGTCACCTATCACATTATAAGCAAATTCTTCAGGGACCACTAAAGTTTTCTGATTATAATTCTGGGAAAGTTTTACTCCCAAGATGCCTTTCACATGTGATTGATGATTGCTGGCCATCACAGGCTAAGCTGAAGTGCTGTAGACCTGCACGGAATAGTTGCATGAATCGTGGTTCAACACGGGGGGCGCTCTTGCAAGACAAATTACTTCACGACGAAAAAAAACGACTGCAATGTTTTCCCCTTATTGACACCAGTAAACAGATTTCATATAACTTTGTGCGGACATTTCGAAAACCTTTTTAAAAGCTGTTTAAAATGACCCAGGATGTGTAATATACTTTCCCTATTTATTCAGATGGTGATGTCACTGAAATCACTTTTTGTACAAGGTGATGTATTTATCTTCAGTTCTTTACAAATTCCTTGTTGGGTAGTCCAGCAAATTGCTTCTTTTGCTTAGAGGGCTTTTTTCTTAAAGACGATTAGACTCTGTATAGACTTTATCTTACTCACTGACCAGTTTTGAAGTAAACATAAAAAAACAATAAAAATAATGAAGAAACCAATTCAAATGTTCGTTACACAATAGCCCTGGAAGTGTGCATGATGTGGACAGAATCCTTCAGAAATCTGCATTTAAAGGCTTAAAATAATTTATCAACTGAATGTTAGTATAAATACTGACTTGGAAATTCAGTGCTCTACTTGTGACCTCTACATGATAAAGCCTCCAACAGGAAGGTTTTGAACAAATGAAGTTCAAATAGGTCACAAACAAATGCTCCTAAGACGTTTATGGCTTAAAAATAAACCCCCCAAACTTTCATATATTATTAAAGAAACTTTACATTATGCATTAGAAGATTTCAAATTGTTTTAAAAGAAGGTTCTGCAGTTTCACGAGAGTGAATGCTCTTTATATCTCAGTTTTGTAATCTGGTGTATGAAGATCATGCAATTTTCCACAGCTAGATGTTCTGTAACTTTATACTCACATAGTGAGCCATACACTCCTGACTTCAACGCAAATATTTCTTTCTTTTTGGAATTTATAACTATGGTGTTTCTAAGTTTCTCAAAATCATTTAAGCCATTTTTGTATTATTATTCCAGTTACCCAAAACAGTTAAGAACAGCACAACCGACAAATTGCCCATCCAGTAAACTCCAAATACAACTTTCGGATGTTGTTTCTAAATAAGGCATTTTATACGAGGACCTAGGGGATAATATTTTAAACATATGGAAGTATCTTTAAGTCAGATACATGCACTTATACTTCAGAATGTCAGTTACACAGCATTTGCATTTGTCTAAACGCTGATATTCATGTAAACAAATCTTTAACTTATCCACTGCTTTAAAGCAGTGCTGAAACTTACCCAAAACTTTGATGTCAGCAGTCAAGTGGCCACAACAATTCCTAACTACTCAATAAACCTTCGAAAAATACAAAAATCCCTTTAACACCTTTCTTCTGTTAGTAATATGAACTTTGTGTGATGTTCTAACAAACAAGAGTGAATCTCCATCTAAGCTTTAAACACAGCTTCTTAGCGAGATCAAATTATTAAGGAAAGTAAAGATTTAAAGGATTCTTTAAAACATAGAGATTTCTTTGGCAAAATTCTACTTCTTTCTTTTAAAACATATTCTGCCCTTGACGTCAACTTTTAAGCGGGTGGACAACTGATGCTCTTTATTTTCACAACAATTTATTTAACAGTTTGTTCTCAATAGCATGCTAAAACACCCCACAAGGAGCGAAAAAACTGACACTTTCCTTCAACAAAAGCTATTAAATATATATTTACAACAATGTGAGATCTTCCACCGAAGACAGAGATCTTAACACAAGTTCAAAACTTGTTAGTGGTATTGGGCAACACAGGGAGGCGAAACGGTCTTCAGAGTCCCTATGAAAACTGAAACTGACTTGAAAATCATATTTACAAGTCCCCAAAAATTGTAAAACTTCCAAGGTGGCGTGTCCCTTTAAGCCCTAGGAAGAAATCCGTCTGATTGTGAAGAAAGTTCCAAACGATCGAAATTTCACCTTGACGGACTGTCCTCTGGTCTATCATGTTTACTGTGTATTGCACTATAGTCTACGGTCGTCGTGGTCTTTTTTTTATAGGTGTCTCGTGTCCTCCCGCTTGACGTGGTGGTCGCTGGGCTTTTCGTGAGGCTTGGCTTTCTTGTTCTGATGCGTCTTTACGTGCTTGGCCAGGTGGTCACTCCTCATAAACCTCTTGCAGCAGTCCGGACACACGAACCTCTTCTCGCCCGTGTGTGTCCTGAGGTGCCTCTGCAACTCATCCGAACGCGTGAAGCTCTTCCCGCAGAAGAGCCAGTTGCACACGAACGGCCTCTCTCCCGAGTGCCAGCGTAGGTGCGCCTTGAGGTGCGACGTCTTGCCGTACACCTTCCCGCAGCCCGGGATGTGGCACACGTGCTGCTTCTTCTTGCCAGGCTCGTCGTTGGAGCCGCTGGAGGACTGGCAGTTCGGGCAGCGGCAGCGGCGGCAGCGGCGGGCCGTGGCCAGGGGCGATTTGGTGTGGAGCAGTGCGGCGATTTGGCTCTGGTACTGCGCAAAGTCCGTGTGTCCCAGGACCAGGCTCCTCTGGATGGGGAAGCGGTGGGGAGCGAGCGAGGACGGGTGGCTAACGGGGTTGCCCTGCTGGAGGCTCCACCATGGGATGTCATCTCCAGGGTTGGGGGACAGCTGTCTCTGCTGCTGGTGGACCAGGCCCGAGTGTCCCGCCACAAAGCCCGACATGGCAGGCGGTATCGGTGTGGGCGCCGCGTACGTGACGGCTGGGACGTAGGTGGGCGGGCAGGTGGACTGCATGGAGCACGGCAGCATCTTGACCGGGGAGAAATCGTACGGGTATGTGGGGTCGGCCGGCGGGGTCAGCGGGAGCTCATGGTGGGACGTGTAGGAGCCCTGCAGGTGCGCCGTGAGCTGCGGTTTGGAGGATAGTCCGAATGAGGAGTTGGACGGGGGGCCCGTCTCGTTACTCCATGGGTGGAAAATCCGCGAAGGAGACCCGAGCGTGGTTTCGTATGGGACCTGGAGGAAGTCCACCGGGCTCGAACCGTGGTGGTGGTGGTGGTGGCCGATCCGGTTACACGTAGCCGCTAAGAGCGCCAGAGGGGAATGCTTGCTGTTTTCCGGAGAGGAGTTGGGAGTGCGGTCCTGGATGATCAAAACAGAGACAGTTTAGGAAGCGATAAACTACAGCTGAGAGAGACAAACTGAGTTGATCAGGTCAGAAAGTATTAGCCATAACTTTGCCAGGGAGTCTATGATTTTTAACTTTAACTTTTACTCGCGGTCAAGAAAGTCTAAGATGCTAAACAAGGGCGTATCTACTACACTCTACACATCTGTTTTTTCTCGCAACGATTAAAAACATCCAAGAGCGCGATAATAACCGTGATCCACACATGATCTTAAAAAAGTTTACGTTTAAGGTTTGCCGTGCAGACACTTTTAGAACAGCAAACAAGCGAGCGAGAGAGAGAAAGAAAGCCAATTTTCCAATTATGATTAAAAGCTCGCACGAACCTGAAGAAATGCCTGGAGAGTGTCGTTTCTCAGCACAGCCACTGCTGCCATGGCAAACTTTCTTCTCGCTCTCTCCTCCACTGTCTCCAACCAGGTTTCCGAGCGCTGCAGAAATGAGTGAAAAAGCGTCTTCTCATAGAAAAGTGTAGCCCCGGCGCTTCCTCTCCTCGAGATATCCTTGGACTATCTGAGGACTGAAGGATCACTTCTTAGGATTTGATAAGGACTTTGGTGGGCCGCCAGCCAGTCAGGAGTAAGATTTATTACTTTGAAGTTTGCCGCTGCCCAATCATCAAAGAATAGCGGCTCTTTGAGAGGGGGAAGCAAATCCTTTGAATCCACAAAGCTCCTATGGTGTGTTTGTTGGTCTGGATAAAAGGGCTGATTATTAGGGGGGATGGGAAGGGTGGAGATAAAGGCGGGACAATTAATGAAGTAATCACTATGTGGGAAATGTATATACACAAATAATTGGATTTTCTTGATCAAAGACCCCTCGCCGCCTGGAGACCCCCGTACTGGATGCCGAAGTCACCCGATCCTCCTTTTTGTAATTAAGGATTTGTAGCGTGGCCCGTTGTGACAATGCCGCCGTGTTATCTCCAGAGATCTCTTGGTTCGGGCGTGTTGGAAGGTTTCACGAGGGGAGGCGAAAGAGACGGGGATAATGGGATTCAACACGAAGTTCATCATCATCCTGACCCCCCTCCCCCGTTTTTGTTTCAGCTAAAAATAAACTAAAACAGCTTAAAAACAACAACAACAACAACAACAACAAAAACACGTGAACTGAAGACTGAACCGCATTAAAACACTTTCAGTAGCTCCACAAAGACAGGAAAAAAACAACATAAAAAGTTAATCTGTATTTACTTAGCATGTCTCTTATGGCCAAAGACATCATCAAACATTTGTCACAATGTGCAGCAGTTTGTTTTGACAGCTTGGGGCCTCTTTTACAAAATACAATTAAATTCCATTAACATTAATTAAAGTCAGGGAAATGCCTCCACATTCAGGCAGTCATCCTAATTGGGACATATTCAAAGGACATGACAAATGATTCCTTAGTAGTTTACTTGTTAAGTGATTAAGGTGTCACTGTTGGCAAACCCAGCTAATTAAAGGTGTGGAAGTGACTGAAGCAGGATGATGTCTTATTTTGGTGTTTCCTGAGGAGTTGAGCCACTGGGAGATAGTGTGAAGGAGGGAGGAGTTCCCAATCTTTAGGAAAGTGGAAACATTTTTCAGCCCCCCCTCCCTCTGCTCCGCCTAAAGCTCCCCAAGACATTATCTATGTGGCCAGCTGAACCTCTGTGACCATTAAACACCTGAACTTGTAAATAAAAAATGTAAGAAATATATACCAATTTTTTAATTAATAAAAACAAATTAGCAATCAAACTGTGATTAGAGTAGTGTTAAATTAGTAAAAAAATAACACTGATCACAAATTGCTCCATTTTGGGCTATGTAAGAATCATTGGCTTGAGCAATTAAAAACAGCACGTTTTAAGTTCGCTTTTCTATAAGAACCTCCACTGTCCCCCTAAAGTTTGCAGTTGCTGATTTTGAAGTGGATCGGTTGCTTTGAAGGGATTAACACTCCTAGTCCTCTCCCACGGCTCTGCACACAGTCATGGGGCAGAGGAGGGTTCCCGCTGGGCCCAAAGGCTATCTTCGTTTTCCTACAACCCGCAGAGGATTGTCACGAGCGTACAACATTTCAATTTACCTATTCTTATTTTTCCTCTTCACCTTTAACCACCTAAGACATATTACCATCCAATGTGAAAGAAGCACTCAAGTCACAGCAGTACATTAACCAACAAAATGAAAAATCTGTAAAGCTCACGTGTACTGGATATTTGACTATTAGGAGTTCTATAAAATGTATTAATCAGTTCATGTCTAATATCTATTGTGTAGTGCTTAAGAGAAAACCTTAGTCAACTGAAATTATGCTAATGACGACCAGTAACTTTAGTGTCAAACTTTTAGAAACAATTCTGAACAAACCAGAATAACTAGTTGATAATTATTCTGGTCTTTAAACAATAAGCCTCTTGAACAACTTTATTTCACACAGATGATAATGTACAAAACACAGCTGAAGAGAAAGTATGATGACAAATGTAATGTAATCATTGACTACAGGCAGGCAACAGGTGACCCTTCAAAGACACATACATGTTCACATCCATTTCATATAAAACAGTCTTCATTTATTACATAAGCAAACATTTCCTCTCTCCCACCGCGCCTCACCCGTTTTGTGTTAATGCGTAACTAGGGTAGAGCAATTTAAGAACAATTTAAAAACACATTCAGTCCTTTAGAGTGCAGAGTTCCCCTCTTTATGTGACATGATTTCAGTCACTTCATGCTGAAACCTAGTTAACATCCAGGAATCCATGCCATATCTGGGATGCATATCACATATTTGCTTTACAGACTGAAAGAACTGACTGAAAGAATGTATAGCAGTGCCTACAAAATCCATAAAATTTGTCACATGAAATGTCACAGAACTAAAGTGAATAGACAAAACAAAGAGAATCCTCAATGTACAACATTTAGAATAAACAATATTAAAAGAGGAAGGGCCTGCCATTTGAAAAATCTGTCTCTTATTAAGTTAAATAAGTGAAATCTTTATTATTCAAAATAAACATATGAGATGTAACAAAAGTTTTACCAATATGAGATGTAACAAAAGTTAACAACAAATTGCAATTTCTCACCACTGAATGAAATATATACATTTATATTTTTAGAAACCAAAAAGGCAATCTGTGAGAGAAAAACAGAGAGAGAGAGACAGAGAGAGAGAATTAATTAATGATACAAAGTAAAGTGATTGGTTAAATTGATTTAAATTAGATCAACTTAAACTCTTCAACTTTTTGCTGATTTGCACTTCTTAGTTGGTGGATTTAAAAGAAAAAAGCATTGACTTTTTAGATATGTTATTTTGAGAGCTACTTCTCTCTTAGACAGGTTAAAGTGAATAAATTGTCCAACTTTTCATGTTCTCTGGACAGACTGCAGAAAAAAAAGAAGAAAGAAAAATTGGTTCCACATCTGTCTCCCACACAAGAAAGGGAGCACGGGGAAGAGAGAGATGGAGCAGAAAAGATAGAAAGAGAGAGAAATAAGAGAAGAGAGAGAAATGCTTGGGGCTACTGGGTACTTGAGCCGCTGTAATGGTGTCTCGTATGAGAAAACATCTGTGAATTTCCTCAGTGATCTACAACAAAGTCTAACTCAGAGCAGTCACTCAGCGAGCCTTTGAAGTCCCTGCCTGACAGAAAGCTGCCATTGTACTCAGCCTCTAGTGCACTGCAGCCCAACTCCGCTCTCCCCAGTCTCTAACATTTTCCCCTGAAATCTGATACGCTGCCTCTCTTCATGCTGCCAGGCAAAGGCAAAGGCTGCACGTTTAAAGGCCTGGCCCAGGCGGTACGCAGACAGACTGGGGGTCACAAGAGAAGGGAGAGGTCAACATCCTAACAGCAGCCCCAGCTCCGTGTGTGGCAACTCAGACATCGGCTGCTGGGGGCTGTCAGCACAGGGTAATTGCCGGGGTCACATTCTGCTTTCCTCAGGTTGATCAGTTTTGAATTACACAAAAAACACTAAAAACATGCACTCATCAATTTTCACATCTCTGTACATTGTACATTTTTAGAATAAAATTCGTATTTTTTTAGAATAATATTTAAAGGCAGGCAATACGGGTGTTTATCCTCCAGAAAATGTGCGACCCCCTTTGCTGCTGAATTATTTAAATGTTTCATGGAGAATTTCTTCTAATTACATCTCATATTTTACCCAAAAAATTACCGAAGTCCAATGATTCCTTACACTCTAAATACAAAACTATGGTGAATTGTTTTCTTTTATATGAAAACTGCAATTACTGGGCACAACAAATGTACACTGCTTCATTTACTAACTTCATTATTGTAGAATGTATCACAATTATTACCCGTTTTAACCCTAATCTTAATGTAAAGGTACCTACGAATGACTGAGAATAAACGAATAAGTTATATGATCATTATAAGTTAAATGAACGATACATGTAGGCCTTTAGGGTTACGGGGTTCATTGCTGGTGCTTCTTTCAGAGAGTTAGGAAATGGACCCTCATCCAAAAAAAAAAAAAGATAATGGGGCAGATTAAGTTTTGATTATCAGTGTGAGCCATCAACTCTTGAGAAGGTGCAGCACTGTGCCAAATACAGCAGTCTAGCAAGAGAGAGAGAGCAGGGAGGTTAATGTGGTGGGCTGCACGCGTAGCTGGAGGAGTTTCTTTCGGCTGCTCCTCCTGACTGAGAGGGACAGATTTGATGCTTTGCCTCCCTGAATCTAAACGGGGCCTGAGCCGTCCTCGCTGTGTGCACCCACCCCGCATTTACTCAATGGCAGCTGCTCAGTCCATCTGGGAGGGCTTCAGCAAGGCCAAACAAAACAGGTTACACCTTCGGCCATGCCAAGTCCTGTAGCCTCCTTCAGTCCGTACAAACAACGGGGGCTAATCGCAATTTCACGCTCTGATTTTCTCCAGAGTTCCCTCCAACCCCCGCAGGCACAGAAACGTTAAATAAGCTCATTTTCAAAGTAGATGGGGTACATGCTCACCCATATGGTCTTTCAGATTGGTAGAGTAAGCCATAGCTCTGCTGCGACCTAGGAGCTTCCATCATATTTGTATTTTATATCTCAGAGGTGTCAGGGACAGGACAGCTTCCTACATCAAGTTCATCAAATGTCATGTGTTACAGCATCAACTCCGTAATCACTTCGCTATTCCTTAAGAGAAGTGAAGTAGCATTTGGGGCTGAGCCCACACAAACTCTTCAGGGGTTTTAGTTTTTATCCTTTTTTGTATTCACTCAGTGGTCATGCAAATGGGGGTAATTCAGTGGTACACAGAAAGCCCTCAACAAATTGCAGGTGTTAGGAAGCCGAAACAAAGGCCACTACAACCCCTAATGGCATCTCCCATCATTAGCAACTCTTTGATGTGCGTACTCCACACTCTCTTTTATCTCCTTCCCCTTCTCTCTCTCTCTTTCTCTCTTCATTAATGCAGTCTATAGGGAGGGTACTTTGACACAGAGCCCCCCCCCCCCATACTTTTGACATCTGTTTGGCTGTTACGCCTGTCCCTTACTCAGGCATCAATCACTGTGTGAGGTTCAGAGCACCACAGTCTTAATCTGCCGATATCCTAAACTAACCTGTTCATTCAGCACTAAGGAGAGACAGCAGGGACGCACTGTAAAGACGACACACACGGCTTGTGCCTTAAGCTTCAGTGTAGCTGGGTGATTATGCTGCCTGGGGTTTGCATGGAGCTTTGTAGAGAACATTTAACAGAAACTCCATGCATGTATATATATATATATATATATATATATATATATGTGTGTGTGTTTGTGTGAAAGAGAGTGAGTGTGTGCGCGTGTATCAATAGCAGGTTACCTGCTTTACATCTCAGCAGGTCTGAAAGAGAAGCTTTAGAAACACTGCTATTCAAACTCTCTCTTTGAACTCTGGAGGATATAGAGGCAGGACAATGCAAGCCTATTTGTGTTCATCCTTTGAAGTCTGCCCTCACAATTAATATGAGACAGAGTATCCTGTCTGACAATAAATACTTTTCTACCCTCTACTGAAGGATTATGCCTCTGAAGTATCTGAAATGTGGTGCGCTGCTTTCAGTGCAATGAAAAAAAGGGGGAAGAAACATAGCTTAGAACAAACAACTAAAATGGAAGGAATAACTTCAGTGGTGCACAACATGGACCACATTAAAAGAGTTTGTCAGCAGCTCCAGATGTGTGTGGCTCTTTAATAAGAGGAAAACAAAGGGCAATCATGCTTTTACAGAGACGTATTAAAGAAGGCAGGTGCAACATCTACTCAGTTTACTTCATCTGGGCTTTTGGTGCAAGGTTTAGGCCTACAGTGACTCTTGTTAGTTAAGAAGTGTACAGTTTTGCCTGATAATCTAAAGGTATGATTTCAGTGCTTGGTCACAGAGTGATCTCACGGTCTACTTTATGAGTTATATAAAGTAGTGTCATGCTCAACTAATTTGCAAATCTCTGATTGCTTTTATACGGTCGTGGTTACCCAGGACCCATGGCAACAAGAGGGAAGAAATTAGTGAAAGAGGAACTCCACCAAGGCATGGCACTTCAGTGGTTTTCACTGAGACAAAAAAACTTGAGAGCTTTTTCCAAATTGATTTCCATGCCAAAGCAGGGCCAAAATAATCAAGGGAGCAAGATCTCCGTTAACGGATTCCGTGTAGTTTAAAGAGACACTCGCGGCTGTAGGAGTGACCTATTTCAGGCAGAGTGCTTCTGAGGGATGGAATATTCTCAGCCAGGGAATAATGCACAAGGAATATTCTAATTACCTCTTGATCCAGAGAGACCAGAGCAACACTGGACACAGTGGGCAGCAATTATAATTGGGGCTTCAGAAGTGAATAGGCACTCCCACAAGCACACGTGCAGTACTACACACACATCATTTTACTACAGGCACGGTGTTGTTGTGCAGTTTGTTCAGTGTTCAAGAGTTTTGAACATCAACCTCAACACATTGTTCAAATTGAGGTATTCTTTGGTAACTGACAATAAACAGAGAAAGGAATTAGTGCTATTACCGTGATAGGTATTCCATGAATGGCTACTGGTCAGTCTACAACAATCAAACGTTTTACTCTCAGTAGCAAAGTACCATACCACTAAGTTCAAGTTTACTGCACCAATAACACAAGGCAACAATACCTCTTAACAAATGTCAATTTATAGCACTAATAAACTTTAATAGCTTGAATGAGACTTCCCTCTCCAACAGCAGAGCTGCAGAGCTGGCTAACCTTTTGTATGAGAGAGAGAAAGAGAGAAAAAGACAGACAGAGAGAGACAGAGAGGGAGAGATAGAGAGAGAGGGAGAGATAGAGAGAGAGAGAGAGAGAAATAGAGAGAGAGAGACAGAGAGAAAGAAAGAGAGCGAGGGAGAGAACATTCTGAGTCCCATCACCCTTCCTATAAAGATCAAAATCTATGCCTGGGCCCTGGGGTGTCAACAAAGGGAGATGAAGTAAATGATATGCAAATTGAAAAAACAGCGCCACAAATCTAGATGCCAACACAGCTTTGCCCTACACATCTGAGCAGGAAAAAACACATGTTTCTGCTGATATTTTACAGAGCACTTTCATTCCCCCCCTTCCTTCCCACTACCAGCACAACAGCATTTAATCAGTGGAGGTGTCTGGATGCAGACGATGATGATCACAGTAGAGGAGGAAGTTTCCGGATGGTTTTTGAGATGCACTACAATCATAACAGCCTTATCTCTGCTTTGGAGCTGTCTCGCTTGTAGAGAGGGGGATCAAGAGAGAGGAAGCTGGTTATCTGACTCCTTAAGGAGGCCTCAATTTAATGATTTTATCGTTATTAGTTTTTGATAGGCTACATTTAATGAAAGAAGGCTATCAGAAATCTAAATTACAGAATAGACATTGTAAGGCCTCCTGAACTTTCTAAGTAGATAGGAGGCTTTGAAATGGAGATATGCCCCTACTCGATAAGGGCACACACATACAGCCCCAAAGGGGAGCATGGGAGGTCCACTCACTGCAAAGCTCCCGCTTTCAGCTCTATATTCGCTGCTTTTCTCTGCTATGGTCATTAAGCCAGCCCCATTTGCCCTAAAAGAACCAACCGTGCCCCTAAAATAATACCTGTTGTCTGTTCAGCTAGTTTTTTTTGCCAATGTCCAGCAAAGAATTTTCATGTATACACACGTTTTATGCTCTGTGTACTGTTTAAGGCAGCCCTAAATAGTGACAAACTGAAAATATAAGTGTGCTACTTGTTTCCTACATAGTGAGTTTAGTGGATTGGTTAATAACTCCAAATTAATAATATTCCTGTCTTTAACCATATGCCTCACACTGAGTCGACTGTACCTTAAATTTCATTGTTCCTCGAAAAAGTGACAATGACAATAAAGATTTATCTTAATAAGATAATAATATGGATATAATTAGGATGATTTATTTTACTTGTTAATCCAAATTAAACAGTATATAGGCTCAGGAAAAGAAAAAACAAAAAAAGCACAAAGTTACATTAAAGCAGATTTCTCTGGACAAAAAGATCCCTGTTGTTCCACGTGGATTTGGAAACCCCCAGCTGCTCCACAGGGTGCACTCTAAACCCCACCATCAAAAGTGCACTGTCATTATATTTTGTGTTTATTTCTTCAACAATTGTATCATTTGTCATTCATATAAAAGCAAAAATAACAAAAAATGAAGGGACAGAGATAAAAAAAGAGACAAAGTCTAAGAAAGAGAGAGTGAGAGAGTGAGAAAAACAGAAAGACAGAGAGACACAGAGAAGCCAGTGTTTAATTTGTTCTGTTCCAGGCTCCAGTGTTTTTGTATCTACTGTGGGAGTGTGGAAGTGTTACTCCGGTGTTCTAAAACTTTTAATAATATAATATGGTCTCTGCAGAAACAACTTTTATGTCCAAAATGTCCTTTTACTGAATGGCATTTATGTTCTTAACACTAAATGCAAATTAATTAATCAAGGTAAAATATGAGGAAAAAGAAAACAAAGCTCTTGGCTCACTATAGGGACCAGGCCCTCAGACTGCGGCGTTGCTAGATACCGCTGGCCAAAGGAGGGGACGTCACAAACGGTGCAAGAAATAGCAAGCAGTGATCCATTCTAAACTAGAAGCTAAAACTAGCTGTCCAGCTATCTTTCTCCATCCTACTCAACAACATTTGCTTCCGGGACAATAAACTCCAGCAAACTACACAGCATGTGTTTAAACACTGCTGTGCTTTTGTTGTCATGGACACACAGCTCAGTCATTAACATTAACATTGCACTCGGGCGGAAGTGGGGACTTTACATCGACACTGCCTGGAGTATAAATGCTTTGATGGTTTAATTTACTGATCATTACTGCCAGGTTTTATGACTGATGGATGTAGACTATTTTATTAACCGTGGGAATCCACCATCATGCATTTCTTCCAGCTCTAATGCTAACAATGAGCCGAACATTATAGAGGCTTCAGTGAGCTCCAAATCTCACACCCAGACGAACTGTTTATTGTTGCCTGAGATTCCAATCATGTAAATCTCACTTCAGTTCTCCCTAAATTCCAATGGTTTGTGTGAGTTGATTGGGGAGAATATGCTGGACTATGTTTACACAAACATCGCTGGTCTGTATTATGCTGAGCCCCACCCCAACTAAGACCACAGCTCTACCAGCTTGGATGAGTACACAGCATTAGTGACTGTCTACATCAACTAGTGATGATTTTACTGTCTTCAGAGTCTTCAGATTTTGCGCAGGACAGAGAGTTAACAGATAAACATTAGAATATTTTGACTCACAGACATTATCATATCAACACAGAGACACGACCCTGTAGAGACTGGAGCCTGCAAAATAGGCTTCTTGGGCGCACTGCATTGTTCCTGTTTGTTATCAAAATTATTTCATTTTAATATCATTTAATAAAAAAGGGGAGCCTGAAAAACCCACAGTCTTTTTTGGCTCATGTCAGTCCTGAGGTGGGAGAAGAATGTTTTTCTGGTGGAGAATTTCCGCCAATTTCTTTGCAGCAGGGTCGGGCCAGTATGAATACAAACGGGCTCCGACGGTACAGCGCCGTGTAGGATCACATTTGCCTTTGCATGAGTATAAACCAGGCTTTAGAGTCAACCTGTTGGAAGTCTGCAGGACCAGACATCACTTCTGGTAATGTACTCAAATATGCAGACCAGCTGGTAGATGTTCTCAAAGATGGCACAAAATGTTGTACGGGCACTCTATTTTACCTGCACTCTTGATCTATTTGCAGTGTGTGTATTTTGTCCTGTCTGCACTTATGCTGTCTTGGTGTGTTCTGTTATTGTTCTTGCATGATGGTCCTGGAATAATGTTTCATTTGACTGTGTTTTCTGTGGATATTGTTGAATTGACAATAAGCCTGCTTGACTACGTGACTTGACTTGAAAAGACAATAAACACCTCCATGACTGACATACATACTGACTCATTTCTTTTCACTGGGGAGTAACAATTTTTAATTAATTCATTTAATAAATTCGAAAGAGTCAAGACTCAACTTTTGATTTAACACATGTTAATTCACATATCAAAATCATTTTATATTACTGAATCTCATTTGAATAATTGCATCTCACTAGTAAATTCAAGCTTTGAATCAAATGTTTGAAATTGCACTACATCAGTCAAGGGCCTGGTTGGTAGTTCACACACAGGACAGCTGGAAAAAAATGTGTGTGTGTGTGTGTGTGTGTGTCGTCACCTGTTGTGGTTGAGTACGAAGCACAGCATTGTGCTCTACTCTCAGCTCTGAGTGACCAGAGCTCCTCTAGACATCGGTGGAGCCGGAGCTGGACCGGAGGGAGGAGGAGGAATAGAGGAGGAGAAATCTTCCTCAGGGATGGACTCCACTGCAGAAAGTAATTTATAATACTCATCCTCTCCATCCAGAAGTTTGATCTGGCTGAGATTACACATTACAGTGAAAGAAAGAAATAAAGAAAGAATTAAAGAAGAAAGAAAGAAAGAAAGAAAGAAAGAAAGAAAGAAAGAAAAAAAGAAGAAGAAATAGATATAGCAAAGGAATGAAACCATAGGAAAGTAAGATATATTTAAGAAAGAACGAGTGAAATGAGAAAAACAGGGAAGAAAGTGGTTAGACGGCTCTCACATGAATGTTACACTTATTTTCCTCCAGGGAGAAAGACCAAGTAAATGTTAATCCTTTAAATGGAAGCACTGATAGCCAGCATGGATGATAGAGAGAAGAGGGGAAGGGGAGGGAGGTATTAATACTCATCCATTTAAACCAACCTGGCACACTGAAGCAGGCTTTAGTTCAGAGATAGAGCGAGTAAGTGAGAGAGAGTGAAAGAGAGAGAGAGAGAGGTCACATACTGTATCTCACAATTAAAATTTGCATTCATGTACAATTTTTCTTCCCTCCCAGGAATAATAGAAAAGCGGGAGCTATTTAAAAGCCTCTTATTTTGAGCTCTAAATTTACATTAGCAGAAAACAAAATCTGTCTCTGGATCCCTCACTTCCACAAAGGGCCTGTTCTGTTTAGATATGGGGGTGAGGAGAAAGTAGGAAAGGCAGCTATTTACCCAAGTTTTCTGGGCTTCCTCTTGCTCCCCTGGTAATCTAGAGTTCTCTGTAGAGGGAGTGCACACACACACGCACACACACACGCACACGCACACACACACACACACACACACACACACACACACACACACACACACACACAC
>JBBMFX010000002.1:12672492-12688336 GCA_037832545.1 Rhabdalestes septentrionalis | reverse complement strand
TACTGCCAATGGTACTGCACCTTTTATGAAGGGATTATATTAACTGGTAAAAACCAAGGCTAATCAGAAGCAGAGACTGCATTACGTCCACAAGCGAGGGCAGAGAGAGAGAGAGAGAGAGAGAGAGAGAGAAAAAAAAGACTAGTCGACTTTTGTGTTAATGCCCTAAAATATACACATTTTACCAGTGAGTGAGGCAAGAGGGTCGGATCACATATTTTTGATTTCGAAGTGAATTTACTGTAAATGTTTTCTTGAGAGTCAGTCCTTCTCATATCCTTATTCTTAACCTGTGGACATGTCTTAATATATAACTCACTCTCTCAGAAGATAAGATAAATGAGCAAATGGAAAAATACATGCATGAATGTGAACAAAACTTTGTGAACATCTTGGCCTACTGAAAGAACTTGTTCTAAATGTTTCTATTACAGAGAAACATGTACATTGACTGAAGATTCTATTCTTTTCAAACATTCAGAACACACACAATTCCAACATCAAACACAATTCTGCATACTTTGTATAAATGTGTTTAATACCTTCCCCCAGTGGAATTGTAAATGCAATTTAACAGAATGATATTTCCCATTAAAATGGGATTATGATAAAGGTTGATTTAACTGTCTCTGTGTTGCAAGAAAATAAACACTTAAAACCAACATTGTGCAGGATTGGTGCAAATGTTATAGGATGGCATTAATACTTCAGGGTCCTTTCAGTAACGAACATCACTGCAAATGAGCTGCTGCTTTTCAGCACTGTTTTAACAAGGACACAATATGATCCCCTTAACAGCCATCTCCTCTCCTGGACTCATCAAATTTAACGATGTGATAAATATTTTATTGCGAGTCTATACAGCAAAGTGCATATCTTAAGACTTCATTTCTACTGAGCATGGGGAGAAAGGTATGCATTGAATTTATTTCACTGGTCCTTTAATTGGAGGCTCTGACAGATGCCCATATCCAATGTGTCTAAAAGAAAAGTAGAAGAAACAGTGAAATTCCTGTTTGAGCGTTTTAACAAGACCTCACTCACTATCTGTCCCACTTCTGGCCTTGACTGTAACTTTCTGTGAAGCTTCTCATCTTCCACTGCTGCTGTTTGTAAAGTCACTACAATATTGATTGGAGCAAAAAAGTTCTCACAAATGATGGTGGAAGCACAAAATAATCTCTCAGCTATAAAGACAGAACATTCTGAACTTTCTAATCACTGAAGACATAAGCTCACGCTTAATATAGATAAGGAAATAATGGTTTCAACGAGAATCTTGTCTGCAGAAGAGGAAATAAATGTCAAGAATCATTAAAAACCATCTATGATCATAGACAAAATGTATGTGTTCACTCCACTCTATTCAACTGGCTACAAGCTCTGGTAATCACTGGGCATATAATAGCTCAGACAAACTGTAAACCACGGTCTAGCAACAATGTAAGCAGGCATGAACAAAACAAGAATAACTGGCAGAGGTGAGATGCTAAATGATCAGTAGGATTCAGAAAACTCTTAAAATACTCTTACCTTTAGCAGGTATTTAGGAGACTGAGAGTAGGGAAAGCCATTTGGAAATACAGTGGCAGGAATAAGAGGTACAGGTAAGTAGGTGAGTAAGAAGAGAGCTGGCACCCATTAACAGAATAGTAAGAATTTAGACAGCAATGTATAACATTGGGAAGAAGTTAGAAAAGACAGGGGTAACATTTTTTGATTGTCCACTGTAGATGCTGTTTATGCATTGAAAAAACAGGGCATTATATTTAATTGACTGAAATCCATAAAAAAAAACATATTACCTCAACACATTTACAATCAAAAGTAAGTAAATTGAAAGATAAAGCATAGCGATGCAGTAGATTTTAATTGTATAATAGGAATGATCCCTATTAAAATCAAGCATATTCAGTGCACCCATTTTCAATGTGCTCACATTGTCTATTTGCTTATTAATTTCCCTAACTTTCTCTAACCCTTAAGCCTAAAATCTAAACCTAAACATACACCTAATCCTAATGCTTCAGATTAAAATAAGCAAATTAGATTACAGGAAAGTAAAGGTGGCTGGGTTGACCAAAGGCATAGCTTTTAAAACTGTACAGCAAAGAAGAAATACATTCAGAACTACACAAGTGGAAAACATGGATTATCTCTACAGAAATAATGGTCCATGCATCTTTGAAAAGATGATCAATAATGTAATTTGCAATTTGCAGGATTTATAAGATCCATTGCTGTGCTGGGTATGTACCTTGCTGCGTCCAGCGCTGAGCTGAGGCGGTAGAGATCTGGAAGCTGCAGTGACTCTGGCTCTGGAAGTGGCCAGATTACCTGATAAACAACAAGAACAAAGCTTTTATTTTTCTTAAGACTTCCAAAGTGTTAATTGTAAACAAATACATTTTTAAAACATATGTTTTTGTACATGTTTGTACATATGATATGCATAATGTCATCTACGCTTTTTTTTTTTGCATTTCAGGATGTGCAGTCCAACATTCCATTAAATAAAATTTCATTACATTAAAATTAGGAACATTTTTCCTTCCCTTTTAATGTTACCATTTCAATCATATAAGGATTTGTTGACAACATAGAACACAAAGTGTCCCTAGTCATGTTGTCAATGTCAACCAATATTAAGCAGTAATAAACTAAAGTAAATTAAGCAGTAAAATAAACAGCTCTGCTGTGCTGACATTTTGACCTGCAAAGGCATCTTCCTTCTTTTCTTCTCTCCCCCCCCCCCCCCCTCTCTCTCACACACACACACACACACACATATATACAACTGTTATACAGGAGACAGAGTCCCACTGTAGCATATGCAGTGCAGTCTGAGCGTTTCAAAAGTTTCTGCACAAGATGTCCAAATGTTTTCTCTGGCTGTGTCTTCAGAGGCTAAACTCTGATTAATGGCACTGAAAGCAGCCTTTGAAGCAGGATTGGTGACATCAAAGTGCTAATCCATGGGTGGCAGGAGTTTTATAATGAGTGGGAAGCATTTTAACACATTTCAAAGGCTCCGCTGCATGAATAAACAATGGCAGCACAGATGTGCCACACACCTTTAGAAAAATACCCACCACAGAAATGGAAAGCAGCACTAAACCGAAGTCATGCCGTGTGCGTGTGTGTATGCGTGTGTACAGTGTAGAGGAATCTGGGGCAATGAAACTTCTGCACTTTCTCTAGTTCAGTCTCATCAGATGTCGGATTATGAAAGGTCATGGATTTAGAAGCACCAAGAACAAGATGACAAACGATTGAAACAGACAAACATTTTGGTTTTCTGTCTTTTATAATGTGTCTTTTATAATATGTAGCTTCTTCAGCTTCTTCGTTTGCCGTTCCTTGGCTTCTTAGGGTGCCATTTTTCTCTCTCCATTACTAGTTACATCACTCTGAGAATACAGACATCATTACATCACTGTAGCTGTGTGAATGGTGCTGATTGCCTAAACAAACTGGATTAAATACATTTTCTTTGTTATTTGTACCATCATTTTTAATTATGGTAAAACATTAATTGTACACAATACATCCCATGTGACCCCATGTTTACTGCTATAAAATGAAAAGACATTTCATTAATAGCTCCAGTTATGACAAAGACCCTGGCTTTTTGGCTGGCAATTGTTTAGCCAACAGTTCTTTGGACCAACTATTGAGTGACACTGCAACAGGAACAAATGGCTGTCCATCAATATTGTAAAACTAGGTATTCTGTAACATGCTCTACTCTAGTTTTGTTTAGAATTCAACCAGACTAAACATTCCCAATGCAGGTGTCACAAAACAAAGTAAATGACTGAAATGATAGTAATTGGTTTGATATCTAAATAACAACTCATATCTAAATATTTGTAGTTAATAAGCCAATAATATGAAATTAGACTTCTAGCAAACTTCATTGCTTTTCGTGCTCAGAAAAACTACTTATATGAGCTGTCAGAAACGTTTGTTATTTTCCAAGTAGCTGAAAATGAATTCTCTGGTTTACATGGGATATCCTTATGTTAAGATGAAACCTGAAGAAACAACAAAAAAAACCCATTCATTCTAAGATCACAACTGATCCTGGCACTGGGTTTTTACATGTCTGCATGTTTTCCAGAGTTTGCAATGCCCAAAATCTGGAGAACAACTCTCTTGAAGTGAAGGAAATGGGTATACATGACAAAAGAGTCATGAGAATTGAATGACTAGAATCCCTGAAGGATGAATAACTAATGATGAATATACAAAATATCCTAATGGCTATAAGACCACAAAAGTATTAGAGCAAAATTAAAAAAAACTAGTATAGGACCGTAAGGATCAAACTAAACTAAGTTAAATGATTCTCTGATAGAGTTTTTGAACTGTCCACAACAAGAGCGACAAGAGGAGAATGTCCTGGATTAATTGATGTTTATGAGACCTAACTATAGCTCAGGAATGCTGCAGTGTAGGCCAATAGGCTTAGGAGCAAGAACCAAAAGGTATGTGTCTCTCTCTCTCCTCTGGTGCCATGACATTGATGTAAATCTCAGCAACAGAACAATATACCCCCATCAAAATTTGTGACATGGACTGGATACACTGCTAACAATCTTAAAATGATTGCATTCCATTAATCAAAAGTAGAGCCTACGGCTGCATATGGACTTAGCCACCACACTCGACAACGCTTATAGGTATGTGCTTGGTATTTTTTCAGGTTGCTAGCTTTATAAAATGAGTCAAATGTGCAACAGTGGTAATTTGTATGTAGCAGTATTTTAAGTTAAACCCTTTAAAATTTCAAAGGGTTCAAAGAATCTATCATAATTGAAAGGGGGCTTCCATGTTGGTAGACGCAATATTAGTGTGGAACAGTTTTGTTTAGTACAGGCTAACAGAGGAAATGTCCAAAAACGCTGCTAACTTTCCAACACAAAAAATACACCTCCTAATATGGGCAGAATATCCACTACAAAATTATGGCTTTGGAGGTCTACACAGCCTTCTACACTGTATATCCACACTGTTACCTCCGACACTCAGTTTTCCCCTCTATAGATCAGCATCTATATGTCATAATGAATTAACAATATGTGAAAATAATGCAAAATGTCAGTTTATTTTTATGTCTTTTCCTTTTTTTCTCACCCCTAAACACACACACACGTACACACACATCTGAAAAAAACCTCCATTCTGAAGCCCTTTGCATTTTATAAACATTTTATAATGGATAGACCAACAGAAATTTCTAACAAGTAATGAAAATTTATTATTGTGGTTACCTCTCCTATAAAGTTGCAGAAGTTAAGATATGAGTTTTCATCACTTCAGAGATTAATTATAAGTATGCGTAAGTAAAAATTTGGATATTCTGGATGGTCTGACATGGAGCCTTTTCCCAAGATCAATTATGTCATCTTAATGGGATCTTCTTTGGATCTGTAAGTGCAAAGAGCACTGTGGTGGTCAGCGTCTTTCTGAATAGAGGTTAAGAAGAAGAGACTTTTGTGTGTGCATGTTTGCCTCCCTTACTGGGTCAGTCTGTCTTTTACAGCACAGGCCTGTGAAAAAAGAAGATGACACCCATCATCTCTGCTTCACGTGTGCTGCTTCTGGCAAAAGCTGCCAACACACACATGCACAGAATGAGAGCAGGAGAGAGAAGGAGAAAGAAAGAGAGAAAAGGAAAGTAAAAAGCCCTTCCCTGGCATCTGTGCATTCACTTTGAAAATTAAGCCCAGCAAGATTCCTATAGAAAAAAAAAACCTCAAGCTGGCACTTGTATTGGGTTTCTATTGACAAGAATAGTCAATGTGCCCTGGATTAAAAAGCAATCCCTGGTTCAATATGACACCTCTCCACTCTCTTTCATCAGAGGCTGTGCGAGCCTTGTACTTCAGAAGCCCAGGATCGAGCTGTCGACATGGGGGACAATCAAAGTTGTCAGACAGCAGCCTTTACAAGCCGACTTCTGCTGAGGAGAGCTACTAGATATTACTCTTCTCTCCTTTACTTTCACTCATGGTCTCTATCACTATCAAGCGCCCCCCCCCCCACCTCACCCCCCTTCGTTTTTTAAATAAATATGATCTATTCTTGAAACTCAACTCAGCAACCAGGCAAATGAGATTGTTCCACCACCTCCCCCCCACCCTCTGTCGCCTAGCGTCAGTGCCCCATGCTCAGACTAGTCCAGAGGCAGTTTGAACATGGTGTTTTTCTGTCAGGGAGGATCAATCAGTGGAGCGCACGCTGTAATGGGCTTTGGGTGCCTGACACTGCCTCGCTTTATCAGGAGATGTTCTGGCAGCCGACGAAAGTGCGACTGCTTCTCCGTATTGCAGCAGAAATGCAGCAAAAGATTCTGCCGACCTGGTACGAGCACAAGATTGAGATTAGACGTTTACTTAGTGTCATGTTGCAAAAGGTTTTATCTGCATGGTCTAAGCACAGATGGACAGTGGTAATCATCATGGGCTGAATTCATAATTCAGCATTTATCTCATGCTAAGAATGCTAGCCTAGGCCTGGATGTTTGAGATTCCAGGTAAAATCTGGATGTGAGTGGATTTAGATTGTAACACCTGGTTCATGAATATGGATGTAAACCACCATCTAAACAGAACATACCAAGAGTGAAGTGGATGATGAAGCTATATATACAGATTCACTTTAGTTCAGTTGAAAAGATAACCCTCAAACAATATACTATTCCCTACAAATACCTATTGATCTTGACCAGAACAACATATGCTTCTACTCCATTTAATGCAAAGACATAGAGAGGCCTTCCTAAAGAGCATACATATTGTCTGACCGCAGGCTGGGAGAGTAGGCCCCACAGAGCCTTTTAGAACAGGGCCAATCCAAACACACTGATCCGCCTGATCCAAGGATGTACTCAGGCTTTTAGGGGAATTTGTCCATGCAAATATAACCCATTTCCTCTGACAAAGTTGCAGCACATGGTCAGACCACAGAAAAAGACACCCAAACATAAGATTTATGTGTGTGTGTGTATCTATCTATCTATCTATCTATCTATCTATCTATCTATATATCTATATATATATATATATATATACTACGATCAGCTTCATTAAAATTCAGATTCACACACAAAAAAAGAAGCAAAAACATCCTCAGTGTCAAGCTTACCAACTACATTAGTACTATGTTTAATTCAAACCATCAGCAGCAGCAGCAGCAGCAGCAGAAACAGCAACAGCAGCAGCAATAGTAGTAGTTTAAGTATGTAGTAAAAGTACTACACAGTAGTATCAGTATTATATAATGCATGGAATGTTCTTTTTGCACTATATCAATTGTGTCAATTATATAGACCAATATTCCTTGTCGTTTTGCTGATATATGCAGGAGAGCACAAAGCTGTTTGAGTATAATATCTCCTAACTCTACATAATCAGATCACAGCAAGTACCACTGAAATCAAAACATCACAGAAAAGCAATCCAGACACACTGTGAACAGCCCTGGCCGGTGCAGTGAAATCATCAAGAGTGCCCCCTAGTGGTGCGAAGTACCCTGCAGGCGCCTGTGAGCAATGCACATCAAAACACCACCAGGGACAAATCGATTTTTATCAGATGCTGCTGATAGCTGTAATTTCACAGATAACAGGGAAATCTACAAAATAGAGTAAAAATATATGCAAATTAAATTCCCCTCATATTTCAGCCTGAAGATCAAAATTTCCATCTTGCAAGTATTTTGAAGCTTAAAAGGAAGACGGTGTTTCCACTGGTCTATCGTGGGCGAACAACAGACAGCTGTGATTAGCAGAACTAAGCAGAGGAGTGGACAGCATAAAAACACTGCCCAAACACACACCTTAAAGCAGTGTGGAAATGATCAGGAGCTGCAGCTAAAGAGAACACAGCTTAAGAGTGCACAGCCCCTCTAACAAATATACCAGCATCTAATTTATTACACAACAACACTCTGGTGTAAATGTAATCACAAATGAAGGTGGGCTTTCCAAACATAACTGGACACCCCCACATACACATTCAACTTATGCGCACACCCAAATAAAATGTTTTTTTTAATAAATATATATATATATACACACATATATATATATGTATGTATGTATGTATGTATGTACGTACGTATGTATGTATATATGTATGTGAGGTGCCATGTTGAACTTCCAGTGACCAGTCTGAAAGATTGTGAGGGCAAGAACAGCAAGTTTAACTGCTGTCCCATTCACACCAGAGACCTTGCAACATTAATGAGTTACATGACACCAGGGAAGGAAAATGGCTAACTGGGCACAATTTGGACATTTTCACTTAGGGGTGTACTCACTTTTGTTGTCAGCGGTTTATAAATAAATAAATGCATACAAACATACACACAAACATACATAAGTGCCCACAGACACAACAAATCCACAGTTACTAACAGTTATTTTAGTTTTCTCCTACCCACAAAGAAGAGAAAACAACTGCCTCGTTAATAGAGGCCAACTTTGGTCAGTATTTTTAAAAAGCTTTTCGACTTTCCTTCTTAATGCTTTCCATTCTTCTCTACAAAAACATACTTATGGGTATCTGAAAAGAGAAGGGAGCAAATAATGGCTTATCTATGGAGGTGTGTGAAATACTTAGCTCGTAATTAACCACTCTGCCCCCATTTTCCACACTAAGTCTAGTGGACGAGGCCTGTCTGCATACCTTGTGCCGAGCTTTCTTAAGCACCTTGCCGGCAGCACAATGAAGAGCGAAGAGGAGTTGCATGTGCTTTGGAGGAGCTCTAAATAGCAGCGTCTCATCCGCTGGGTATTTGAGAACCTTATCACTGGAATATCCCAAACGCCGCTTCCCAATCGCGAGAGATAGTGGCAAAACAGTGAGAAAGCGAGAGGGACAGCTTAACGAAAATAAAAACAGATCCGCCTTTTCTTCCATCCATACACTCTACCATCCTTCAATTCCTCCTCCCAAAGATCAGCCACACAGGAGATAAAGGAGGGGAGAGATTTGTAGTGAAATACAATAGAAAGAGGGAGACACATAAAGAGGCAGATAGGGAGAGACAGAAAATGGAGAGACAGAGAGGAGGAATGAAAGGAAGGAGGAGAGAGAGAGTCTGACAGAGAGATGTGCTCAGACAAGGCACTGTACATTTAACAGCTTATACCAAAACATTCACACTTCCACACGTCGCGTTAGTGTCAATTGTGTGACCATTCTATAAAAGAGCTGCCCCAACTGTGACCTTCATCACTGCTGCAGCAGCAGAGAAATGACCATTTCAGTGAAATGACCCAAAAGCTATAAACAGTGTTCAGTTTAAGTCCAAACATTCATGCAACCAAAAGACATTTTACAGTCTTCTACAAAGCCTGTGACCCCTTCACAGTTTTATGTGCCTATTATTACTATTATGTGCCATATATTTCTGGCAAACATCTGGACTTTATAAAATATCCAGTCTTCTCTTTGGATCTTAAGGTCTACTGAAAGCTCATCCATGATTTCTCTCATTGTTGCTGCTGGCCATGTGTCTGACTTGGTGAAGAACCCATTTGTTTTCTTTGTCATCCAACATAAAGTCATTGCCAACACTGACGTTCACACCATCTAGATAAATCTCCTGTCTTGCTTGTGAATTGTCCAGCACATTGATGAAGAAACACAGAAAAGACCACAGCCTGGATATTTCTGATCTTTCTTTGTAGACAATTCATTGTGTCTAACAATCTTTTCGAATTCGTACATCTCTGTCCTGACGTCTGCAGGTCTGTGTCATATTTATTGACTGCTGGATCTTTTTACTCTGACCCTTAAAATTAGTTGCAAGCACTGAAGTTCAAAGGCGTCAATATTTTTCCTGTTACACTTTTTTTATTGTCCAGCTGTCACATTCACAAAGAACAAGAGAGAAGAGCACAGTCTGGACAATTCTGATCTTTGTTGAGACGGACCATTGCATCTGAAAAGTTTTTCAAACTTGTAGATCCTTGTTTTGCTCAGTGCCAGTTCGTGTCATGGATCTTGACCACTGGATCCTTTGTTGATAATTGATCCAAGTAGGCCGTCTACCACTTCTACATCTTCACCAACACGGGTAAACATAGCGGTCATTCCCAATGTCATAATCTTCGATTTCTTTATACAAAGATTTTTTTTTTCCAGTCTGTTGAAGGCTTTTCTCTTCAGACCCTCTAGTTCATTTTGATCTTGCACTATGGTTGTTATATCATTCATATTTCAAACTTCATTAATCTTTCTTCCATAAATGTAAATCTTCAGTAAAAAACTTTCAGTCTTATAATACATTTGGTATGCTATTTGAACAAGTATGGTGATATACAGGCAAACATCCATGACACCTATGACTGAGGCGTTATAATCAGTAACTGTGGTGATAAATGAGCATACAAATAATGAACTGGGATTTGGAACAACTTAAAATTTTAAAAATGATTTCAATTCTTGTATAACTCCTGACAAAGGATGTGAACCCAAAAATATCAACTTTGCTGATGCAGAATATTTTAGTCACATGAAACCATTTCAATCTCTAGTGACCAAGTAATGACATTTAGCGCCAAAGAACCTGAGGACAGCAATGAACCATTGTAATGTGAAACCACACAAAAACCAAACATATTTGCATTCAACAGTGTCTCTGACCCTCTGGAGCCTTTGGTCATACCTGTCTTGGTGAGCGGACTGGAGAAGAGCTGCTGCAGGAGTCTGTTTTCTGACGTTCTCAAAACCACAACAATATCTGCAGGGAGAGTGTCTCTGTTCTTCTCCAAGAAACTGTTCACATCGTACAACACCTTCAAGATAAACAGTCCCACATATTTGAAAAATGTACTGAATGGTGTATTTTTTTGTGCTACCTTATCTAATGCAGACTTTCAACTTGACTTCAACATTAACAACCCAGGCAGTCAAGGCAGCCTTCAACTGAAGCAGAAAACTGTAAACCAGTATTAATAAATTAAATATGTAATAAAAAGAAGGCTCTCAAATGACATCAATGTCCGGAGGGACGGCTGTGCTGAGATATTTATCAAAGTCAAAATAAAGGACCATTAGCTGGGTGGTTTCACGCAGCAGGTTGTGAAAACTGACATTAAATGAACAAGTCTAAAAATGGGAGATAATTGGGTGAAGGTAATCAAAACTGAAGCGCTCCCAGCAGAACTGAGAGATTTGACAAATATATCAATGGAATAATAGGATGATAGATTCCTGAAAACTGTGTTACCTTTCCAGCATAATGCTGAATGCCAAAGGAGAACTCCACACGCTTTGGTCTCCAGAAGTACTTGCAACGTAGGTTGTCCTCAAATTTATCTTGAAAAAGAGAAAAAACAGAACAAGTAACAATAAATGTCTCATTTTTGACACAGACACTAAGTACTAATTCTATTAATAAATGGGGACTGATTATACATGTTCCTCTCAACTCAATGTTCACTGATTAGCCTCTAGATATGAATTTTTGAACTTTATTTATATTTATATCATTGTATAGTAATGTTTTGTATATTTCCTTCCTCACTCAGTACATAAGTGCTGGGAAAGTTAAAGCTGACTATTACACAACAGCTAAATAGTTTGAAAGTCACATTGTTAAGTAGTAATGCAAATATTTATACAGTCATCACCCTCTCACTTTGTGACTGGGGGAGTCCAGGCTAATGGATAGGAACTGACAGAGTTTCTAGACAGAAACTGGAAAAATAAGGTTTCTCATATATTTATATGCACATCCTCATCATTTTATTTTGCTTAATTTGATATAATGGGAATAATAAAATATTGTAAATATAATGACACATATATATTTGAGTTTGTATTTTTAAAGGGGGGTTCAGACATTCGTATATGACTGTATGTGTTTTCTGCTGTGTGTTACCAACGAGTGTCTGCTCAGTAGCCTGAGGGAAACGGCTCTCCTCGTCCAGCAGGGAGAGCAAGCCCATGGGCTTCTGAAGGAACATGTCCAGGATTGGCCTGTTGTCTTCGTACTCCACCAAGCTGGCGTCTACACCCTCACTCTGATATTCCATCTGAGAAACAAGGACGCAGACACACACAGAAACACACAAAGAGACACAGACATAGAAACTCAAGCACATATACATCACACAAACACACACACGCACATGCACACACAGGCAAACATACCCACAGACACACGCACAGACACATACAGACACACATGCACGCACACAGACACAGTTGGATGTCAAGTGTCTGCACCTTAATATTTGGGCCATGTGTGAAAGAAAATCATTCACCTCAAAGATATCATTCACTGAGCTTGACATTTTTGCAAAATAAAAATAAAAATTCAAACTGCTTAGATCAGTCAAAACTATTATAGAGCAGAAAACATAAAAGGTGACCTTCAAACCAAACAAAAATCTGATTTACTAAACAGAGGGGTCGACTCCCAGAGGGACTTATGTCATAGGACCACATTGAGATTATGCAAACAAATACATTTAACATAATCTTCTGGAGACTAATCATGACGGGTGGCTTTAACCCACTCTCATGTTTTAATCAGCACGGTGGAATAGCAGTGCTGAGTGTTTATC
Source organism: Rhabdalestes septentrionalis (assembly GCA_037832545.1). Taxonomy (NCBI): domain Eukaryota; kingdom Metazoa; phylum Chordata; class Actinopteri; order Characiformes; family Alestidae; genus Rhabdalestes; species Rhabdalestes septentrionalis. The sequence goes on along the minus strand of JBBMFX010000002.1, from coordinate 12,675,747 downwards.
ATTAAGGAGGAGCAGTGTGTGTTAAATCTCATTCAGCTCTATAATGAAGCTCACTAATGCTGCTGTTAGTAATGAGGGAAATTATGCACCCGGTCTGCCAGGCCAAATGCTTGCACAAACCCACTCGCCTGCACGTACACACACAGACAGACACACACATACACATCTCCCTAATGGACAAGATGATAAGCAAAAACAAATGGCATTCAGTGAATATGGCATTAGCAACTGCTAACTGAATTACTGGGCTGTTCTGGGGAGTCTTCCAAACAGAGCATTTTTATTTCTGTGTGCATTAAAGCTGTATTACTAAATGGAATTTTGGGATTTTGTATTTGATCAGAATACTGCTTATATACACATTTTAACATCCAGGGTAGATGGTGGCCTGGTGGTTAGGGTGTTCGCCCTGCAATCAAGAAGTAGTGGGCTCAATTCCCAAGACTGCTAATCACCTATGAGGTACTCTTGAGCAAGATACCATACTGACACACTGCACTTCACTTGGTGAATTGGGAAAAAGTTGAATCCTTTAGTGAGCTAGTTAGCCTCCCTAAATTATAGCTGAAAGATCACAGCTCAATTGCTTAGTTATATATACATATATGTATACATATAATTATTTTGTGCTTCTCAAACTGTGTGCTGTGGTGTGTTCAGGTATGGCAGAATGGTCACTTTCACCATATATGTATATATAACTAAGCAATTAAGCTGTGATCTTTCAGCTATAATTTAGGGGGGTTAACTAGTTCACTAAAGGATTAAACTTTTTCACAGAGACCCAAAAGTAATTGGACAAATTAATATAAACTAATATGATTTCTCACCAGTTATGTGCTGTAAGTCTTTAAATCTTTAACAATTATTAATTAGTTTACAATGTATGTCTGTAAATATGTGTCTTACCTGTTCAAGGGCAAAGATGTGTTGGTTAAAATAGAACTGGATCTGTTCGTTGGCAATGTTAATACACAGCTGCTCAAAAGAGTTCTTCTTAAAGTTCTCAAAGCCAAAGATGTCCAGAATGCCCACATTCATCCCATTTTCTGATGCACTTTAAAAAACAAACACAGAGAACATACACAATTACCAACATTAGGTCAGTGTTACATTACAGTACTCACAACTTTATTGAGAATAATAACAACTGGTAATAGTGACAGCCCCTCCCCAAAATCACAGACACAGAATACACAAGGTACAATATGAAGGAAAATCATTTGAGCCGACTAGGAACTCAGACTGAACCAAGCTCACAGACACTCTGACAGCAAACTACTCAGACAGCTTTCAAAGGTCACCTTCTCCCAGGGTTAACAGGTTATTAGTGGCAATAAGGGTGAAAATAGGGATGATTGGAGTGGAAACGGGATGTATTTGGATTTTGTGCAGCGGACTGGAAGGCATCAGAGTCTCTTACAAGTCCAAACGCTGATATCTGAAGGGATTCTCTTGGATCAATGAACTGCCTTTTACTTTCTCTCTCTCACTCTCTGATGTCTTTTTAATCATCTGAATATTATTTTCTCAATGGAACTCCATATCAAAAATTTATAGAAAGTTATTTTTTCACTGCACTTTTCTTGTCTTGCTCTTGCAATTAATATTCTGTGGTCTGTGCTGGCCGAGTTGGAGGTCACCTTTAAGATGGAGAGACTGTGCATACAAACTCAACAGTGGGAAAGATCTGAAGAACCGGGAAGCAACACTAAAACAGGCGAATGCAAAAATAGCTGTCATTTACTACCGCTGCGCATTTATGAACACCACAGTGCTCTCAATATCTCCCTACATGTATGCATCAACTTCATGTATGATTGAAGGCAATGGTTGATACAGTAATATCTAATGGCATTAAAGGGTTTGCGATGCAGTACACACAAACCTGCAATTTTATGTAGAAGTACAAATTCCTCATAGTATTAAGAACAGAGGACATTTTAATTACAATGCTTCCCATCAATTTACTCAGACGATAAATGTGGGGCAGCATTCAGGACCTGGACAGATCAGATAAAGTGAACAAAATAGTAAACGTAAAATTCTAAAATAAATTTTATAAAAGAAAACCGCTTGGTTACAGCTTATGGGCATATCATAATATATCAATTTTGTCAATATTGTTGAAATTGTTAAAATACTGACAAAATTGAAAAGCATGTTGTTCAGTATTTTACAGGCTTACAAAACAGGTCATCAAGAAGTAGTTTAGATAAATATCAGGTTGAAATGATGGGTCTTCATTTAAAAATAACTATACAAACATTGTTTTTTCAGTTGCAAAGTCATTTGTTTGCAGTTGTAAGGTTTCATGAGGTCTCTCTCTCTCACACACACACATACGTTTGTAATATATACATATATAAAAATAAATATATCAATAACAGATTCTCATTATGTGTTTAAAGCACACCTGTCCACAGTATCAGTTTCTTGAATTCTAACCTCTCCACCCCACAATGGGCAAGACCAAGGAACCGTCAAAAGATATCAGGGACAATATCGTAGACATGCACAAGCCTGGAATGTGTTACAAGACCATCAGCAAGGACCTTGTTAAGAAGGTAACTATTGGTGCGATTATTTGGAAATGGAAGAAATATAAAATGACCATCAATTGCCCTCAGTCTCCATGCAGTATCTTACTTGAGGACGATCATAAGAAAGGTGAGGGATCAGCCCAGAATTACATGGGAGGATCGAGGTAATGATCTGAATGCAATTGGGACCACTGTGGTGATGGTGTTCTTCTGGTCATACTCTATTTCTCTCCCTCCTAACACGGCGAGTCGAGTTAATTCCAAAGAGCTAATATTTGGTCTCATCTGACCACAGCACTTTCTGCCAAGCCTTCTCTGAATCATTCAGATGTTCACTGGCTGTTGGCTGTACATGTGCGTTCTTGAGAAGAGTGACCTTGCAGGTGCTGCAAGATTTCAATCCACTATGATATCATTTGTTACCAATGGTGTTCTTAGTGTTCTTACTGTGGTCCCAACTGACTTCAGATCATTACCAACTTCTCCTTTGTAGTTCTGGGCTGATCCTCACCTTTTTGATGATCGTCTTCACCCCATGAGGCAAGATACTGCATGGAGCTCCAAACTGAGGGCAAATGATGGTAATATATATTATATTCATTCCACATAGCATATATAAACACATACCTATACAAATATAAACATATCTTAAACCAACCAGATCCCTAAGTAAAAATCTTGTGAGGTTTTGGGGGTGATGGGATGGAACAGA
>JBBMFX010000002.1:12653166-12666593 GCA_037832545.1 Rhabdalestes septentrionalis | reverse complement strand
ATTTTTATTATTACAGCAACTATAATATTGATAATTATCGATATCGGTCAATACAGGAAAAATTATCGTGATAATTTATTTTACCATATCACCCAGCTCTAACTGGTAGGACAGATCAATCAAAAACAGAACGTTTTTTGCATAAATACAAACAACATTCCAACTGCAAAATACATTGGTGGCAGCATGACATTCTCTAAAGTCTGAACTTCATTAGGAATTACTACAGAAGAGTGTCAAGGCATCTACACAAGAACTGAAGTTCAACAGAAGTTGGAACGTGCAGCAAGACAACAACCCTCAGCACCAGTCTGCCCACTAAAGAACCAACTAAGCAGAAGTTTTCTGGGACGGTCAAATAAAATTGCAGATAAAGCAGAAATGTGGCATGACCAAGAGTGTAGATTTCATGCAAAAAAAACCCAAAAAACTAAATCATCACTTAATTGAAACAGGAACGTAAATAAAAAGAGAGCTAAACCAATATGTGGAACTTTTCAGCAGCTACACGAAACTGGATGACAACAAGGGGATTACACATTAATTTTCAAACAAAAGCATTCAATATTGGGTCACTTTGTTTTAAATAAAATTGTATAACATTGCTGTTATATAACATTTGTGTTAGCAGTTGTATTTTTGTACAATTTGATAAGCAATGTAATTGTAATGTGGATTCTAAAAGTGTATGACATTCTATCATCCATAAAAATTCAGCTTTTGTTAATGGATTTCACTTTTTTATTAAAGCTCCATTACACCATAAAAGAAGCAACACCACACAGATATTTTCTGATCAACTATATTTGGAGAATGAGATTTAGTAAAACTGTATGGAATCAGATTTGTGCCAAAATTTCAAAACAAAACTCAAAAAACTCCTGGCAAATAAGGCGAAGCCCCGCCCCCACACGAGAGATTTGTGCCAGAACTGAAATTAATTTTGAATGAATTTTGATTGATATTAGGATAATTTATGTGAATTTTGTTTGATAACAGGAAAGTTTTGTTTCAAAATTTTGGCACAAATCTGATTCCATAAATCTGCTTTTTATTATAATTTTAAATGCAACCGAACAAGCAAATGCGGTAATCTTTCTTTTTTTAACTTTTTGTCTTTAGTAAGTTTCAGCAAGTTCTAAAGCTAACTTACAGAAAGAGTAAGCCTCGAGTCCAGAATACCTAACGCCCACATCTATCCCCATCTTACAGTTCCAAACTCACTCACCATTTCTTTTTCCAGTTATGTCCACTCTTCAGCATGGAATACACTCTGATTCTACACCTTCGTCTACTCCACACTACACTGGTGGGCCTTAACCACATTGTAGCATCTGAGTGTGTATGTGAGTGTATGTGTGTTCCTCAGTCCTCTTTCATTCCCTCATTTCCTAATCTTATCTTTGCCATCAGTAACTAAACTGGGAGAGCAGAGATGTTTCATTTGAAAGCCGATAATCCCATTACATTCTTTCTGTGACTGCAATTCTCTCTCTCTCTTTCTCTCTCTCTCTCTCTTTCTCTCTCTCTTTCTCTTTCTCTCTCTTTCTCTCTCTTTCTCTCGCTCTCTCTCGCTCTCTCTCGCTCTCTCTCGCTCTCTCTCGCTCTCTCTCGCTCTCTCGCTCTCTCGCTCTCTCGCTCTCTCTTTCTCTCGCTCTCTCTTTCTCTCGCTCTCTCTTTCTCTCGCGCTCTCTTTCTCTCTTTCTCTCGCGCTCTCTTTCTCTCGCGCTCTCTCTCTCTCAAGTATGAATAAAGTATGGTCACTGTCTCCACATTCCAAAAAGTGTTCTTCGGAGCAATGAAATTGCAAAAATGTTTTGGTTCCCTTTAGAATCTCATTCCAAATAAATGCTTTTGGCACTTATACATTAGAAGAGTGCTTGTACTCTGTAACTGGCCAATATAGAGTAATTGAATTAGAGAAGGAGTGTGGACAGCATAGCTTGGGTGCCATGTGGGGTCAGCCTCTCAGCTTTGTTCACTTAACCCAAACTAAACCTTCAGCATCCTGAAATAACACACCTTCCAGGCTACTTACGTATCCTCAATTACTAACAACTCACAAGTACAATGAGTCTAAAATACATTTCACAGAAATTGTGCTATGCCACTACTGTATCACACAATGACTGTAACTTTTGCTATTAAATATTTAAAAAATAACCAAACTTATTCTTTGATGCCATTTTAAAACTGACACAACAGTGCAATCAAAACAAGTTTTATCAGGTTTAGCTGTGTTCTCCTAGAATAATTTAGAGTATTTAGCAAACATGACTTCATTTACTAATACAAACTTAAATGTCATTTGGTTCTATGAATCAGAAAATACTGTGATCATGAATTGTATTAATACCACTGTGCACTAACAACAATATTCAAACATTCTTCAGTACTTTTTACAGTTTTTCCAATTTAAAATAAGAAATCGAGAACCCAGATGTGAATAACCCTCAAACTTACAGAAATTTCTTTTCCTGACAGAATAAGAGTGTTTGGTGCTTACTGCACATGATTAAAGATCTCTAATGTAACTCCTTGTTCAAAACCTCTCACATCACATTAGAGTCACTGTAATACCACCCAACATAACACCCAAACATTCAACAAACCTGGCCACAAACACACTACATTGGTTCAGTCTTGGCAACCAGTGCAACTCAAAGAGAGATCATTCTGCCCCCTACTGGTCCTGAGAAATACCACACAAGTCTCACAGCTCATTATAGAGCAGTGCCAAATATGCAGAGGAGTTTTTGCATAGCAATGTTAAATACATTAACTCCAGCAGTATGATTATCATCATAATTTAATAAGGGTGCAGGCTAGAGCCTTTGACCCGACAGTGAAAATAAGTTCTTTTAGTTACAAACCCACAGCACGCACGATCAGACAGACTTTACTGTTCAGTGCTACATCACAGAACAGTAATGAAGTAATCATCTACTAATATCAAGGACATAAGTATCAAATCTAGATAATATTCATTATCATAAGTTTTATTATATGCAATGAGTTAATCCTGAATTACTAATATTTTAGGTCTTAATGTTTTGGCTCCAGAGCGATTGCTGAAGTAAAAAGCACATACTTGGTCCTGGTCCTGCAGCCGAAATCCTGCTGGTCCCGTATGAGATCTGCAAGTTGTTTCTTGAGTGCAGTGTCTTTGCCGTGAGCCTGCTTAATGAACGGGTGTTCCAACAGATGGGTCACCGATGGACGTGCCTCAAAATCTTTTATCAAACACCTGCGCGTTAAGAGCAAAAGTACATATCAAATAAATGCGCAAAGAAGACTTTGCAAATACTTGAGCTTAAGAAAAGAGGTCCTCAAGTTTGAAGAAGGCTATATTAACTTTGCAGGGCCATGGAAATATACCTGAACATTTTCCTGTGGCCTCCTCAGAGTCTCAGACCTAAACTGTAGCAGGTTAGCTAGACACGGGGCAAACTGAGACACACACTCCCTCCGACAGAGAGACACACATTCTCTCTCCTTATCTGCTCTCCACAGTCCTGTTTTTTGTTACAAAGCTGACAAGACTGTGTGCTGTTGACTTATGGGCCTTCCAAATGTCAGGAGGGATAACTTATGTCTGCATGCATCACAGTAGATAACCTCACACTCTCTTTACGATATAGCATTATGACCTGCACAAACAACACTACATGTACAATTTATAAAATGCATGTTACAACATGATCAAATGGTGTTTCAAGTTTAGGTATATGTACAGTATTACTGTTGCCTTTCGTGTCTATGTACAGTGGCGATTTTCAGAAGTCACTTGTATTAACTTATATGTGCAGTATTAATAGATATGCAGTGTCCATTACTTTACATGTCTATGTAAAGAATTGCAGAGTATACTGTATTCACAACCATGCATGTCTATGAACATTACAGTAGGATATGCAGTATTCATTGCCATATACATCTATAAATAGAAGTGTAGTTTATTAAGCATTCACTGCTGGTCATATCAATACCCAGTATTGCTGAGAAACAATATCTATGTACAGTATTACTGGTTACACAGTATTCATAATTCTTAATGTCTCTGTACAGTGCTGCTTGACGTGCAGAATGCCGTCATGTGCTGTTGGTCACTACTTAATTTTAACACACATAGACCACAAAAATGCTAATTTAAAAAGAACCTCAAAAGCAAGACAAGATCAAATCATTTATTTTATTAATAATATGATTGGACCTCATTGAGAAGTCAGTGTGTTCAGGACGTTCATTCATTTGCACTGATAAAGTCTAAAGATATAGATAAATTTATAATAATAGAGACATATTTCAGTCTCAAAAAAGAGGCAATTATTGACAGCAGAGCAAGCAGGGCAGGTCTGAGAAAAACAACAAGCACCTAAATGACACTGTCCTAATCTACACTCAAATTTACTCCGCTCAACTATTACTTCTACCGTTCTGTAGACAGGCGCTCTAGAGGCCATTAGAATCAGAACATTACACCAAGGGTTTCGCCATTAGTGCTGTGCATGGCTGGGCTTCTAACAGCAAGGCCATACTGATACGAAAGACGAAGCAATTTCACAGCACAAATATGGACACTGCTGAGGCATTTATTAGTGAGTGAACAGCAAAACACTCTTTCAATTAGGAGAGGGAGGTATCCGGTAAACAGCTTGACACCAGCTGATAACATTGGCATTTCTCCTCTGATTAAAATAAATATTTCCATTCACAAACATACAGACACACATTGAGATCTATTGAAATCTATAGAAATCAATTAATTGTGTGTATTACCCTTTTTGAAGTACATGTTTTTTAGATATTTTGTTTTATATACCTTTGTTACCAACAAGCAAACAAGATAAAATTGCATCAAAAGTAAAAAACCAAGCCAAATGAAGCGGCTGTTAAGATAGAAAAGATGGGAAAATTCCAGTCGCTGAAGAAGTATTAGCCCCTTTTCATTGTTGTACAGTATATGCTGGGATTTCCTAATGAATATAACTTCTTTTTGCAAAAATACTACTCCATGTCTGTAAAACTATATTACTTCATATATAATAAGTGAATTAAATTACAGAAATGGAATTAAATGTTTCATGGCAACAGGCTGCAGTATACCTCAAGATACACAGTGTCTGTTCCAAACAGCATTCAGCACCACCAGTATACTAATCACTGATCATCTGGAATCATCTGCACCTGTACCTTAACTGGTTCAGGTCTTAATCTACGTAAAGATACGCCTTTGTTATGCTCGAATTATTCATTAAATAGACTAAAACCTTTCTCTGAAACTGGTCAGATATGGACTAGACTAACAACGAGAGCCTTTGAAAGTTCCTCAGTAAGCCTGGAGAACTGTTCCTCAAGACTACATTAAAAAAAAGTGTGTCTGGCCCCCCGGGAAGCAAAATATGAAAAACAAAAATGGCTAAAGACTTTTGCACAGTATTGTACATTTTGTTCTCAGCGCATCCCTTCATGAGAGGAATATTTAGTATTGACGTCTCGTCCTTTTATTAATACCACCATTTGCTGATAAAGCTGTGTTATAATGTAAGTCTTTTTATGGCTGAAATTATCTACCAATGATTTACTGTTTTTCATTCTGTATAGTGACAAGTGGAATTATGGCTACCTCTGTATGTGCAAAACACACAATGACAGTGACTTCACCAAATTTATGGTCTAATTCCAGTCAGTGTTTGGCAATTGGGAGAAATGGCAAATAAAAAGGAAAAATTCAATAATGGTGAGCTTGTGTAGGGGGAGCTGTGTGTGTCTGAGAGGGAAAGGGTGAGTGAGCGAGAGACAGAGAGAGAGACAGAGAGAAAAACAGAGAAAGAGAGAGAGGCTCCAACTATTATATCATTGTTGGAACTGAAAATCTTGAGCAGGCAACCAAAATTGGTTCATTTATCTGTGTAAGGTCTATCAGCCAGCTCTGATGAGTTAAAAGCAGAGACATTTTAATATTGCACATTATAGTGAATTGGGCTTTTCAGCGCTGCTGAATTGGGCTTTTCAGGTCTATGAACCTTAATCCCCACACACTGTCTTTACAATCTGGTACAAGATGTTAAAGATACCTCAACGTTCCAAAATATCTTTTTTACTTTCATTTTCTTCCTCATTTTAAAGGGAAGGATGATTTTTGTCCTATTTTCTTTAAATAAAAGGGGTTGATTAAATATTGCTATAGCTAAAAAATATATGTGGAACCTATGCTGCCAAACCAGTTCATTCTGAATTAATTGTTTCTGTGATTTCCCAGTTAACTCCCATTTATACCTATTACAGTAGTTTAAACTCGACCCATTCATAAAATTCACAAAGTTAAAAGGTCTTACAATATTTCAGTCTGGACTGAAAGCCACTCAGCGTACATATCAGACTTAAAAGAACATTAAAATGTAGACAATAAGAAAGTTTAGAAAATTAAGCTCCATTTAAATGGTAACTATATGCATTGCATTGAGATACTGAACAAATTAATAACCTGTATAACAATGGATACGATGTAATGAAAACTGGCTTTGGTTTGGCCTTTGGTTGGGGGGAAATATTCACAGGGGGACAGAGAGAACCCAGTGAGAAAATGCTAGAAGAGTATGCAAAAAACAAAGCAGAGCAGCCTCAGAAAAAAGACGTTGACCACTGTACTCACTGAGCAATGAAGTGGCTGAAACTTCTGCACCACTGATCCTGATGGCGAAGTGTAGGGGATGGGTTTCTACAGACAAACAAGAACACACACAAAAGAAAAAAACATATAAAAATAGTACATCTTCATGCATCAGAATACCAAATGTTTTGAAACTTTACAAGAAATGACAAAAATATGGTTACAACTGATTCAACATCAATAGCGCAACAATGCTAGAGTCTAGGGGAAATATAGCCTCAAGCTGAGATACTGATTAAGACTTTTCAAAATGAAATCTCATTTCTGTTAAGAGACACACTCTACTTGACAGTTAACTGGTTTCTCAGCGGGAATCTCCGGCAGCACTACAACAGAGCTAAAACGAGGGCTAGGCCCACAGTCCAACAGCGCAGACAGGATAGACAAGCTAGTAATATTCTTTTTTTTAAGTAGTAACATGTCAGTTTACAATTGATAAATATCTTATGAACAACTGCCTGTTATTGTCCAGGGATTTGCTCTTAGGAAGTGGACAGCTGCCAGCTAACATGTCCTACTTCGCATTCCCAGCACTTTTTAGGCTAAACAACACTTTTCTATATATTGTAGCACATTTCCAAGCTGTAATCAGAATGCAACTGACACATAAATAATAGCCTGAGAAAGTGGGTTATAACAAGCTAGTATTTTTCTTTGCACAGACATGGACAAAAGTTTTGGGACGCCTGACCATTACAGAAAGACTTCAATGGCGCTGCATGTAAATAGATAGACTTTAAAGGGGACATATTATGCAAAACTCACTTTAGTTAGAATACGTCTATGGGCTATACAGTTCTTTGCACAAAATCACAAAATACTTTGACACTTTGCATTGAACCACTTTACAGAGCCCTGAAACGCCTTGTTTTGAAAGTGAACGAAACTGAAAAATAAAGCTGGTGAAATCTCTTTATGTCAGAGTGATTCTCTGCATAAAACTTCATGTTTTGTATAGCCCATAGACCTACCATAATATTTTTAAGTGCGTTTTGCATAATATGTCCCCTGTAGTACGGGGTTGGTTCCTCCTTTGCACCTATAAGAGCTTCCAATCTTCTTGGAAGGCTTTCCACAAGATTTTGGATTTTCAGTGGGAATTTGTGCCCATTCATTCCATTGAGCATTTATGAGGTCAGACACTGATGTTGAGCAAGAATATCTGGCTCACAGTATCCAGTTCATCTCAAAGGTGTTGGACGGAGTTCAGGTCAGGGCTCTGTGTGGGCAAGTTCTTCCACCCCAAACTGTGTCCACAATGTTGTTCCCAATATGTGGGTATGGTGAAGCATTAACAATTATTTATTCACGGGGCCACCTGAAATCAGTCATTAAGAAATGTGTCCCAATACTTGTGTTCATATAGAATAGAACAACAACTGCACATTTGTGGTTGAATAGCTTGCTAAATATTAGAGTGCAAAAAGACATTGCATATTATGTTAATACAACTGATAAGAGAACAGTGGAGTGTATCCGCAGGAAAATCAATAATCCAAATCAGTAAACATTTAAATAAGGCTAAATCAACTGAAGGCAGTTTGACAGAAAGCAGTTAATACATGACCACCAGAACTATCCACTAAGTAAAAGTATACAGGTAGTAGTAATTATTACATTATTACATTACAACTCAGATTTGTGCTGTGATGTTACACTTGATCAAGTTTCTACACTCTGCACTTCACTCAGGCTTGCATACTTGCATCCATCCATTTATTTGGCAAGCTCAGGATCATTTTGTGTATTGTATTTTCCCCCAGCTTTCCAGTCCTCACTTGTAAATAGTGAATCGAACACTTGCATCGTTTTCAGTGCAGGCATGGTATGATAAATGTTAAGGTGCAGAAATACAAAGGAGCTCAAAGGGTTACACATGTTTTGCTTGCTTTGACATCCATAAACTCATACCAAAACTATATTGCTCATTACATGAGCATTCACAGCCAGCAAGCTGATTAAAAAGACTTTAGAAGTAGATGAGTGAGGGTAGAAGTAGTGGAGGCTGAATTTGGGTGTGGGCCAGGGCTGAGCCAGTCTGCTGGAAGATGACAAACGAGCGAAGGCTCAGAGTGTCTGTCAGGCAGCATCTGCCACAGTGCGGTCGAGTTATGAGAGCAAGTAATTCTCCTGTCAACAGCCTTGGCTTTGGTCCATCCATTAGGAGACAAACACCCACCCACCAGCAGGGCAAGCAAGGTAGCGACCCTGTATGACACTGCTATTCCTTTTAGACACCTCTAGAATTTCTCTTGACCGGAAATGGAGTCGTTCAACACCATGCCAACACTAACACAGAGCTGTGCACGAGCCTCAGAACAAGCACTTCTGATTCTCTTATTACAGGATAAGACAAGTGAGAGCCAGGGATCAAATCTTGAAAAAAAAAAACCCTTAATGTGGGACAGGCCTTTCATGACATATTACCAGATTCTATTTCATCATTTAATTGCTTAATTGCTAGACGGATATCAAATCCTTCATTTCCACCCTTTTTCCCCCCTAGATATTCCTTTCATTCAGCAACTCTTAATCGCTGTACTTTATTACTGATTGAAGTCTCAACCACGAGACAGAGACCAAGGTGCAGTATAGGTTTAAGGACAGAGACACTACTTAAAGACACATCCCCTTTTCCTCTTTCATCATAAACCATCAGTGAGAACAAAGCAGCCAGGCACATAAACCAAACCCCTGTTAAGCGCTGTTTTCTTTTTTTTTTTTCGGCCGCCTTCCTTTTTTTCTCTCGCCGGTAATCTGTCATTCTCGGCTGCTCTAAGTCACTCCGTTCTTTGATAGAAATTCAGACAGACAGTCCTCTCTGAAGAGCAGATCAAAGGAAAATAACTGACTCCTTCAGTGCAAACTATAATGCGGGCCCGCAGCTACGCTCTTGCCTTGATGTTGCGGCGAGCTGCTTCTACATAACAAAGTGAAGGCAGCATGGCTGATGGCGCTGCAGAGCTCATTGTGCTGGTTAACGTCTCTCCCCCTTTCCTTGTGTTTGTGAGGGCACAGAGACAGCATGTAAACAGCAGAGGTTTATTCTAATGGAGGTGCGGAGCAGCTAAATGCATGTCAGGGAGCACAGTGCCAAACGCACACTCTGTCTGTAACAGGCTCAGAACATCGCTTAGTTACGCTAGGGATGACAAGCTGGAGACACGCACACACGCACGTGCATGCACACACTCTCACACTCACACTCACACTCACACTCACACTCACACTCACACTCACACTCACACTCACACTCACACTCACACTCACACACACTTCCTATTTTTGTAGATTATGCTACCTGTATTTCTGGATTATCTAATACATTGGCATTCAGTCCCAGAAAGAGGGGTGATACGGTGTAAGTGTCTTGAAAGTTTGACAGGAGTGCCCTTGCTATTATGATGCATGAATGACACAGTACAAACACGTTCTTGTTTGAACATTGACAAAATAATGAAAAACAGAGCTGGATGATCACTTGTTTTTTAGTTAAATTGGACTCCACTGTAAACTGCTCAACTGATTCAGGTTTTTTTTTAAATTCAGCATATTTCACAGACACATGTCCCATCCTGGTCACCAAAACCACATCATGACATGTACTAATTAAAAGTTAATACATTGCTACTAAATAACTACAATTTAGAAATATTTCATTTTCAAGTTTGCCCAGTTTTATTCACTTTCTGCAACACTGAATTGCAGTTAAGCATGCAGCCATGTATTCTATAGTGAAATTTCCAAAGCAGCTTTGGCATGGGCTTTAACTGCTAGCATAAGCAGTGTCTCACTGTACATGATGATGGTTGCATTATAAATGCCCCGTTGGCCTCCGAAAGGCAAAAGTCACAAAGAGATAGAGACTTCCCCTGCTCATCGCCCACTGGAAATTCACCTCATCTATCACAAAGGCCCTGCCCACATACACCCCAATCCCTCAGACACTCACACAGTCTCTCTCCATCAGTCTGCAAACTCAAGGCTGGTGCATGCATAAAACATTTATGTACTGACAATTACATAACAATCCATTAAACAGCGCCTTTCAACTTCCAAAAGAACTGCAAAGCACAAAATACATTCATGATACTATATGCTTATCTTTCTAAGAAATAAAAAGTCCCTTTTATAAGTAAACATTTCATCAAACATAATATATAAGGTTATCAAGCTTAATATGAATGGAGCACAATGGGGGAGTACTGCTTACGTGGGCTTGGGCTAAAAATAGCCAGATAGACATACATACATGACTCAAACAGAAAATCCACTGGCATCCTGTGCTGTGTATGATAGATGGGTAGGCAGACATTTTGTCAATAGTAATCTGCCACATACAAAAGGCCCTGCAATTTTTCTGAACCACCAAGCAACCATAGCAGCTTCTCAGCGATTATTTCTGAGAGAAGCAGTCAAAGTCACGGTTCAAACCTTGAGCAGGCCACAAACTAAAAATAGATTTAGGGCTGTTGTTCAGGAGGACCACAGAAGCAAGTACACTGTATTCACATCTGTGCAACTATTAGTGCTTGTTTCAGACCAGCTAATGACTAACTAGTCACCTAGTAATGAGGAGTCATTACCATTTTTGCTTTTTTTCAGAATTGCTACAATTAAATTGGCATATTTCAAGTAAATGCAAGGAATTTGGTTGTTTTAGATATACCAAAATACCAATCTGCCAAAACAGCTGTTCATTTGACACTTTGCCCAGGAACGGCCCTGGCTTTACAATGTTAATACAGGGTGAGAAGTTTATCCAGGTGCTATTACAGATTTACACTCCTATGCAGTACAGGGTTATTCTTGGACTAGGAATGGGAACACTGCTCTAGAGTCCATCAGTTCCTTAATCTGAATGAGTCTGGGTGTCAATTTTAAATTTTTATGATCAGGTTACAGGATCGAGAAAGCAATTAACATTTAAAACCTCATCAGAAATATCACAGTATTGTCTTTACTAGGCAGTAATTAAATTTGCCTTTAGCCGTTTTTACCGCTTCTTTTATTCGCCCCATTACTCTCACTTCCGATAAGTTCGGCTATTGCGTTGCATGATATATCAAGTGGGAAATGATACATTTATGTCTATCCACAACACAGAAGAGGCACGTCCTCCAAAGCTGCATATTTCTGCCAGACATGAAGAGGCTATGCTTAGTGAGGAAGAAAATATGAATGCAAATAGGGCAAGAAAACCCGCCATGCTAGAACATGAGCTGCAAGGTCTACTGGGTAAGCAACTGATAAACATGTGGATTAGTTCCAGAATCCTTTACATCATAAATAACTCTGGCTTTGAAGGTTTAACGGCAAATATGCACTGCTCTCGCTAGTCATGAATGTACAGCGTAAGCAAGTTCTAGCAGATTTCCTCTGCCGTGTCTGTTTGGAAGCCATCTCTCAAACCTGGGGGCCAAAAAATAAACAAACACTATAAGAAACTAAGTAACTGGGGACCTATTTGCGTGGTATTATAGTACTTGCCCGAATTTATATTTTTATTATGTACCACTATTACAACGTCCCGATATGAAGAGGAACTATCTACATTTACCCAGCTATCCTTTTGACAGAACTGTACTTCTCTAGGTTCAATTCATTCTAATCTTCTAACTATCTCACCTGGACTGATTTATTTATGTAGACTATTTGTTTTTGAATTCTATCTACACCAAACGAAATCCAGGACAAATGTTGTTTTCAAATCTTGACCCTGAATCCAGTTTCCTGTATTAGATTTGGTAATCACAGTTAGCCAATCTGGTATATCTACAGTTTAAAAACGAGATTCACAATTTGGATATGAGAACTTCTAAAATATGCTGACTAATGATGGACCATAAAGTTAACTTGCGAATACACTTGGATGAAAAAATTCTCACTGCGAAGGTACTCTTAAGAGTACATCTTCAGGTCACTTACTGTATTATATCCCATTATATATTGTTAGTGTATAGACCATTACAGCCTTTTTTTTTTACAGTAATGATTTCATGCAAACCCCAAAATGTGAACAGTCATGTAACAATTATTCTCCTTCGCCCAGGAACACAAAAGTAGTTTTTAAGGCACATAGTTCAAGGTTGTTCTTTTGCCCTAGTATTTCTTCACTCCTTCGCTACTTGAGTGATTATTGAATTGATATATCAACATGTTTTACTATTACTACTAATCTACCCACTTCTGCCAATGTCTAACAAGACCAGTGGGCCACATAGATATAACCTGTGCAAAAGCAGTCTGATCTATGATAAACTGGTTATCTTGAGAGCTATAACAACAGTTATCTTGTCTATCTTGCATCTTGTAGGAATGGTGTGTCACTAACAAAGGCAATGGTTACCTACATCCATGACTTTTTAGAGATTAAACTGAGTCACTGTAACCTTGTTTTGTATGGCTGTTCCACAGTCACAGATGTCTGCCTTTATGAGCTGAACGTCTCCCACTGACACACTGAAGTCTCCACACGCCCCCTCATAATCTCAGCGTCGGAGGGCAGTCTGACGTGGGAGTGTGTGCAGCCGCCGACAGATGACATGTTAACAGAATCATTTCACGCTTCAGTGCGCACACACACACACTGATTTATTCACACCCCGTCTAGCTAAAGGTCCTTATTTTACTGATTTATGTGTCCCAGACCATATATCTATTTTAATTTCAAGAATGAAGAAAGAGAAAGAGAGAGAGAGAGAGAGAGAGAGAGAGAGAGAGAGAGAGAGAGAGAGAGAGAGAGAGAGAGAGA
>JBBMFX010000002.1:12591153-12608995 GCA_037832545.1 Rhabdalestes septentrionalis | reverse complement strand
GCAGCAGGAGAGGGGAAATTTGGGCTTGAATTAGCCGCATTAGCTTTGTCCATTCAGACCTCCAGTGGGGCGGAGTCTCAGCGCTGTGGCCGGAGTGTGTGTAGCGCTGGGAGACGTAGTTTATCATATACTGTAACCTAATTCACAGGTTTGGTTCAGTCAGTATTAAAAAAGCCATGACCAAGTTATAGGCTTGTATTCAATAATAAATGGTAAAAAAAAAAAATCTGCTTCTTGCAAGTCTGTATGTATGTGCGATTAAATGCGATTAATTAGATTAATTAAATCGCCACACCATGTAATTAATAAGATTAAAAATTTTAATCGCTTGCCAGCACTCATTAAAACATAATGTATTGTTAAAATACTGAAAAATGAGGAGGTAAAGGTTAGCCAAATGTACACTTTATTTGAGCTAACTAGCTTGGCCAAAGTAGGCTTACCAAATTAACCTCAGATCAGGAGAGTCCTATGTGCTTGCTCCAGTCATATGGAAATTAAACCCTAGTGTTTAATTTCCATAAATTACATACTCCGCATATGATACAGCCTAAGCATACACAACTAGATGACAGGTTTCAGAAGTTTAATTACATTTGCAAAATTGGTTTTAAATGTTAAAGTGTTTTCAATTTTGAGTAAACACAGGTCAGCAAATGTCAGTGTGTTTGGACTGATTTATTACTTGAATGTAGGGTTTGTTTGAATGTCAGTGTGAAGGTGTCGGCCCGAAGCAAACTCCCACAGCTCATTCGTACAGCCTTCACCCCCAAATGTTGCACATGTTCTCTAGATTGGGGAAAAATGTCAAATATGCACTATGATCACAGACGACATTTGATACCATTCCAATTCGAATCAAAAGATCAAGCACTGCAAAACTCCCACAATGGCAATATAAAAACTCGGAATGAACACTGGAATGAAAGAAGGAAAAAACATTTAACTACAATTTACAGCAAAGAAAAATAAACTCAACTATCTGTGAATGTGACGCAATATACACTGATAAGCAACAATATTTCAACCCCTGACCGGCGAATTGAATAAACTTGAATTATCTCGTTACAATGGCACCTGTCAAGGCATCTATTACGCATCAAGTGAACAGACAGTTCTTGAAGTTGATATGTTGGAAGCAGGAAAAAATGGACGAGCATAAGAATCAGACATGGGCATTACTGTGATGGTTACATAACTGAGTAGGAGCAACCAAAAGTGGTCCTAGAAAGGACAATTGGCTAACCAGTGATATGGGCACTCTAGACTCAGTCATGCAAAACTCATGATATTTTGACAACCTACCCAAACATTACTGCAGAATATGTTAATTTCATAATCGTTACTGTATTCGCTAATGGCAATGGCCTCTTTAAGCAGGACAAAATTCTCTGCCACACTGCAAAAATTGTTCAGGAATGGTTTGGGAAACGTGACAAAGAGTTCAAAGAGATGACCTGACCTCCATATTTCACAAATCTCAACCTGATGGAGGATCTGTGGGGTGCGCTGGACTAATTGTCTGATGCATGGTGGCCGACGTAAAGTATCTCCTGCCAACATGTTGGTTCCAGATGCCACAGCTCTCCTTAAGATGTCTTGTGAAATCCCTGCTTTGACAGGTCAGAGATGTTTTGGCAATACGAGGGGGACCCAACACTGTATTGGGCGGGTGATTTTAATGCTATGGCTGATCTGTGTCTATAAAATGCCACATCATGAGCCCACATTCAAATTCTATTGCAATATAAAAAGATCTGTGTCACCAATATACTGTAATTAGCTATTTCTGAATTACAAGCAATATAGTATTTAACAGATTTTTTAAAATAATGTTTACACTTCTCACTTTAACTGGACCTCTGTGTATAAGTAATCCACTTTACTATAGTGCATGATTTATCTCACCTCTCATTTTTGGAGAAGTCACATTACTATTTTGGAAAAACAATAATTAAAAAAAAGCATACTTGCCCATCTTAAATAAAGATGACAGATATATATAAAACACATAAATAAAAAGGCATATGCATGGCACAAAACATCAGCACATAAAGGCATCAGAGGCACAAACAAAAAACAGCATCACGAGTGCACAGACAATGTTTAAAAATTATTTCCGCAGACAGCTTTGACTAATTTGTCTTGTTAAAATTCCCGTACAAATATTGACACTCTCACTGACCTTTGATTTCAATCTTGGGGAGAAAAGGCAGCTCTAGAATAATACAGCTGATCATTTTTATTACACAGACACACACACACACACAGGTCAATGTCAGAAGGGACATCAGTGATGGGACGCTGAAGGCAATATTTCAAACCAAACCTCAGCGTCAACTGAACATTTGCCACTTTCCCTACTGATGAGACAAAAACGAGGGAAAGCCACATAAAGGTACAACAGCTATGACAGATTTTTTTTCTATTTTATCTCTTTGCCTTAAGTCAATATTCAAACACTGCACACAATATTAGACCTGATCAAAACACTAGCCATCATAAAGGCATTGTAATGTATCTATAGAGCAAAAAAGAGTGGAGGACAACAAGGCACAGAATGCAGTGGGAAAACATTTAATCTATTTGTTAAAAAGTTAATGACAATAAAAAGAATGAAAACATATGCAATAAAATGTTAGACTCAAAAATGTAACGTGTGCCTTCTTCTCTAGACACTGATGGTTACTTTTGAGCTTTTCAGTCTTTCATGTATTTTTAATACAAAATAATATGTTCCACATTTAAAATTCTAAAAGTGGTGCAGCCATTAACTGAATCAGGGAAGTTATCCAGGTGGAATGACTGGGAGTTACAAATCACATTTTTAATTGTTGGGTGGGTTCAGGCATTAGGAAAGGGGAAAATAGAAAGTACTCATCCACAGGAATGTCTCTGAGAAGCATGGGACTGGTACGCAATGGAGCATTCATGAATCCAGGAACCCAATGTACTCAGACAAAGTCAAAGCCATGGAAAGACCATAGGTTTGACCAGTTTACAAATTATAATGTAATGGGCAGGTACCTAGGGCTGCGGCAATAAACCCATTAAGTCAATAGAATTTGTAATTAATTTTAATCATCGATTCATTGGGGTTTTTGTTCATGGAGCTGGATATTTCACATCAAGAAGTTCAAATTTGAAAAACTGCAGAGAAATCAGTTTGCCCAAAATAATCTATGTTACAGTAGCACAATGAAAGTAAATGATGCATGTGGTGTGAGAAAGCATGTGTTTAGAATACAAGATATTTGTAAAAAAGATCTTACATGGTAGCATCACGGTACTTGAACAAAATCTATTAAAATCTAAATTAATCAAAAAAAAGTGTGTGTGAGAGAGACTTAGTGTGTTTAAAAGTGTTACTGCAAAAACAGCCTGCTGACAAAGGCCTGTTTGCTGCCTGTTCTTAAAGCCATCCACAGCAAAGCGTTAATTTGTGGTTTATGTTGTTATTTTCATTATTTACCCATTTAACTGCTCAAGTTTGTTAAATACATAAAATACATGCCTGGTTAAACACTTACGTTATTCATGTGAATATTTTCAATCTGAAATTACACTTTGTTTTTGTAATTTATCTGAATGACAGATAAACCAATTACATCACTGAAGATCAAAATAGATGCTGGTTGCTGTTGGCCATGTGTGGCATGAGCTGACTTCTGTTCGTATGAGTGTTCTTTATACATTAACAGAGTCACTTCCAAGTGGTGAAAGCGAACATTATTCATTTCTTAACAACTGTGTACAGGCAGGGTCCCTCTGTGTCCACCGTGCTGTTAGCACTCTGATCTGTCATGCCCTCAACCAAGTCTCCCCTGAGAAGAACACACACACTCGCTCTCGCTAACAAGGCCTGGGGAGGCAAGTGGGTGTCACCTTCCCACAGAGAATGGGTCTCCCCCTCCTCCCCAGAAGTTCTATCCTTCAAGGACTTCCCACCAGTTCAATGCAGTGTCCTTGAAAAATTGAGTGTATACGGGCGTGTGTAGAATGAGTTACATGCCCACGAGCCAAAGACAGGAGTCGTGTTCAGTAAGCAGAGAGGAAAGTGTTTTTCCCCCTTTCTACAATAAACAAATCGACTAAAACGGGTTCTTACATTAGAGCATACCTTGAAATACCACCACTCAATCCAGGGGCATGCACTTAAACTTTCTCTGTCACACTACCAGTCAGACAGTACAATAAAAAGCTCATTTTAAGTCAGTGAAATAAAAAAAATCTGTCATTATAAACCGAGCTTAATAGAAACTATTCATTTAAATGTGTAATGAAAGCACTCTATAAAAAGGAGAAGCAAATCTCTTAACTGCAAGTGAACATTTTATTTGGAGAGACTTCCAAATGAAGTGTGCAATTCTAGTAGCAACACTAGAATAATTATTATGCTTACCAACATCCATGGCTGTCTCCATGAAGCTTTTCTGCCTGGAGGCAAATTCAGCCAGTAGCTTCTGCTGTCTCTCCCTGGCTCTCAGACGCCTGAGACAGTAAAGAAGAGGGAGATGATGAGAGGAGTCAAGAAAAACATCAGTCAACCCAGGCCCCCCAAAAAAACATCACATTTCAACACATTTCTTGGATGGCAATGATTGATAGCAATTATATCCATTCTGGCAAATACCGAATATCTTGAGGTTAACTACTTCTACCTTACCCTCCTGAGAATCACAAATAGTGCTTTATGAGGCATTTAATCAAATCTACTCCACAATCAGCTTGACAGAAGATGGATGCTTATAGCGTTCATGCATCAACATCCGCTAATTCTGGTCGTGGACTAGAATGGGAACGGATCCAGTTCCTGGACTAGAATGGGAATGGATCCAGTTCCTGGACTAGAATGGGAATGGATCCAGTTCCTGCAATGTCTGTGTCCCTCTGCGGTGTAATACAAGGAGGCAGTAAAATAGAGAGGCTTAATAAGAGGACACAAAATAATGCAGACAGGAACGACACGCTTCAGAGTCAGACAGCATCAGGGACAAACACACCACTGAGACACGACACTGAAAAACATCCAGCAGCCTTAAACACCATGTCCAAGAGTTGTTGCTATGGTAACTGCCAGCTGCAGTATGTGCGTATGCATTTCGCCTTGACTTGCAGGTGGTGCCTGCCCCTAAATAACAGGACCTAATGGAGGGTATGTAACCTGTTCCATCATGAAGAGCCCATCTAATTAGAGCTGTTGAAGGTACAATGAAAATCTGTCTGTCCACAACATGGCTGGCAATGGATTTCCTCTGAAAACATGATTTAAAGCAATTTTGATGAGGAGATTATCTTAAATACAAAGCTTGTATAGAAGAACTCATTCTTATAAACAATGTATATAACCTAAAAACAGTTAGCTTTAGGCCTACACAGTGGCACAGAATCTTTTTAAATGTCAGCCTTCCATTCCATTTAAGTGGAATGTAATATTCTGAAAACTGCTCTAGTAAGAGGAATTGCTCTGTATGAACAATGAGTTCAGTTAAAAGTAGCTGTCAGTGCTCTGTTTAGGCTGCTCTTTAAAAATACAGTCATGATTTAAATATGCACACAGCATTCTGGTGCTTTAGACAAAGCACTTTGCATTCACTCTTGTAAAACAGATCCCTACATGCACAATGCTGACTTTCAAGCACGCTTCTCTGTGGAATTGTCACCTCGCCCACTGTGCTGAGAATTTGCTTTGATGGTGTAATGAGCACACAAAGACAATTTTCTCACTGACCATAGCTAAAGGCATGATTGGACAACACATATTTTATAGAAGTTCATGGAAAGTACACATACAGACACACATATAAAGACACACCTCTCTTCCTTATCCATGCTTTTCTTGTCTCCTGGACTGTTCTTTTTGGGAGGCACGGGTGGACACACTCTTCCACAAATCTCCTGCAGGCACCTTTTGCTGTGTCTGCTTCGAGATGCTGCCTTGGCCAGGATTCTCTCAATGGCTGTAATTCCATCTCCATGCGTGTGGCGAGCAGGGTCAGCTTCTTCCAGCCAGTCCGGGGAAAGGGAGTTCTGCTTAGCAGACAATTTCTGATGCAGCTTGACCAATAGGGACAGCATGCTCTCCCTGATCTCCAGGATTTCTGTGACCAGCTGTGGAGGAGATCCAGGAGGGTGCCAGCGCGAGGAGGACTTGGGTCTGACAGCCTGGCTGGCCTCGTGGTTACTACGGTTTATAATCTCCTGGAACTTTCTCCTTCGCTCTGCCACCAGACTGAACAGCTGTGCTTCCCGCAGGTTCTGAGGGACAGTGATTGAGCCAGAGATTAAAATAAGCTGTTTGAGGCTGTAGATTTAATATAGGGTGATATTTGGTAAATTTAAAATGGAGGCGAAGAGGAAAGGGATAACAGTGGATACGGAGAGAAATTATGTGGCTGTGTGGCAAAACATTTTAGTGTTTAGGAAAGTACACAGTTCTGGATGGATTGAATATTTATCTTTGTTGTGATTGTGCTTCAGTTGTGGCTACATAGTAAATTTAATGTTATAAATATTCTGTGCCATGATTAAAACAGAATTTTTTTTAAATATTAAAACGAATTTGAAAGAGTGTAATTAACAACACCTGTGATTATAACTACGTTTACTGCTTATATTATAAATAAAAAAAACAGTGAGAAGTAACATGGTGATTATGAACTGTGCAGGGATCCAAGATTCAGTCAATATCTGGATGCAAAAGCTACATTTGAGAAAGACATAAACACGCTATGTTTCGACTGGATGAAGGTCCAGTCACCATGACTGAAGTCCGGTGATCACATGTCAAGCCCAAGTGTAATCAGGACCATGAGTACTCCTTTTCCTTTGGTTTAGTTTGGTAAAGACAGACCTACAATGCATCCTTAGTGATGCCAATTTATTTCATATCACATGCAAAGTTTTCACCACATCAGCCTATAGTCCAGCAACACTCCATTAAAAACCCATCAGAAAATGACCATCCTACAAAATCAACGGGTTGACTACTGGTCAAAGTTAACTACCTCAGAAACACAACCATTAATCTCACATGCAGTTAAAAAGCCTGTATACCAAACATTAAAACACAAATTCGGTATTCTGTAACACTGCAAAGGCATCAAACCTAAAAGCCTCTTAACATACAAAAGGAATCACACAGGCACCAACAACCATTTACATTCACATAAATACACAACACACAGACACACTGCAAATCATTTTCAAGTGCTCCACTTCCTTAAAATCTCGGGAAACAATGTAATAAACAACATGCACGTTTATTACACTATTTAGTTCATTCAAACATATACAGCACTTGCCCTGCATAAAATAAGAAAGGATCATCTGTACAACACATCACTACTGCTTAATCTCTGCATCCAGTATGATCAAGTTTGCACTCATCTCAACAAACACTGGTTCAGAATCAGTCATTCTAAAACACTTCCACACAAAATCACTCTCAAACCCAAGGCCAGTCATTTAGAAGCCCAGCTACCTCTCTCCAATTCCCTGTCAGTCTCCTGGAGCTCTGCGAAGTGAAAGTGGGCAACACCATAAACATATTTAAAACAGGTTACAGAGACCCAGTCTATATTTATACAGCCAATACGAACATGGAAACCTTTTGAATTGTTGTTTCTACATAGCATCACACCTATTAGCAAAGCAGAAATCTAAATCAATTTAAGCTGCCATTTTTATATGTAAACGTTTTATATTATTTGTTAAAACCACAACATTAAACCCACCGACAGGTGAAGTGAATCTTGTTAAGAGAGCAGTTGTAGAAGGGTGGGATATTTTGATCAATTTGGCCGCAAGCAAAGAGTCAGTTCTTTAAACGGGTGTGTTGGAAGAAAAATACGTAATGGTTTAAGCGACTTTGGACAGGGCCAAACTTACAAGACCAATGGAAGATGGTGACCATTGCACAGACCAAGTACACCCCTTCGTGGCAACACTATACTATATATTTTAGTGTCAGACACAGCAAACCTTCAGGGGTCAGAGCCAGTTTGGTTGCACCAGGGGGACCTACACAATATCAAGCAGGTGGTTTTAATGTGATGGCTGATCAATGTTTATTATGGCCTAGAAAAATAAACACACAGAACAATAATAATAACCAACAAATTTCCATCATGAACCTTTTAAAACGGAAACATCATGAGACACTAGAATTTGAAATGCTTTCCTTCCTATATCGGACAAATGCTAACTGTTAGATGATCTATATTTGTAACATTATCTATGTTTTTCAATCCATTCAAAATCCAATTGGTAAAATCCATATCATGGAAGATTATGATATAAGTATTCACTTCTATACGGTACACCTCTTGCTTGTACTAAGTCCAACAGGTGAAAATAAGTGCGTGCTCTAATCAAACACATGCTGCAGATTAGGTGAAGTTGCTGGAAAATTCCTTCAAGCAAAACTGCTACTAAAACAGAGCTAATGTTGCATGACTGACCTGTCCAAAGCTGGAGGATTCTGTGCTGGTGCCTGGAGGGGCCTCCCTCTCCCGCTCTCGTTCTCGTTCCTTTTTCCTCTCCACCTCTGGTGCTGTCTCAGGCACTCGTACCCGCACAAAGTTAATGACGTGGTGCAGGTTAGCTAGCAGGCTGGTGCCAGGGAACCAGCTATCATGGCAATGTTCCTCAATACATGGCTCCTACAGAACCAGACAGGATGAATTGAGAACAGAAACACCATTCCGGAAGTATGTCTCTCTGAAATTCACATGCTCCCTTTCATTCTCCCCTCTGACAGTTTTAACTAAGCCTGATTAAATCAGGTTAAATCATGGCTTGAATGGGGAAAATAAACCACACTAAGGTAGCACATGTCCAGACAGCATTACATCTAGTAGTCCATGACTGATTTTAAAGATCATCCACATATATAATGCCGGGCATGTCATGAATTTGGGGATTTGTGGGCCATGGTTTCAGTCTTAGACCTTGTGCCCACACAGGCTTACACAATGTCCCAGGTACTGCATAGTAAGATGGCCATCACCATATACATTTTCAGTCACATTCTTACTTGCTATCTGTACATCTGTATGTCAACATTTCTATGCACTAGACTTGTCAGTATTTTCTTGGTAAAATAAGTTTTCAAATCACATTGACTATGTGGCTCTTTAATGGACATCTTGAACTCTGAACTGAAATCTGAAGAAGGTAAGGGCAGACACTGCATTTACACAACTCAAAATACAGCATAAGATACTCTTACCTCATCCTCCTTGTCATCCTGCGTGTGGTTGTCCAAGCCAAGCTCAACCAAATATAGCACCATGCACAGCACATGTTCTGACATGTTCTGATGGTCCATCCATATCTAAACAATCAGACAAATGAAGTGGGAAAAAATATCTTTAGGGGAAAAGAAAGATTTAATGAAGTAATAAAAAAAAATTATTATGAAAGACATGTTAGTTTTAAAATAATTACCACAACTATTAATAGGCAGTTAAAATGTATTTGGATATATAGGTACTGTCAGTACAAATGCTTTTCACAAACATAACTTTAAAGAAGAAGGGGGGAAAAACACTTAACTTTAAATGAAATTATTACAATTAGCTTATTTAGTTTAAGTCATTTGGAAGGAAAGAAGGAGCATAATGATGAGTACCTTGTACAGCAGGGTAAAGATGACGATGTGCAGTGTTTTGCAGTGCAGTAGTCGCACCAGTCCTCTGTAGCATGGATGCAAGGGAGTCCTCTCTTTATACGGAGGCCAGGGGTTACCAGTGTGAATACCTGATTGTTTCAAACTACATACAAACAAGAATTAAACATATTAAAATGTGCATTTAACAAGGTATTAAAACAATACTTATCTAAAAAGTAACAGTAGAATATGAAACATATAAAACCTATTAATGCTGCCCTAAAAAGAAATCCAGAGTTCTTAATAACTCAGTAGTTAAAACGTAAACAAAGTCAAAGTGGCTTTATGTGAAATGAGCCATTCTATTCAAGTTAGGACATTTAATCGCTGCTTCACAACAGCTTAATGTATATTATGTGAAGTTGTAACAAATACCTCGCTTGACACCTCATTCGTATTTACATACAAGATGTTGGTCTGTGTGATTGATCAATAATATATGTATAAAAACTCAGAACATGTGTAGGTTCACTGCTATTTTTGAGTGGAAAATGGCTGCTTGTGCTGTAGACACTGAAACCCCTGGTTCCCATCAAGTTTACGCCTTTAAGTTTCTCTACAATGCACTTTCACATTAAACCCCTTTAATCATTTTTTTTTAATGATTTCCCCTTTAAGAGAAACATCTCCAGTATCATTCAATTAATTGTAAACATTAGCCTTATTTCTTTCCTTAAAAAGTCAAGTCAGGTGTACTTATTGAGCACATTTAAGAGCAACCTAAGTTACATCAAGGTCCAGTATAACAATACTTAGTAATGGTTGTAAAAATCTATAGCAATATAAAGTAAAACAAAGCATATCAAGCCATTATTCAAATGTAAGTGTATTAAAATACACCTTTAAATGAGATTTAAATGCAGGATGAACAGAAGCAACTGTAGAGAATGTCTAAGGGAGTGGTTTGTCAAGCAGGGGGGAGGAAGATTAGATATATATTGTGGGGATTGTTCTAGTAGTGCCTTCAAAACAAACAATATGTCTTTTCTGTATTTGACTGGCAACCAATGCAGGTTAGCCAGCACAGAATAAATGTCCCTTTTCATATGGCTAAGAAAGTAATTATATGCAATAACAACATTCATAATATCTTAACAGAGCTGTAACGAGGTTTAAAAGAGCTATGGATCTCATTTCTGTGGAAAAGGGGTGTGCGATATGAAATATTTTGTTCTCTTGACAGGCGATGAATCATTCTACACAACAAAAAAGAGCCGCAGTCCATCATTACAAACAGACAAAAGAAATAATACAGCATGTTTCGCAAAGCAGCATCAGTGCTGTTCCTTGTGTTTGCTTCCATTCATGTCAATCTTTCCATTTTCTTTTGCTGGTGAATATTTTTATAAGGAAATGTGTGCAGAGCTTGCAAATATGGGAAGAAAAAAAAACAAATCTACAATAGCTGATGTGAAAAGGTTTACTATTTTGGTAATATATTTTTGTGCATAATGTAAGCAAAGCAATTTGACTGCCTTCTGACAAAGCTTTCCTATTGCTGCAAGCAGATGTTTCCTTTATTTCTTAACTGCACTGAGAGAAAAAAAGACAGAGGCTGCAGGTAGCTGGCTGAGAGATCCCATCAGGGTGAAATCTACAGGAAATGAACCCCCCACCCCAGTCTTTTAGGCTTTAGACTATTTAGACTTGAAATATTGATTGTCCCTGCCACGGCTTTAATTGGTGGCCCTGTATCAGTCGGCAACTCTTGTGCGCACACCTTTTCAAGGGCAAAGAAGCGGAGTGACCCTGGACTTCTAAAGCCAGAAATACAACCCCCTTACTAAAGCCTTACACAAAACACAGAGACCTTCAAACTCGAAGCAACACGCAACAGGGTGCATAACAGGAACTGGGGTTTTCCCCCCAGAAACAAATCGTCTCCATTCATCAACGTTTAGGGGCTTTAAAACGTACTGATTTTGTTTTAAACCAGACTGCTTAGTTTCAAAAAACAGCTACATGTGACTCTCTTAAACAGACACACCACAATCAAATTATTAACACATAGTATGAGGAAAAAACTTAAAAAGTAACCCTTCACAGCACACAGCGTCTTACAAAATACAGATCAGTTAATAACTGAAAATATCATGAAATCAGTGAGTAAGTCAATTTATACAATTTGTTTGGGGATGACCAGAAGAGGTGACTCACAATGCAGAGTATCTATCCATCGCTGACTGAACATCTCGTCTGTAGACTGTGCGCAAGATCACCATTATGGGATCAAACTCCTTCTCCCACACCTCAGCTGTAGAAACACATCACATAATGAATCCCATGAAATTGAGGGAGCAGAATAATTTGACGTTCTTCATAGACAAAAAAGAATATATAATTGTGCCATCAAGTGGAGAGATAGTCATGAAAGGTAAACTGTGCGCCATAGCAACATAAACATGGGATGGCCAACGAAACACATGCAACAAATTCAAATGCTAAGCTTGCCAAAAATAATCAAAATCTTTCTGTAACTAATTGCCTATGTGACAATCCAGAAATACTAAGATATAATGACAGAGAAACATACACAAACAGGAAAAGCACAAGTGTGCTCAGAGCACTTATGTAGAGCTGCTATTAGAGATCATTTATGCCTGTTTCAGCTATGGCACAATACTGCCATCATGGGGTGAAGAACAGTAAAATACATTCTTGATATAATGACTAGGCAAAATGTATGAAAATGATACTTTTCTAAACATCCCAGATACTAGAAGAATTTTACTTATATGTTCATTCAAGATAGGTTAAATATTGGTTAAACCACTTCAGTATCTGAACAAAGAATTTAACAGCTGCCAACAGTTCAGAAGTTAAAACATTTCAAATAATTTACCATGAACAAGGGTATGGGTATTGCTAAATGGTTAGCTGCTGGACTTACCATAAGGACAATACAATTACACCCTTAGGTAGCAACAGCAAAAGCAACTCACATTTAGGTGTGTACATGCCCTGTTGCATCGAGCCCCCAGGCTCAAACACAGGAGCTTTAAAATCAGCCACAGCCGACAGCATCTCCTCAAAGCTACAGCTGCCAGGAACAATCCCACTCTTAGGATTTGGGTTCTCTGGAATCTGGAATATTTGTAAAGGAGCAGCATTTTTATTCTTAATATTTATATTTGACCTAATGTTTCAACTACAATGTTTATATCCTTATATGTAGGAGAGGACAAAGTGAACTGGCTGTTGGAATTATATAATTATATTGGAGCCCAGTTTGGAAACAATGTGGTAAGATGACGCTCATCTAGAGAAGATCAGCAAAAGGATACAAGATCAAGAAGTGAGCTGTGTGTGCGGTCATTCATACAAAGCTGGGAGACCATCTCAGCCCTCAGAATCTCATCATCAGTCATGCCTGAGAGAAAAAATGAAATACAGGTGAACAAACACAAAGAGAGAAGGAAGAATAATTAATCATCATTTCAGAATATCTTTCTCAACAGAAAACTACTGATATAAGCATATTGTAAGTCCTTTTCTATTCTTAAGTGGTACCAACCCAAATGTATGCGAAGGCTGCACAATATGACAAGGAAGGTCAGAGCCCCCTCTAGCATGGGCCTCTCCTGCTCTGCATCCAGCACTGTGTTCTGGTGCTGTGATGCCATCGTCAACAAGTCCACTACTTTAAACCTGATACATGTGCAGAAAAAGATTTTAAACGGTACACCATGTTATTAATGACTTGGCAAATGGTACTGAACAGGGCTATGCTAATTCTAAGTATCATAGAAGAGAATTCATATGGACTAATTAACAGATTACAATAACAGGTGGTAACTACAGAGCAACAAAAGCCTAAGCCATACCTCTCAAACACTGAAGAAATAAAGTAGTCTGGATCTAGACGTGAAGCACACACCTGAAAAACATGAACTCCATTTCTATAAAATTGGTATGGACATGGCATATGTGAACTGATAGTGAGCTGGACCATAGGAACAAACAGGTAATGTAGAAGTATGTAATGAATACTTGACTATCAGCGTATCAGAATGCAGAACATATAAAGCACAGCCTGAGCATCAGTGAGTGTAAAACGGAGCCATACCTGTAAAAGGAAAATGTCTGGGTCGATCATAGAGTTGCAGAAATGAGACTGGACGTATGTCATTGCCTGGCCTTTAATCTGCAGCCCATTTCTAACCCACATGTTACTGTGAATCTCAGATAGAGAAGCCTACACACACAAACACACACACACAAATCCCATTAATGGACATTACCCTAAACAGTATTGTTTGTATGCTGCAGATCAACACAGACAGCTGCCTACATAAACCACTATAAATCCGCTACAGAACAGTGATATTTACTGATACACTGTTAATGTGCAGCTTATGAAATTAATTCAGTATTACAACCCAATTGAACCTAAATATACTATATGTCAAAACAGATGTTTAGTTTTGGGTTTCAACGTGAATAGTCAGCTATTCATTCCCACACCTGGAACAATACTTTGAAATACAAAATTACAATATTGTCACTTCAAATGTCCACAAGAGAGCATTTATGACATTTGCACAAATCTAATCTGTTGATACAGCAAGGGATTGAGAAAATCAACAAAATGCCTGTGCACATCTCTGCCAGTAAGACATAAGAGAGAGATTGAACAACAGATGCTCTGCTGAGTGTATTCTCATGAGGGGGGATCCAGATGAAGTGAAAGGTACCTGTATCTGGAGAGGATGGACCATGATCTTCATCAGCATTTCCTGGTCAGGGAGAAGACTGTCCAAGTCCAGCCCCTGACACTTCACCGCCTGGACAAATTCAGAAATACAGAGGACATGAGATTTATAAGACCACAAAAGCTTCTCTACTTAAACAGCTTTTCCAGGAGACATTGCGATTTCTTGTTAAGAGTCCATGGACATTACAGCCAAATTTTATGTGTTTACTCCCTTATTATTACTGGATCATTCTAAAAACTGTTTTCAACCCACCAACATAGGATTGCTATCCTTTGCCATTCTTATATTTGGTTGTATGAAACACTTATTGAGTTACCTTGCTAAGGAACATGGCGTAGTAGCGGTGCAAAGGCAAATGAAATGTTACTTGATTGGGAGCAGGCTGTTAAAAGAAAGATCAAATAAAATCAACACAACTAAACACTGTAAAAACTGTCAAATATGATTCATGTACATTGCAAGGTGAGTTTAACGGAGCAATACATTATTTTACCTCATCAACAAATCCAATGGCATCAAACCAGATCTGTAAAGTCTCCAGGCAATACCGCACCACTGTTTTGGTATATTCCTGCATTTCCTGTCAGTAAAAACAAACAAACACAAAAAAAAACAATCTTTCATTAATCACACCAACACCATAAACACTGAAACTCACTCCTCCTTGCTTCACTATTTGAAATCTCCAACTTCAGTTAACATGCCACTCAAGTCCTACGAAAATGAAAGGGTTATTCAACTTTGAAAAATCAATACATTAGTATGATCAAATTATCAATAAATACCTATTTTCATACACATTTTCAGCCCCCCAGGCACTAACTTTAACTGCTGTGTGAAAAACTGAAGTTAAACCAAGACCAGTCTCAGATCAAAGACCCTACGCTTCAAGTTCACAGCTGTTACTGGGAATGTTCTATAAATCAATAAGTGGTCCCAGGCCTTTATGTAACGACTGACTTGTTACAACAGGTAATTCAGCACATCTTTTAGTTAGGCTGCAGTACCAAAACAAGACGCGTAAGGATGTGGTGCCAACCGAAAAGAAGGAGCTTACTTTGACTTTGCAGTGTGTGAGTAGTCCCCACATAGGCTGTGCACACGCCTCCAGTTCAGCAGCAAACGCTGCGTAGTACGTTTGAGATTCAAACTCCACATGCTCATTCAGCTCCCTCTTGTTCAGGTTCATCCCTGAAAAACCAACAGAAAACATGATGGTCTATACCAGGAGTCTCCAACCTTTTTACCTCTGAGAGCTACTTTTACTAAATGAAAATGTTAGAGAGCTACTCATTTTTGTATCATTAAAATAAGTTTTCAGCCTCTTATTTCTATGGTGACCTGCCACGGTCATCCTTCGTGCCCATCTCTTATCATCTGAATCTGAATCATCACCTTTGACTCATCAACCTTGACTGTTTTATTGACAACTAATGGGCAAATAATGATTTGGTGTAAGAAGGGGGCAGATATGGTTGGCTATACATGCAAGTTGGTTTTCCGAGTGTTCACATATCGCGTCTTTTGCACGCTCAAGTCCATTATTTCAAACAGTCACGCTCATAACGGTAGCTTCCTTGCCTTTTCCGTTACACTGACCGAAGGTGGCTTCAAGGCAGAAGCTCTGTTTACTGATGCTTGGGCCAATTTTTCTTAAAATATAATCCAACTGGTCCTTGTTAAGTCTGAAATAGGCTTTGAACCTTTTTTGCGTAAATAAATAATGTAGCAGAGTAACAGCAAATGTTTTTTGTTGGTGGAAATCCATTGCTGAAATTAATGGAGAGCGCAGCTGATGGTTGCTTAGCAACGACAGACACTTCCAGAGCGCAAGCGTCTGAGCGCTTTTAGAAAGAAGGAGAAAGCGACATGCCTCGCGTTTTCCATGAATTTTTAGGCGCAATATGTGAATGCCCCCTAATAAAATTTGACTGGTCATGTTTTCAAATGTATGTAGATTCCTTAACCCTTCGGCGAGCTACTTGGAGAGGGGTTGCGAGCTACTGGTAGCTTGTGGGCGACGTGTTGGGGACCCCTGATATAGATCATCTATATCTTTTTAACACTCCTAATATATATCTCATTCTCCAGCTTGTTGATTCATTGCTTATCTGTTGTTTTGGGGTAGCTGTTGGCATTAAGGGCCAGTTACAGTTAGTAGAATTGGTTCAGTACGTATTGCATGTCCAGGAAACAGGTGGATGACACATTTCTGTCACCACAACATAAAATGTCTACTTGGAACCGCTCCATGAGGCGGGGTGGCATTCATTGCCAGCCCAAATACAAGTGCAACCAAATCAAAAGGAAGTCCGTCATTCTGCACCTGCTACAACTTGAAGATGCACACGAAGACTTTGCCATCATTGATATGCTCAGTCGGTTGCCAAACTAAAAATCTCTCCAACATTTCTCAAGCATGGAACACAGTTTAAGTGCAGAAACACAAACCACCGACAGCTCAGAATTCTTGTTGCAAAGATGTTGAGAAAGACCAGAGTTTGAGATTCTCCTGTATCACTTGCTATTTTATGGTACATTACCAAGGATGCTAGTTTTTAGAGCAGTGAATTATCTTAAGATTTTAAACATACTTGTTAATACTTGTAACCTGTTTCGTTATCAATAATGTTATAAGCTGTTTGCCCATGTACAGCGAATAAGGACTTACACAACAATGTCCTGTGGACACAATAAATTACTTTTTTTTAATTTAGAATAAGATTCAGGATTTTTTTGGCCAATAAAATTCAAAGCATGTGGCTGTTCACTTTACACAACTTTTACAAAAGTATGATGGCTGACAAATCCACCCACAGAGACTTTAGTGACATTGCATGCAAATGAAATTTAATATGGAGTTGGACCCCTTTGCAGCTTCCAGTCTTCTTGGAAGCTTTTCCACAAGATTTTGTAGTTACTGAGGGAATTTGTAGAGCATTTATAAGGTCAGACACTGATGTTGGATGAGAGGATCTGGCTCACAATCTGTTACCATTCATCCCAAAGGTGTTGGATGGGGTTGAGGTCGGGGCTTTGTGGGTGCCAGTCAAGTTCTTCCATACCAAAACTTTCAGCCATGTTTTTATGGACTGTGTGCTGTGGAACACAGTGATGCTGGAAGAGAAAAGGTTCTTTAGAGACAGGGACACAAAGACAAGAACAACTTAAAATATAAAGTGTAAATATAATCCAATAAAAAAAAATTGTAGAAAAAATCTCATTATGAAATACTATATGATTACATCCACACAGGCAAATGCTAAGGGCGCCATCCATCCAGTGGGCGCCACACACACCAGCTATTTTGCATGTCACCCTGGTGAGAAGAGGAGAAACTGCAAGGTAAAGTGCTGCGCGCTCCCTTTCTCGGTACCTCTGTAACACACACACACACACACACACACACACACACACACACACACACACACACACACACACACACACACACACA
>JBBMFX010000002.1:12546566-12577182 GCA_037832545.1 Rhabdalestes septentrionalis | reverse complement strand
AGGAGAAAATGCAGAACGTTTGTGTTTCCTGCACGACAATCTGCAGCTCTTAAACTGGGAGTACTGGGTGGGAGGAGGGGGCTGGAATTGGGATTAAAATTGAACATAATACAAAAAAGAATGTGCATGTTTAAACATTTTACCTCAAGAATTGCACTTAAAGATTTTCATGCTGATGTGTTTATTGTTTACAAGTTCAAGTTATTGTTTAATTGTATTGTTATTGTTAAGTTTTGTTTTTGTTATATAAGTTTATATTTATATTTAAGTCATTATTCAATAAATGGCAAGTTGGGAAATTTTGTTTATCTATCTGTGTTATTAGTGTGATATTTGACATCCAACAGAGTAATAGAGTAAGTTGGCACTCTTAGTAAAGATGGGTCTACAGGTCATGAAAAAAGGTCTTTGTCTTGAATCTCACAATGAAAATGAGCAAATCTAAACAGGACAGAAAAGTCACATTTGTAGCACCACCACATGTTACTGGCACACCTAGAAAGTATTATGAACAAAATGTAAGCCAAGTATGTGTTTCATTACTTTCTCAATTCACTGAGTTGAGAATATGATGTGAGGCTTTCATTAATTCTTTTTATTTGATATAAAAAGAAGAATGGTTGTAATGAAAAGAAATCTTCATTGTTAAGTATTGTTGAAACGCTGTGATATTGTGTTCTCCAAATAACCTCATTAGCTACACAGCATCATATAATCCATCAAGTACAAGACATTTTAGGTGAAAATCTGGCTGTTTTTGACAAGACTAAAACATACCCTCAGATCCATACAAAAATGGTTCAATGTCCACAGAATCAAGCCTCCCAGGTCCAGAACTAAGACCCACTGAAAACTGACCTGAGGGAAGCGTCCCAAACAGAGGATGTAGGGACCATAAAGGATCTGGAGAAATGGAGCAGTTTTATGAGATTGCTTGCTCTTTATTCTCCATTCCTATAAGGCATTATACTATATTGTTGCTGTTAAGAAGTCAAAGGGCGGTAATTAAGATTTTGTTAATAATTTTTTTATCTATAATTTCACACTGAAGCTGCAGTTGTACATCTGTTCTTTGAGTTGGTCTTATTGTAATCTAAACTCTAATATTTATATTTAAGTCATTATTCAATAAATGGCAAGTTGGGAAATTTTGTTTATCTATCTTTGTGTTATTAGTGTGATATTTGACATCCAACAGAGTGGGGAAACGTTCAATTATTAGGCAAAAACATATCGGCAGCATATATCGGCCATCGGCTGACCCTGAATCCAAAATAAAGGCATCGGCTACTGAAAAACCCATATCGGTCGACCTCTATTCCTAATGCCCTACTGGTAATGAAATGTTCACACACTATAAAGGTATTTTCAACCGGTATAAGAGCAAATAAAACTAAAGATTTTGGACCTTTTTGTTATGGTGGTGACAGTGATACAGGATTTAATTATTTAAAGACTCTCAAGCTTTGACAAAAGTACATTCCCTCAGATGATAAATCACTTTTTGTTTAAGTCAAGGGCATGGCTTTAAATGCTCACCTTCAAGTCTAAGTGAGCCACTTTGCAGGTGTGCAGATGCTGTAAGGCCTCCAGGGTATCTTTTATAAAGAATGCCACTTTTTCCTCCATTAGCTCATCATGGGCCACCAGATAATCCAGCAGGCGTCCTCCCTCCAACCTGGACACAAAATAGGCACGTCAGTCCATAGACCTAATAACACCTTGAATAGTGAGTCAGTGAGTCATGCATGAAAACATCTGTTCAGTACATGTTTAAATCTACTAAGACCCATGAATGTCCTACTTTATATATTAAAAAAGGGATGATTATTAAAAGTGATCTGCAGTACGGTAGGTTGTTTTCCAAATTGTATTTTGTAGCTTCTGCCCCCTGTAGGTTTTCAATATTTGTGTGTCAGTGTAACTCAGGCTCACATCTCTTGGACCAGTATATAGGCTGTGGGTGAATCATAGATGTCGATCAGGACCACCAGCTGAGGGTGCTGTACACGTTTTAGGATATCTGCCTCATGAGCCACCTGCTCTTTCTTCTGCATCTTCTTATTGACATACTTTACTGCCACTTCCTTCTTACTGGCCTTATGCAGACATTTCCTTACAACAGAAAAACGGCCCCTGAATCCAGACAGTGAGAGACAAAGACAGAAAGAATGACTTAAGATGTAGTGCCTGACTTTGCTGGTAACTATACTAAGTTGCATGGACTGCAAAGGGGAACAAAATAATGATTCACCTTCCGATTTCACTGATTTCTGTAAACGCTGATTCAAAGTTGTCTTTCCACTGGATTCCAGTTCCTTCATATGTTGAAACTTCAGGCAGGAATATTGACATATATATTCAGATAGAAATTCAAAAATCTCAATATATCCTTAAAAATGTGCAATATTTGATCATTTATAATCATAAACCTACTGATAAACCTAATACTTTGTATTATGAAATATTTCATTCATCCTTAATGTTACATTTATGCTATATAATAAAAGTGTATATGTAGCACTAACCACAGCTGGGGAGTGTGACCATGTTGGAGGGCTCACTGGGGGCACTGATGCCCCAGGGGTTGTTGGCTCGGACTCTAAACTGGTAGTGCCCACCTGG
This sequence comes from Rhabdalestes septentrionalis, assembly GCA_037832545.1. NCBI lineage: Eukaryota > Metazoa > Chordata > Actinopteri > Characiformes > Alestidae > Rhabdalestes > Rhabdalestes septentrionalis. The sequence continues at coordinate 12,574,557 of JBBMFX010000002.1, read as the reverse complement.
AATCAAATCCTCAATCTTCACACACACATCTGCTGTGGACACTACCGACTGCTGCCACACCAGCGAGTCTGCACACAGAAAGATAATGCTGGTCCTTCCATGTTCTTTGTATTATGTATATGTCTTTAGCAATAAAGCAATGCCTTTGTTTACCAGAGCTTTAGTAGGAATAAATGCAGTCTAATAGAGTAAGTTGGCACTCTTAGTAAAGATGGGTCTACAGGTCATGAAAAAAGGTCTTTGTCTTGAATCTCACAATGAAAATGAGCAAATCTAAACAGGACAGAAAAGTCACATTTGTAGCACCACCACATGTTACTGGCACACCTAGAAAGTATTATGAACAAAATGTAAGCCAAGTATGTGTTTCATTACTTTCTCAATTCACTGAGTTGAGAATATGATGTGAGGCTTTCATTAATTCTTTTTATTTGATATAAAAAGAAGAATGGTTGTAATGAAAAGAAATCTTCATTGTTAAGTATTGTTGAAACGCTGTGATATTGTGTTCTCCAAATAACCTCATTAGCTACACAGCATCATATAATCCATCAAGTACAAGACATTTTAGGTGAAAATCTGGCTGTTTTTGACAAGACTAAAACATACCCTCAGATCCATACAAAAATGGTTCAATGTCCACAGAATCAAGCCTCCCAGGTCCAGAACTAAGACCCACTGAAAACTGACCTGAGGGAAGCGTCCCAAACAGAGGATGTAGGGACCATAAAGGATCTGGAGAAATGGAGCAGTTTTATGAGATTGCTTGCTCTTTATTCTCCATTCCTATAAGGCATTATACTATATTGTTGCTGTTAAGAAGTCAAAGGGCGGTAATTAAGATTTTGTTAATAACAATTTTTTTATCTTTAATTTCACACTGAAGCTGCAGTTGTACATCTGTTCTTTGAGTTGGTCTTATTGTAATCTAAACTCTAATCACAACTAAGCACTTCCCAGAGCAGTAAAAATGCCCAAAATGACTCAATCCTTCTACCCAGGAATGTAGATAAGTGCGTACGTTAGCACTCCTTGCTAAATAAAAACATAGCGGCAGAATTTTCCGCACACTAGCTGAAAATCTTTACTCAACGTCAACATTTGTAATTTGTTCTGGTCTGTAGAAGTGTTAAGGCAATAGCAGATACGGATTGTGGATTGTGCATAACAATTTACTAACTGTATACTGATGAAACAATGCATGTGGAAACATCCAGGTTACCCTCTTGTCTGTACTCCAAGGTGTAGCTGGTTACAGCGCAGTTTCCGGAGCTGGAGGGTGGGAGCCAGTGCACCACCACCGCTGAACTGCTGGCCTCCTGCGCTACCGGGCGCGCTGGTGCTGCTGGAACACCTGATGAAAACCAACAGCAATCAGACAACGACAGCCCTAAATCCCCCAAAATCCTTGCACAGCTCAACTGAACCAAGCATTTTTATAGATACACATAACATTTCTTACAAACTAAATGTTACTATATAAACCAATTTCAGACCAATATTCTGTTAAAGTTTTCAAACAGGCCATAGTACAAAATCAGGGCTACCAGAAGTAGGTAATTATGCACTGCCCACTGGTGTGAACACAACTCTTCACTGGCTAACAGTTTAATTTAAAGGTTATATCATGACAAATTGATCCAGGTACAAGGAAAATCAGTCCTACTGCCTAAATATACCCAGCCTGGGAGGAGCACATCACCAGTAGAGCAGCACAGCAGGATATAGTGGGGATCTGGACTAGAGGGAACTACTTTAATGTTGCTGGCTCACCACTCTCACCTCTAGGCGATTTTAGTATTTTCAGAATGCTTAATGGTACAGTGTGGTGAATATACTCTACATGAGATAATTGTGTCCGGGTCTTATGTCATAAAAAGGTTACTTTGTAAAAGAAGCTGATTTTGGCATTACGGATATCTTTCCAACAAGAAATTACAAAGATATCCCGTAGTAGCAGTGTGGGTCTTCTTCAGATGTTTGAGTTGAATCTGTTTTATTTTGCTTTCTTTGATGATCTTAATCTTTCTTTACTTATTTGCATGTTTATTTCAGTTATGGTTTTAAAATTTCAGGGTATTAACCAGTACAAAAACACTGATAAAACAATAGGCTGATTTTTTCATGCTGTTTTATTCAGACAGCAAGGGGCTGTGGTCTTTTTCCACATTACCTTGCTGCTCTGTAATAAATGCTGGAGCGGAATAAAAGCACAACAGCTGTCAGCCGCATGGACAGAAGATAAACGGGAGAAAGCGCAGATTGCTCTGTTTTTCTGCATTACCTTGCACTTTAATCGATGCGGAGGATGAGGCTGTTCCATGGTCGTTAATGGCAACACAGGTGTAGATGCCAGTGTCCTGGGGCATTAAGTTACAGATCTTTAACAGAATGTCACCCGTTTCCCTGGAAAAACACACAACATAACATATGCAACAAAAAAAGACAGTACTTTTAAAAAATCTACAAATGCAGAGTATTTGCTTGTCACTTGTTCTTCCCAAGTTCAGATAAAATCTGCAGACCACAACTGAGCCACTGAACCATTATACTGCCTGGAGCATGTAATTAGGTGCTGGTCTTAAGTAGTATAATTTGTAACAGGACCACACAGTCTGTATGGAATGAATGTCATTAAGAGATGTTTACCATAGAGATATGAATTAAGATCTATTTGATTATAACAAGCATTAAAGCTGTCAGTGTTTTGAAGGTCTTGCTTGCTTGTTTACCGGATGTTGATGGTGAAGCGGTTGTTGTTGACCAGCAGGCTCTGGTCAGGACCCTTCAGAGTGATGCTGGGTTTTGGGCGGCCACAGACTTTACAGCACAGGACCACCGTTTCCCCCAGCGCACACGTCACATCGGCCAGAGGGATCAGGAACTCTGGAGCCACTTCACGAAACAAACATACCAGAATTCAGACATTCTGTTTCACAACAGTGAATTATTATTTTTTTAAATGAAGAGTCTAAATATTGTATGCTTCAAAGCAACAAAACTGCAAAAATTACAATCATTACTTGTTGGTACTAGTCAAATGTGCTTACAAGTAAAATGTCTAGAATTGTGTTTAATTATCTAACAATAATATTCTTATACCTTTTATGATAAATCCTAATGTCTCAACAGAAGTATTCGTGCAGTCAGAGAGTCATACACAGTCTTACCTTGTTGAATAAAATTGGGATTCATTAACTGTAAAATAGAAAAATGAATGTTAAAATGCAGTGATGTTGAACCTTAAAGGTGCTCCACACAGTGAGAGATCACACACACACTGTACTGTGTTTAAAAAAAATAGAAACCTGGACTGAGTGAGAGCAAGAGAAAGAGTCTCTAACACATCACACCCGATGTGACATTAATAATAATGATGATGATTATGATTTAAAAATGTCATGATTTTTTCCCCCATGTGTCTTCTACAGCCATTAATTGATGAAAGCTGGGTGCCTTTCTCATACCTCGGACCTTTATGGTCCTAATATTGAATTTATGAATGTTATTTGTTGGGGCGCCGCTCTTTGCTCTTCTGACACTCTGACAGAAATACCACCACAGGCTAAAACTACACACTGTGAGGACAGCATGCATTGAGGCGTATGTTGAAGCTCTACCTCCATGCTAGTTTTGGGGTCTAGTTCATCCTCACATTCTGACTCCTCTGAGCTGTGAGTTTCCTGTGGTTCAGGAGGAGAGAGAGAGTGACATTAGACAGCTTACAACCTTGCCATAAATAAGGAAGAACAGTGTTGCTCCACGATTCCCTAGATATGGGGTGTCCAGCTTTAGTCCGGTGCTCAGAATAGTTCAGCAACTCCTCTGAACGCTGGCAGTTAACAGATTAGTTGCATCACCAAACTGTGCTGGACAACAGCTCTCCAGGACCAGAGTGAAATACCCCTGTTTGGGGCACTTTACAGCGAGTACAGTGAGGAAGGGTTCTGTCTCGACTGCTCTCCGGTGACTGTGTGCAGATCTGAATGAATGCTTGTTAATGTGGAAACTGCATTAACCATTTATTCCTTTGGCATCCACAAACAAAAACTGTGTGAGGGAAATGTCTTTAACGCAATAGTGAGTGGCATCCGCTAGCATTCAGGATGTTGCCATTTTACACACAGGTTAGGGTGCAAACACTCTACACCTCCGGCGGCACAAACACACCCCACTACTCACTTTTACAGTGACCTTGCTGCTTAGAATGTCCCTTGGCTTACGAAGTCCATTCTCAAGCTTTGAGTCACTTTTGCCCCCACTCTCCTTCTCAGCACGCTTGCGGGCTCGGAGTGTGTTCCAAGAGAGAGACTTCCTGTTATATTAAAACACGATCTGGTCAAACCTTACAAACCTTACAGCGAGAGGTCAGGGAAATGTATTACATTCAAGCTACAGAGAACATCACTGAGGGAAATTAGAGACAAGAAAACAGGTGATTCATTTGATCTTATTACATATTAGTTTATATTAACAGCAGTAAAATTGATAACAGCTCTTGGTGTATTGACAGGTTACATTCACATTACAAGCCTTCTTGCATGGTTTTTGGCTCAGAGCCGATGTTGGGCCCTGAAATGGAAATGGAAGGGAAACGCCTTCATCTCCTAGGTTATTAACTCTGATCAGCTTTTAGCTGTTCACTAATAAGACAGAAGTGGTTTAGATAATGTTTTAAGGCTTCTGTGGTTTTTTTAACAGGCAGAAACTTCACACAGGATGAGGATATAATGCACACATGCAAGTGTGATGGGGATAATGCGGTCACTAAAGTTGCATGGACTCAAATCAGATCTGGTATCTGATCTAGGTCTGATATGAAAGCAGCTCAGATCTGATTTGAAAAAGATCAGAGTTGTGTGTATAAAAAAATATCGCATTTGAGGCACTTTAACCTGGTAATATGAACATAACCATGGCTACATATAGCCGTCATGCTCTTACACCATGGTGGACACAGAGTTTATGAAGAAACAGCACAGCCCTCATAAGCTCATTTATTATATTTCAGCTCAGCGGAAAAAGTAAGATAAGGCAAAATGAGGCCTGATGCTGTGTCATACACAAACATTTACTGTCGAGGACCAGTGTGGTTAGTAAAAAACTCAAATTAAAGGGAACTACACACTACAGGAATTAAGAAAACAAGTAAATAAAAGTAATTTAAAGAAAAAACATGAATCGGCTGTATTTCGTTTGGGACACCGTCCAGCTAGAGTTCTGTGCGCACTAAACTAAAGGAATTGTCTAGTTAATATATAATTTACTTTTGTGCTTTATTTAATGAGTGAGGTACCACTCATGTGATCTGGGAATCATGACTAGGAACTAGTCAGAAAGACAAAGATCAACTGACTTCACCCTTTTATGTCATGCTCATGTCAAAATTTTATTTTTACATATTTAAAATAATACATTTAAAACTATTAGTTAACTACAATGCTGAACATTGCAACTATCATCGTATTGCACAAAACTGACTTCATTAATAAGGGTTCTCTTAAATAGTGCAAAAGACTTTTTACAGGAATGTACTGATAAGAGTAAACAACACAAAGTATTTACAGTAAATGGCCAACATATCTGATGAAGGAAAAAACAATCAAAAAACAAAAACAAAATAAAATTGAACTGAACATTAAAAAGAAAATAAGATTAAAACAACATAATCTGTACAAAATTGCCATAGACAATAACAGAAACTTTCTCCGTCAGGAGAAACTACTCGAAGTCCATCAGATGGCCTATGTTTTCTTTTGTCTTTCAAAAAAGTTTGAAACCAAAATGAAGAAACAACAAAAACGTGGTGTTAGAAACAGAAATAACAGTCCAGACGTGTCAGTTTCCACACTGATGTAAGATTCCTTCAATGTAAGATCTTCTGTCTAAACCAAAACAAGGTTTTCTTTTTAATAGTCCTTTCAATTATTCACTTTTTATTTTGGGGGAAAAAAACGAAAAACTTCAAGAAAAAACTTAAACAGCTCCTCATGGTCCAACATATCCAGGTTAGTTCCAACAAAAAAGGGTGGGGGGGTATTCAAAAGAAGGGCGGAGACTTGGTTTAACAATCCAATAAGAGCTCCAGTTAGCGTTGATTGACACTTACTTGATGTTTGAGTCAGCAGCAGTGTCTATGATGGATTTAGTAAGAGGGCCGAGAATGTTGCCAGGCACCCAGCCCTCGGCAGCAGGTGATTGGCTGTTGGCGGGCCGGTACACCAGGTACATGTTCTGTTGATTGGTTGCAAGAACCTGCACCATTTCACCCTGTGTGACGCAGATTTCATTCTCCTTCAGTGCACTGTAGTCCTGAGTCACCATCATGGAGGATGACATACCATTACAGCCAACTCCATCATGCTGAATAAGAAAGAACAAAAGAGAGAGGGGAACGAGAGAAAGAAACAGATAAAAAGAAAGAGAGAGAGAGAGAAAGAGAGAGAGAGGCCATGCATGCACACACAGACACACACACACACACACACACACACACAGAGAGAGAGAAAAACACATGTCAAACATTAGTCATCGATTGATCCATTGTAGTTAGTGAATAAAGTAATACAGTACAGATGAACAGATGGATAATAATGCTGCAGTTGTCTACACAAAATGTCAGAATGTCAGATCTGCAGAGTTATTTTAAGAAGATCAAAAACAAACCTTTGGAGCCAAAGCAAACTAGGCTAAAAACACACACTAATAATATTTTACTTCTGCAGCAACACTGCTCTCAGCTCTATTTGACTATGGCGAATGTGCTCATACACATTAACGGAAAACCACTGAAACCCTCAGTTAAAGTTTATAGGTGCACATTTGGGGGAAAAACTGAATTCAACTGACTTGGGACAATAAGCGAGAGGTATACTGGTTTAAAGGTCATGTTGATGCCATCCTATGAAATGAATACTGTTATAAGCTAACAATCCAAACCTAAATTTAATAAAAGCAGTGTAAAAAATGAACACGTTTAACAATATTGCATCTTTTATGAATAATATATTTTTGTGTACTGTATCATTCCTGCCGACTAATTATATAGGTTTGCGCCAGACTGTCCACTCCTACTAGGAACATTCTCAGACTTACCAGATACATTTGAAGACGTGTCAAAGTCAAAGAGAACTTAGTCATCTCAGTTATATACACAAACATGGTGCGAGTGAATGGAGTGCCTTCGCACTCACCTTGGAGCTCTCGTATCTGTCGGAGTGCTTGTGGGGCTCAAAGCAGGGACTGCCATTGGAGGTAGATAGCTTTAACGGGGCTGAGCCCCGTCCTGATAGAGGGGGTTTCTCTGGGCTGACAGAAGCCGTAGAGCTTGGTCTGCTATTGGACTGACAGCTGCGCCCCCCGCAGGAGGAGTTCCGAGTCAGCGAGCTGCTCTTCTCTTTCTGATACTCGATAGGAGATTGAAGAGCTGTGGAGACAGACAGAGACACACACACACACAAACACACACACAGTAAACCAACAACATTGCAACCAGGGCCTAAAATACACCTGAATTTAAGCAGTAAAAAGAAGCCATGCATATAAAGGCCAAGAGGCCGCATAAAAATCACCCGACCTGAGCCCAACCAACTCGCTACTTGGAGACCCAACCCAGTTGCTACTGCTAAATTTGGCACCCGAACCTGACCCAAATCTAATCCTGTTTGGATGCAGGGATGATTTATCACAGACACAGTTTTATTTGTCAAATTTGAAAAAAAAAAAAAATTATTTTACTCAAGTTTATCCAAATGATTTCTTTTTATAGAAATCTATATTTCAAACATCAGAGCTATTCTGAACAGAGTTAGCTTTGTGTGAAAAAGTGAACACAAGAGTGAGTGAGTGAAAAAGAGAAAGAGATAGCAAGAGAGAGAGAGAGAGAGAAAAAAAAGCTAAAAGAGGCAAAGTTTAATAGGAAGACAGCAGTTGTGGAATTTTAGGACAGAGAGATACTATGCTGGTACACTCAGCATGAACTATACCTGGGATAACGTTCAATTACAGCTTCTTGGGGTGGGTTTCAGGTGTTTTGGAACAAATGATGATTTTTAAGTGGATCATTTCCAATAAACAGGAAAAACCTTTTGTATTGCACTAAGCAAATGGTCTGGTGATTCCATGGTGTCAGAATGACTGAGCTCACCTGACAGAAAGTTGCTCTGGGCATCCAGCAGTTCTGTGATGTGCTGCACCCACACCTGTTTGATTTCTGTGTTTGCTGCCTGCAGAGTGAAGCGCTCAGACGACCCACGGCACGACAGCACAAACTTACATGGATCATTATCCACATGTTCCTCTAGGCCCAGGTAGCTCACCTAACACAAACATACACACAATATTTATCAGAATTACACCACCACCAAATACATTTGGCATATATAAGCCTGCATTATTTGTTAGTTACATTAGTCTTGTAACTTCAGACTATTCAACTACATTTATGGTACCTGGTGAAGGTTGAAATATTTTTTAATTAAAAGTGATGTGATGCCCTGATACCTTGATGCTCTTCTTAAACTGATAACCAGGGATTGAGGAGCCCTTGCGCAGAAGTTCACTAAAGATGACAATTTGCTCAAAAAGGAAGACTCTGCGCTCTTTACTGCGAGACAGAACACCCGAGTCCTGCTCAGTCACAAAGAACGTCTCCTGCTGCAGAAGTTTCCCCTGACTTGTTAGTTTGCCCTGAAACACAGACAAATATATGCATACACAGCGAATTAAAGCATTTCTCTTTACCATGCACAACATCCAACATTTTGGATTTCGGTATTAATACATATGAAACTGCTACATAACCCACACATTGCATATTCATCTGTGAATATGTGTGTGTGTGTGTATGTGTGTGTGTGTGTGTGACCAAGTGGCCCTCTGTCTGTCAACACATGCGTATTACACATCAACTGTGTGTCAACACTGCTATATAAACAGGTCAGCCTGTCTCTCACTCGTGCTCTTATTTGCTCCACCTCTGTTTTTATCTCTTTACTCTCTTCTTCTTCTTTCAGTTACATAACGGACAACGCCGTCTGTCATAGGGTTAAAGGGCAGTGTGAGATATAATCCACGCACAATTACAGCGGGTATGAAAAGAATACGCTGATCTCTGCTCTTTTCATAACTGAAAAGAAGCGATACATGACCCGCATATTTATGAAGAGGGTTTGTTACTCTCTCTGTAAAAAGCACATATCAGAGAGCCACCACTGAGAAAAGGTGTGGAAGTTGTTTACAGTTCACAATTTCATCTGAAAAATATATGATGAAGTACCTCAAAGCCCTGGAGTCTGCCCAGATTCATCATGTCATTGCAGAGTTTAGGAACCTGAGACATCAGATCAACAGCTTTCTACAAAAACAAGGGATTAAAAAAAGGAGGGTGAGCATTCAATATTTCATCAAGTTTAAATCTTAAAATATTATCAAACCTAAAATACTGTTACTATAGTCAATAAGTGAAATAGTAGTAACCAATTACCTCGATGACTAGGCAGTCCAGTCCTGCCTTGTTACTGTATTTCAAGAAGTCCTTAAAAACAAACAAAAAAGGGAAATAAGCTGTAATTTCTGGAACATAATTCAGTTCCAAAATACATTTTCCAGAATCGCCACTCTATAATTTCCCAAGAATGAGATGTTACCTTTAACAGTAGCTGATATTTTGTAATTCTCTGAATGGGCTTGATGAGGAAATCACTGATGCTCAGTCTTGAACTTATTTCTTGCTGAACAACCTTATGTGAAATAAGAGTAATAGACAGAATTGGTTCACTCCAGCCAGGATAGCAGTCCCACATGTACATGTGTTTCTTTAAAAGATTTTTTACAGAAACAAAAAAATGATGGGCAGTTTACCTCAAAGTACGAATCATATTCGGCCACTATGAATTCCGACTTGGGTTTATTCTGGCAATAAACGACGTACATGTACAGCCGGCGCTCCTGTGTACAAACACAAAGCCAGAGTCATTTCACCAGTCAACAAATTCAGCTTTAAAATCACAACCCACTGCTCTGCAAACCTCACATACATGTTTGATGAACAGCTCTGGCAGTTTTTCATGGTCTTCAAGACATTTTTCCAGCTCACCTACAAAGAAACTGTAAAAAGAACGACAATGAAACAAAATTCAATTAAGGAATATTTGTTGTATTAGTTCATTACTGACAGGTTTTTCTCAGATTAACTGAGATGGACTCACTCTCTATGCCAGTCATAGATTTGGTGAATATTTCCAAAGACGATTTTGTCTTTGCCTTTCATATCGTCTGGGACTCCTTTCTCATCCATCTTCTTCATGAAACCCTATTAAGAAAAGTGTCAATTACTACTTCTGCACATTTAACACTCTCCTTGACAAAAGCAGCTGTCACCAAATTACTCCACCTGATTTCTTCACCTGTTAACAATGCAGATCTATTGAAAACATTGCTCCTGATTAGGAGTGGGTTGATGAGACTGATGAGATTGATATTCATACTGATACTCTCTATCGATACCAATATTTAATGATACTATTATTTATACTACTGTCCATAAATTGGTGCCAAAAAATAAAGACGTTACAGGAAAAGATGCAAAAGACTCGACAGTTATATTATTATTACTATTTTGGACAAAGAATGAGGTAAATTGTTTCCTGTATGCAGCAGTTGCTACAATTGACTGGAGGTGATGCATAGAGGGTCCCTCCCACTGATCCAATCTAGCAATAATCACATTGAAAATGTCAACTACGGTAGAATAACGCTGCATAAATACCAATCGCAGCACTGTTTGCCCATTTGTCAGTATTTCATGAAATGAAGCTGCCCCCAGTGACAAACCCAAACACACATTTGACAATTTAAAAATTGCTCCGTTACTGATTATGATCTTGTCTTTTCTGGAGTCACCGCAAAGAAAAAGGTTTGATTGTCCGCCCTGATAGAAACAACAGAGAGTGGCTTGTTTTAATAGACATGCTGGGGCTCGTTTCCTCACCTCTACTACAATGCCTAAATCTTTCACGTAGTCCTTCTCTGTCTGAATCAGCTCATTCAGGACAAACCTGAGACAAAGAACGAATCACATTAGGACACAAATTAATGCACATATGATCTGCTAGCTGAGATTTTATTGTGAAGGAGTAAGGGGACTAGCCTAATTAAAAGGGAATTCTATTGATTTTGTTGTAATTATAATTGAAATGTTGTGCTGTTTTAGAGATAGGTAACAGGAACCACACGTCTATAAATGTTCCCTCATTGTAACTTTGTAAAAAATAAACTGCATGGTGTATTTACAAAAATTGTATGATAATTTATGACACAGTTTTGGCTTAAACAGATTAATGCAAGAGGGGGGCATGCAGAGAGTTAAAAGTAACAGTGCCCCAAGAAATATTATAATTGTAAATATGGTTATTTTGTAAATCTGTGTCTTAACCACAACAGCAAAGAAATCTGAGTATGTTTCTCTAGAATGGCATGTCAAATCACTCTAAGTGACCTTTTCAGCACAATTTTGCAAAATATGTGGAATTTCCTTTTAAAAGGCACACAAATAAAACATCAGATTCACTCAAACTAGCTTTAGTAATAGTACACCAGATGTATTAGGTATATTATGCAGCATTTTGATTACTGATCTTAGTCCCCCCTGTACAGACACATGAAGCATACACCAGTGGATCTGAAGAACTGTCTCCTCAAAAGGAATCTAAACTATTCCAGGACATCAGTGCATCAACACAGAATAAAAGTGTTGCTTTTAAAGTGTTCTCCTAATAGAAAACAATAAAACCCATCATTAAAATGAAATCATAAATAATACAGAGATTAAACCTAACAGTAAGTTACTGCAGAGTAGTATTTAGAGTAGTAATGTAATGTTTGGCAGAATTAGTGTGTAAATAGCAGTGAAGGGAGCAGACAGAGATAGAGACTGGCCGTGTGTCTCACATGCGTCCGCGTAGTGCTTTGGCTTTTTGCTCCAGCTCAGGGTTTCTGGGCTGAGCGGGGCTCTGCTCCACCGGACTCACGGAGCTGAAACCAGGATATGTACCTCCTTCCAGAGTCTACAACAGCACAGAGACAAAACTTCAGTCCCACAGCTCATGTAAAAACACACATTAACTGCTCATCACTGTTGAGAGAGGAGTATGAATGTGTTCGAAAAGGGGAGAAAATAGGAAAAACGTTTTTATATCAACATGTGATGCTAAATTCTTGAGACCTCCATGAACTGAAAAAAAAAATCTAAATATCTGACCTCAGAACAACACTACTAAATTCCTCAGTGTACAACAAGTAACCAGTTTACGTACACCTATCTATTATTTGCGCTCACTGACCATTTTTACCAGAAATATAAGTGCCATCTGTAGGTTTACTGCCCATTTCTTGGTGCAACATTGATCATATCTGCTCTTTACCCATTCATCAATGGAAATATATCTCTAGAGAACAAATATGTAAAGTGTAAAGAGTGTAAAGCAACCATTTGTAAAGTGTAAACACAACACAGTTCACAGTCTGAACAGGACAAAATTCTTCTCTGCATTAAACCCATTCACCAACTGAAGCAGCGGCCAGCCAGGAACACAGTGCCTGGGAGCAGTGTGTAGGGATGCTACCTTGCTCAAGGGTACCACAGTGGTGCCACTAGCAGTCCTGGGATTTGAACCCACAGCCTTCTGATCATAGGGGCAACTCCCTAACAACTAGGCCACCAATATGCCACACTCAGTATCTGTAAATCTAATAAAGCTATATAGTAAGTATTTCTGATTAACTTGGCCAGTGAGTGCAGGTAAAAGGTAAAGAGTGCAGCTTGCAAGAATTTTCTAAAGTGATGTTCTGGTACACAGATAAATACTGAAGTAAACACAAGAAAGTAATGTGCTAAAGCATGCCTCCTGTTGTAAGAGACTGTGAGAAAGCAAACAATGAAACAAATGGAACAAGGACAGATAGAGGTTAGTGAACACAACGTCTTGTGCTTGCTGCGTGAAACTGGTCCGTGGCTAGTCCATGCTATGCACTTACCATCTTAGTTTTGACCAGTTTCTCTATAGCACTGACAAGCTCTGCGGCACTGGGGACCTCGGTGGAACCCTGCCGGGAGGCAAGCAAGGCAGACGACTGCAGGGCAGCGGGGAAAAAGCAAAAGATGCGTTAGGGAAGCGAGGGCGTTAGAGATATAGGGAAGGATGCTAGTAAGAAAGTGAAAGAGAGAGAGAGAGAGGGGGAGAGAGAGAGAGAGAGAATTGTGCTGATAACAACAAAGTGGTAAGCCTAAGAAAAGCTCAAAGAAGCAAACTCTGACAGGAAGACAGAAGATGTGGATTTTAGGAAACCAACATGTGTGTCTAAGTGACAGCACAAGTGTTGCAGGGACCAGAACTTGTTTTAGTCTCCTGCGCTGTGCTTAATCCAGCAACACCACAAGGGAGACAACAAGATTACACAATACCAGCACTGGCGGAAAATGACACCCAAGCATGTCAGACAGCATGAGCCAGGGTTTACTTGAGTTTCACAACTTTAAGAAGTAAGACATTAGCTGTAATGAGAATGACCTTTGTAGCACACTATTTTTTGTGGTTGAGAGCCTGGAAGCCAGGGAGGCTCCTCATAATATTACAGGCATTTCAACACTAGGGAGGGAAACACTTGGGTGTGTGTGAAATTCAAATCACAAATGAAGTGCTGTATTCACGCTGTGTGGGAGACTGCCAGTGAAGGAGAGAAGGATCTGTTCTAATTGAAGGGGTATGTGTCCGTCACATGAATGTGTCATATGTATGCAGCGGTGCTATTTAAAACACTGAACGTGCATGTGTGCACTCTGTGTATAGGAGGGTACCAAAAACAAAGGGGTCTTCTTTATGAACCTGTGCTGAGTGACATTTCTGAATGACTGAGGGATTGTATGTGAAGATCAACTTATAAGACCAGCCATCTGCGACCTACAAAAGTCCTTTAAAGACCGAGACCATTCATTTAACATGCAGGGCTGTTCAGGTTGTTTTTGGCTGTCAAAATTGCTAACTTTTATTTTTTTTACCTCTAAACGTGAGACAGACAGTAGGCACATCATTATGTAGGGAATATATAATCAATAGAACGGCCGCTACATATTACTATGAATGAAGAATCATAAAAATATTAGTCCAAAATAAATCTGAGGCAGATGTGTAATCTTTGATGTGTAGAATCAGGAAATCTGTCAAGGAACTCAAAGCACTTCCCTAAACTGTGGCTGATATAAACGGCTGCCTTCAAACCCTTACATTTATTCGTATATTTATTTGTTGAGCATGGACATTCATAGGCCTGGTTTCTTAATAAATAAATTTTACAGTACAAAGCAAAGAAATCAATTATTTTATTTATCTGGTTTTCTTTTTTTTCAAATTGGTAACTTTTTCAAACTGTATTCTTTATACAGTTTCACACCGTTTTATTTGATTGAATGTTTAAGTGGTGTTTATTATTTGTAGTTTTTAGTTATTACTTCTTATTTCTTTTTAAACCTAATATATTACGCACATAAATGGTAAAAATGTAAACACCATATAAAATATATTTATTCAATATAAATAAAATACTTTCAGATTGGTGAGGTATTTTGCTTCCAATTAAAGTATTTATTCTGTAGTCAAAAACATTTTACATTTCCATCTGAAAATATCACAGTGCAGTGCTGCTTCATATCTACGGTGCACATGTGGCTCCTAAAGGCATTTAGAGGAGCTGATCAGACTGGCCGCCCCTGCAGCACACCTAACCAAGCTTATTGGAAATGCATTAACTGTAACCATGCCCTCACAGTAGTGCTGCTCTATGCTGGATAGCATCTGAGCTGCTCTAAATAAAAAAAAAAACCTGCATGTTTTAGCACTTGTTTTCTGCCCGCACTATCACATAACCCTCCCTTGTCCTATTAAACCCAGTGTTGAAACAGTGTTCTACTTTGCTAAGGGGGGGGGGAGATACACAAGCCATAGAGTGTTTATGCATACCTTCTCCTCCTGAGCGGAGGGGTCTTTGATAATCTCCATGGGTGGAGGGAGAGGAGTGTGAGACTCGTCCTCTGGCTCCTCCTCTCCTCCGCTTTGCATTCCTGATGACTTTGGAAGCGTTCCGTCTTTCCTTGCCCTCTGAAAAACAAGGAACACAAGACAATATATTTCAAATCAGATGTTAAAAACAATGAGAAATAAACCAGCTGACAGCAAATTTACTGAGTTCCAAATAAACAGTTGCATTCAGAAACCATAGCTGATATCGTGCCATAATCAACCCCTGAAGGGTCAAATCAGGTGAAATGTTTTGTTATACTACTGTTGCTTTCTCTCTCCAAAAGCACTTTTCCCACAATGTCTCCTTTAGTTATAGTGGATTGGCTGTATATACAGTTGATCACTGAAGATTCCAGTGAGCGCTATAACGCCAGAGCAAATAATGAGCACTAAAAGTTCATAACTAACCATCCAGTGCATATAACAACAAATACTCCTTGGCTGATCAAATATATTTGGAGTAAGAGCTGAAAATAACAACCAACTGTGATTTACAAATGTCTTTCTAAGACAGAACCCATTCATTTAATATGCAGGGCTCTATAACTTAATGGGTGAAATTATTAACCGAACATGGCCGATTTAATTATTTTTAAAATTCATAAATAGGCAATACCATTGTGTATGGAATATCATACACTTCAAAGAAATAATGTGTATAATAGTAATACGCGAATAACAAAAAATAGGAAATCAAAAGGTAGATGCATGCAGATATTATTATATTTCAGGGGCAAAATAAGAAAATCTGTCTGCAGACTTTCTTAAACATACAGCATTTATCTAAAGTGTAGCATGCAAACCATATACATATATATGTCAAGTATATTTTGAGTAAGGGGAAAACTCTATTTGAAATGTGATTTTTGGCCAACCTACCACTTTAAGACATTTTGGCTCTAAAATGACATTAGAATATTTCATTGAAATGTCTTCTTCTTTACCGAGTCTACTGCTTGCCCCTCTGTAGGGGAAGCAGGTCAGGGTTAATGCGAGTCATTGTGTTGGGGTCCACAGCTCCTGCCCCGCCACTACAGAGACTCTTTGTGCTTTCACAGTGCACATCACACAGGCCCTTCAAGGCCTGGCTAATGCACACTGTCCTATCTGCCCCACATCATCTGGCCTACTGCTGCGACTACTGCTCCAGCCATGCCACGCTCATAATGACGCGCTCACACAACACAGAGAACAAGGGGCCAGTTTTCTGTATGAAGCACTGATTGCATAAAGAGAACTGACATGGTGAATGAAAGAGTACAGCTAAAGTCCTCAGGCGTTTAAATGGGTGTCTCACCAATACCATCTGCCCTTCTTAGAACATCTACCACGTCGCAAATGTGATCCTAAAGAAACTGAGTCACCAAAGAAATTCTTTAATTGTTTCATTAAAGAAACTGAGACACTTGGAATATTTGCTGAAGGGGCATTTCTCAAAATCACCACTGGAAATGAGCCTCACTTTTAGGTATTTCCTTAGTGCAGTGGATTAGAAACCCATCTGAATATGCACAATATGTTGCTATAGAAGATGAGATTGTAGCCTCTGCCTCAGATACAGCTTTTATGAGAAAGTAGACATTGAAAGTGTAACAAATTGCAATTCCAAATAAAAACTAAATTATACTATAGATTCTGCAGCAAACATTTTTATCTGTTGTCCCATAATGTGAAGTAATTTCATACATGCTCTTTTAGATTCAACGGTCACTTAAAAAGGAGTGATATATTGTGCAGAAGTGAAATGACACAGATGCACAGAATCAAATACCAATTTCTGAATGAAATTAAGAGTATTCAAATTATTCAGGTAAACAGATATAAGCTAGAACTGATGGTATTGATGTGTCGCTACAATAGAGGCAATAATGTGCAACCCGGCAAGCTGAAATGAATGTAAAAAAAATAATAATTTGCCAAGAGCTACAAATTCACTTTGCTTAAAAGTTTATAGATATCAGGGGGTCCTGATTTGAGTGATGATGAAGATCTAGTCTATTGTGAAATACTTTCAGGAAGCCCTCAGCAGCTTCAGTTCCATTACCTCTTCCAGGATGTCATCTTGTGCCTCAGGAGGACCAAGGTCGATGCTCTTGCGCCCATCTCTCTTTTGCTTCTGCTTACTGGGCAACTTTTTGACGTTGCTACCATGGCTGAGGCGGCGGACAGGGCTGGTGAGCCACTTCTTCAGTGTATTCCCCGAGCGCTTGGGCCCTGGAGAGCTGCTGTGGATGGATGTGAGCGAGGCCTGAGGTTGCAGTGCTGCCACCGAGTCCGTCTTACCCTCTGGACCACTGACTGTGTAGTTCTCTGAAAGGTAAAAGCAGAACATAAGAAACACAAAATCACAACAAGCAGTCTAGGTTTACAATAAAATAAGACACAATAAGCAAGTTATGTGAGAAGTAAGCCAGAAAGTTGCCTCTTACTGTTTGATTGCAACATTTTGTATTCCTCTCTGCAGTGGGATCAAACTCATTATAAGCTCACAAGAGATAAAGAAGTGCTTTTAATTATAAAAAGGCCAAGCACATAATGGATTAGAATGATCATATTTGTTTGTCTCATTAAGCTGTTGTTGGAATATTTAAACACAGTTTTAGAAGGAATTCAGGGAGGTATGCAATTGTTTTTTTCTCTAACTAATTCATTCAAGCTTGCTGGGTTTCTGACATCCCAACATTTTATATAATAAACAGACATCATCACAGGTAATTTTTTAATGGTAATTTTGCTTTACCCTGCTTTCAAAAAATTTTAAACACACTTTCAACTTTTTGGGGTATTTGTTCTTTGTTACCGCTTGTTTATTTTTGTCACTGCTTTTATTGGCTGAATCTCTTTGGTTGACATTGCAATTCTAAGTTTAGAACTTAATAAGTGTAAACACCATTACACTCTTAATCATAAAGCATTTTAAATCTGCAATACGCATGCACTTTTATTCATATGTATGCATTACATGACTTATAAGGATACATGATAAAGACAAATGAATCGTTTTATGCTGCAAATCCAAATTATTTATATGTTTTTCCGGAGTATAACAAGTTTAAAAAAGACGTTTATAAAAGATAAAAGAATCTGTTTCTGCTGTACATAAATGTAACATATTTCATAACACCGGGTGTAGACAAGTTACGGGTACTACAGGAAGTATTACACCTGTGGAATCAGTTATCCTTTCTTTGACCTACGTTAAACACAGTGAATCATTAGGCTGTTTTGTCTGTGTGGTGACACTAAGTTTCATGTGCTTCTGGGTATGACTAAGCAGGACAGAACAACCAGCAGCCCAATGCTTGTGTGTAATGCATGGTTAATTTCCCACGGAATCAAGCGTCCTGCACAGCAGGGTCAATTTCTAAAAAACCCTAAAATAAAATGCGATAGTAGAGTGTAGCTGGCGGGTTTGGTGTGCTACATTCACTGATTCCCACTGCTTTTCTGAGCTTAGCGTGATACCATCAGTCCTTAAAGAACACAGACCAAGTAAACATCACACCACAGCACTTAGTGTGAACAATGTGAAATTCTTTCTCTGCACTGAACCCATTCACCAAGAGAGGCAGCAGGCTGCCACCAATGAGGGGCACCCAGGGAGCAGTGTGTGGGGACGGCACCTTGCTTAAGGATACTTCAATGGTGGCACTAGCAGTGCTGGTATTCAAACCACAAACCTTCTGACCACAGGGGTGAACTCCTAAACAACTAGGCAACCAACTGTCATAAGGTTTCACCACAAAGAGAGCAGTAGTAGTTCTGTTTAACTGAATCCATTAGAATGTGTCGTCCTGCAGCTGATAAGGGTTGTGTTTTCATTACACGACTTAAATGTTTTGGACTGGGCAGTGTTCACTGCTGCTGTCCTGCACATTGCAATGGCTTATTCATTAAAGTAAGTGACCTTGTGTGTTGTGTGTGTGTGTGTGCACGTGTGTGTGTGTTCATTCAGATAGAAAGGCTTTCTCTCTCCCTCTCCTCAGAAACTGTGCCATTTGAAGTCAAAGTCTACCACGCCTCAGCTTTTAATGTGGCCACTGGCCATGATGAACTGAGAGCTGCTCATAGGAGTACGCTGTTGTGGTCGAACACGAGTGTGTTTGACGCACAAACACAGTGACGAAAACATGAGGTCCAGTGAGTGCTTGTGCACTGGTGAGTAGCCTTTAAGTGACAGGCTTTTTGAACACACACACACTTAGACATATTTGCACAAAAATCCATCATACAATGATGGCATTCAAAATCTCTCCTATATTTCCCCACACCATTGAGGACATCTCCTGCTTCAATTAAACTTTTGAAGCTGAAAGACTGATTTCAAATGCACTTCAAATTGACTGCTATGCTCTGTAAACATGGTAGACATATCTCTGTGATACTGATGGAATACAATGCCATCATATCACACAAGGATGTCCAAGTCTTTAACAAATTAAGGAATCCTTCTTCAGAGGAGCTGCAGATGAAAAAACACTAATTAGCAGGCCAGGCCCAATAAATGCGATAAAATAAAGCAGTGAGATACCAATAACATTACAAGACAGAAAGTTTGGCTGAGTCTGAACATACTATTTCTGCATGACATGAGTAATGGAGCAACATGGCTGATATAGCTCAAATGAGTCGGCCAATTAGGATAGTTGGTTTTACCTGCTTTAAAGGTCTATGGACATTCATTTTCTGAATGGATAAATACTGAAATCACTTATCACAAAAAGATAATCAAAAATGGCATGTTGCACTTGTATGTAGTTTTCTCTTGGGTGATCTGCCAGTCGTATGATGCCTGAAGACCGGTGGTGATCCACCCAGTGTCCTGGAGAGTTAGTGTCTATCCCAATGTGGTCATTATCCTACACAAACACATCCATTAAACCTGACAGTTCACAAAAGAGTTGAATCATGTGTGTTTGAGCAGGTAAATCTTCAAGCTTAATGGGGACAGCTGGAGGTCTGGTGGCTGGGGAGTTGCCCCGGCGATCAGATAGTTCAGATAGTTATAGGTTCAATTCCCAGCACGGAGAGTGGCACCACTGAGGTACCCTTGAGCAAGATACCGTCTCCACACACAGCTCCCGGTTTGTAAGTGATGGCAAGTCTCTGCTTCATTCAGAATTAAATGTAGAAGACTCTGCACTTCTGCGATAGAACCCACCAGAAAATGCGAATGCAGGAAGATTTTTTTGCTTGGCAAAGGCCATTAACCATGCAATTTTAATTCTGATGTTTTCCCCTCACTTTTTTCCCTTTTCTGTTTCATGATGGCTCCATGCTTAGCAAATCAAACTGCACACTGCCATGGCACAACCCACTCTGTGCCCACTCTGGCCACAGGGGTCTACAATGAAGCAGCAGAAAATCAGAAGTGCACTGGGATCTTTGGTGCTGTGTTAGGATTCCACTGCACTGTGACATGAGTGCCCCCAGCACCAGCCACAGAGAGCTTCTGCTAAGAGTGACTCCAGAAGACCATTTCTGTAGCTATGTGGTAAAAAAAAAAATGCCATGGATAGTTTCTGCTGAGTAGCACTTGTTGCATAGCAACCCCCCTGAGAAGCCTGGAGAAGCTGACTAACCCCAGCTTATGGACCGAGTAGGAGGTGGCATGACCTTAAGATACTGACTTTCAAACCAAACCACAGAGAGGACCTTCTAGTAGGCCAGATAAAAAAATCAATTGGAAAACAGTCTCACACAAGAAGAATAACAACTAACATCTTTCTCTGACCTTCCCTTGAGTTGCACTCTGACATTTGGTTTTGCTCAAATATGATACAAACCGAAAAACAATGGACACTATTTTCTGCCAAGGTAAAACATCATCTCAGGTGGCCTAGCTAGCTTTGAAAAAGAATACAAAACATCTTTCTCAATCTTTCAAGCATTACACTTTTCTAATAGCACCCATCATTACGCAGGAGATCCAAAAATATGACAGAATGTTTATTTGACGCCAAAAAGTGATGATGATACACACACTGGACAATTTATGTGAAGCTAAGAAAGACTGACCTACAGCCTATGTCCATATGGCCTGGCCTACTGAGGCATCCCTCATTAAAACACAATTAAAATGACTTCTTTGTTTGAGTATCACAAAAAGGAGTTCCCTAGAAATACATCCATTCATAAAAAAGTTGACATTAATTAAGTATGGCTGTTGCCGCAGACACAGTCCTGCCTCTCAGGGGACCTTCTGAGATTTCTTTCTTTGGAAAAGTGCCAGATGTGCTCATGTGTTATCTGTTGTGTGTCCTGTTGAGTCTGCTCAGTGGCTAAGTGTTCTACATATTTATACACATGACCACATGACACTCCGCCCCGAAGGGGCAATAAGGATTGGGTCATCTTCATTGTGCGTTTCCTCATCTTCCTCATACCTGGAACCTTGAAATGCAGTGTACTACACAGACTCCGGTAACGCCACATTCCAATCACATAAGAGGAACACGTTTCTGGGAAACTGGGCCAGAAGGAGGTTTTGCTGAGCGTGCACCGGGGTGAAGTATAAGCTTCTTAAAGAGCCACTGCTATCGTGTTGGCTCAGTGTTAAGAATGAAAGGATGAAGAAAGGATAAGAAAGGAAGAAAAGCCCCCATGTTCTCACATAATTCTCCTGCTTTTACACACGGCCTCTGAGTCGTCTTCAAAGAGAATTGCTATAATGCGATGGATGAGAGGGGATTTGGGCTAATTTGGTCTTCAAAGACTGCTGTGATACTCAGCAGCAGACTCGGACAGGCGACTGGGAAACACAAGTCATTTGAAAATATTATGCAGCTAAGACATGCCACTGAAACGCCACTGAAATTACAGTTGTGTGTGTAGCATCTCTATTGCTTCGGTAAACAAGCAAAATATAAAAAAGCTCTTCCAAACTGTGCAATGTTTGTCTCTAAAGCAATGCCAGAGTCACAGTTTGAGAGCTCTGGGGAGAAATCCCAGCGGCTTGTTCAAACCTTGACCTGGTTACTGTGTGGAGACACACATATACAAACAAGAACATAAAGAAACTATACAAGGCATTACCCAATATATACTGTTTTGCTAATGTGGCCCCAAATGAAAGAGATCAGCGAATGAGTCTCGACTAAAGGCTAATAAAATAACATTCTATATTCAGTGTAGCAGTGAGAATCTAGTGCTTTTTCACATAGAATATTCCTACAGAGGGAGCTATTTTTTGCCTGGCTGAATGATGTAGCCAGTTTCAAATAAGCATATCACATGAATGTGGGCAACAGTAAAATGCTCCAAAATATCAGAGCAGGTGGGCAGTGCAAAACTGACTGTTATATTTCCAATTAAAAGCCTTCACCTCTGTTGGTTTTTCCCTTCTATTATTTTATGTGTGCGTAAAGCTGGGCACATCTGGAGTGCATGAAACTCCTAGTCTGAAAGTCCCTCTCCAGGTCAAGACATTTTAAAAGTGACCTTTCAGAACAGCTGCAGGTGCCGCTCCCTGTGCGCTGCCACTGGACCCGAGGCCAGCACTATGATGTTATGACAGAGGCTGCTGCTTTTCATCTCCGCTATCTCACTGCGGAGGGAGACTTCCTGAGTTAATCGGTAATGAGAGAGCACTTTAGCCCACTTTAGAGCCAAGCACAGGAGTACTTTACTTCTGTCATCAACCACACAAACACACAGATGCATGTACACAAGACCAGTCCACTCATAATAACCAAGACTGAGCAGTAAATAATAATAAGAGGCACAGTGTTCGCCTAAATGAAATATTAGTTTGAAATGCTATTGGAGCACTAAAACATAAAGGGCATTTTTTATAAAATACTACAGCTGACATGAGATTACAAAAGAAAGAAAAAACACTGGGTAAGCTGCAGAGCAGGTACAGATGATGTCCCGAACCGATTGCCAGAGTATCACTGCTAAATACAGCTAGAGTCTGTTTAACAGTGATATTCTTCATGAATGCTGACATCTAAAAAATTTTTTACACGACCATACATAAAAGTTTCGAACATTCTGTAAGAAAGTTACATTTTCTAGATTTTTGTTTTGATCATACAAAATTATTTTTCACTAATACTGCCAATCCTCTCAGTCCTAAGGCTTCTTCCCAAAACTAGGGAGGAAAAAAAAAGCCCACCTGATACACTACAGCAGCAACAGCAACACTTCGATATAATCCAACTACAGCATGAGCAAATGTGTCTCCCACTCTTCATGCTTCCTCAGGGGCTCATGGCTCAGCAGAAAGCACAGAGAAACAGAAAGTGTGGAGAGAGGAAAAGAGAGTGAGAGAGACACAGGAGGAGAGATTCCCGCTCCACACTGACGGCAGTATAATGCTCCGAGTTCACTCTGCAACCTTCCACAGCAGGGAGGAGAGGGAGGAGGGGCAACAAACACGCCCACCCAACACACACACATACACACTCAAACACACAGAGCTGCCTCCTCGTCACACTCACTGGATTATAGAAACAGAGATTCAAGTTACATTCTTGACCATGACAAAGGCTCTACTGACGGCTCCAGACTTGGCGATCGACTCTAAACCCTTACGGGTCAGCAGAGCAGCCACTGGCATACCTCTGTAAATGAGCTCCACTGAATGAGAAACCTCCTATAGAGAGATCATTTCATGAGGGGAGACCAACAATTCTCGGCAGGTGAACTGAGTCTAGGATTGTTAACAAATCCTACAAATTAAAAATGAAAGTTTTCAACAGTGGTGCCCTACCCTGTCCATACCCTGTCTTGTTTGATAGGAATGAATGCAAACACAGTTTTTGATAAGTTGGGGCACACCTAATATAGAATAAACTACATTATAGAATGAACTATATTACAATATAGAATGGACTAAAGTATAATGTAGAATGGACTAAAGACTCTTTCAGCTTCGGTTTTCTTTAACAGATAATTTTAAGAACCATCTATCAACCCATTCTTTAGGGTGGCATTATTTCTAAGAACATTTTGCCAACTCCATAGAACTGCACAATTAGGTCTCACAATAAAAAAGAAGCACAATCAATGGTTTGGGACAAAAATATCAGAAAGCTCTCCATGAGCTTCAGAAAGCTCTCCATTAGGTTCAATTCCAGTTACCAAATGAAGAAATGGAAACACTGTCATCTCATAAAAAGATGCGAAGAAAACATAGCAGTAATTCCAGTGAAACTTGCTACGTGACAAACATGCCAGTTCAGGTGAAGATCAGAAACAATAGCTCCATTATAAAATACACATATGCAAAGTTAGCATGGCCCCACAGTATAAATATGGCTAACGCTGCAGTGCCTTCAGTCAGACAGCATCCAGTAGCCTAGATAATTCACAAAAATACAGCACTCCCCACCAAGTGCTCTGCACTGGCCTAGATAAGAGGACACAAATACACACACATAAATACACACAAATACACACACACACACACACACACACAGACACACACAGACAGACACAGACAGACAGACAGACACACACACACACACACACACACACAAAAAACAGAAGGTAAAATGCCATTGGCTACAGAGAAGGAGTAACGCAGGAAGCTACAGTTACAATTAGGCCATTTCTCAGCGAGAGGGTCAACACTAGTTAAGAAGGAGTTTATCACATTTTTTCTTCGTCAAACTATCATTTATGGCCAAGTGATAGTTAAACCTTGTAGAGCTACAGGAAATCTGCATGCAGCACAGCAATGTTGCATCTAGTGTAAAGCCTTCCCAGGAGATTAGAGGCAGTTGCTGCTGCAAAGGGGACAAATTCACCCCTTGAATTCAGAAGAAAAGATGGATGATTGGGTCTGAAACCTTTTGGACTAGAATATCTGAGAGTGCACCAATACACACTCCGTCTCATCTATTAAGACACATATCAGATAGGACATACAGGAAGATCGTATAACAGAGAAAGAATATGTTTGCAAGATGACACCCACACATTTAATTACACAATAGATGCAGGTTTTTGTCCTCATTGAAATTCAGGTAAATTCGGAGTATTGATGCCAGTTTCCTTATTGGAGACCCGTGACTGGTGTGCTGTTGCAATCCCTGGTTTGCATTTGAGTGGGAAAGATAGCATGCTCTGCGCACGGAGGAAAGACGCCTGGGCATGGAAAGCGAGTTGCTTAGGGAAATGAGATTATTCCTAAAATAAACACCGTATAAAATGCACAGCACCGGCTACCCTTCGTACATGATGACATACAACAGAAGTGAAATGGCTCCAAATGAGGTGTAAGGGCTCTGAAAAACAATGACTGTTCTTTGTTTTTGTTTTTTTTAAAGCTACGGTATGACACAATTGGGGATAAACCATTGTCAGACTGTTGTAACTACTGTGAACAGGCCACATGCTGTTATCTAACAGGACTGTCTTTACTGTGAGAGACTTCACTGCTCAGCGACCACACGCAGCTGAGGTTTACGAGGCCAGCCCTGGCATCAGTTTAAGAGACCACAACATGAGAACTAGAAATAGACATTGGAAACATTCATTATATCTGAGTGGCATTTTAACCGAAAACTACGTTCCAATTATAACTTAAAAAATACAGACTAAACGGAATCTGAGGTGGTTTCACTTCTCATGAGGAAATGACTTCGGATGAAAAACTGGAGAGAGTACGCAGCGGCATTCCTTAAGAAAACAAAGAGCCATTGACTGTGTCATTCTTCCTAAAAACCGGGAAGATGTGAAAGAAACAGCACCAAGTGAATTCACTAGAGGCACAGGGACACCATATCTGCTCATTCTGAAATAAGCATGTCTCTGACCGTATCCATCATGTTACACAGTGATTTAACTTTACTAAATGATTACTTTGGAATGTAAACCTTTAAAAGCAATGTCTTAAATGTCTTAAACTTTTTCTGTGTGTGGTGTAAATTAGTCTCCAGCACATAAGACACACTTTGAGCGGATGTTTTAGGCCCATCCGCCGTAAAACGGAAACACTGCCCCACAGAGACAGGAAGCTCCCATGCACAATAGAGAAAAATTCCACAGAGACCCCTCCTTAGAGTCACACACAGACAGTCCCAGCACCGATATTCTTATGTTCACTGTAAAATGACACGCAAGAGTATATTTCAGTATAGTGCTGGGACATATATCATTGATACACTTATGCCATGATACTAACATACTGTGACATTGCTTTACACTTTTTTGTGATTTTGGTAGATCATGATAGAGTGTCTATGTCATAGCAATATCAGTGTCACTGGCAATCCTGCCCTGGCTGGTTAACATTTCCATTCCCTTCATCAGATTAATAGGAAAGAGAATGAAATTAACTGTTAAAGCAGAAACAAGTTAAAGTATATTGCAGGTTGGTAAAACATTGGTTTTGAATAGAATAGCAATATTTAATTTGCATGTGTTCTGTAACTTTTGCTAACTCAAAAATATTCTGATAATGTGATATCATGAGATATCTGGACAATATTCTGATCTTGAACTTAAATGATCAACACACTACTTAAGTATGTTAAAGAAAAAAGTAAACTAAAGGACAGCCAGGTAGATTTTTTTTCAGCATCTAAAGTAGGCCTGTCACAGACTGTCATGTAAATAATTGAAATGAACCTTTTGTTTGAATTTTTATTCATTTTATGTTCTTGTTGCAATGCACGTCTGAAGTGTTAGTTATTTCCATTTTATAGTAACACCAAGTGGGACTAATATTAAATAATACTACATTGTTTTTTATGTGCATGCACTCAAATTTCTATAGTTACATTCAAGCAAGGTTTACACACTTCCCTTGAGAGTGCTAGTACCAATTAAGGAACAAAAACAAAAATGACTTGCAGCTACCCTCAAAAAACTGGTGACTATGTAATAATTGCAACAAACAAAATATCCTAATATTCAAATCATTTTAAAATAAAATGTTTCGGGTGATGACAGAATTCTAGACTTTTCCACAAGTTTTGAGCAGAACGGAGACCCTTTCAGATCTCACTACTGCATTATATCAAGAATCTCATAATTACCAAAGCTAGCCAGGCCCCAATATGCTGAAGGATAAAAATGAATGCCAGCTCTGCTGTGAGACCCAGAGGTCTTGAGCACCGTGACGTTCCCACAAAGATTATTTTACTCAGATGATGCCTGTGTGCTGCTCTCAGAGCCACACTGAATGCTCCTGAGAGGTGTGTGCTAATGTAGAGCTAAAGGTCAAGTGCTGTTCAGGAGTCATGCTCATTCAGCCTTAAGAGGAGTCTCTGAACTCCGCGTGGCTTGTCGCCCCCTAGGGGGCACAGCATTGCTATTCTGCTGCCTCTCAAAAAATCCTGATGTCAGGCATCATCTGTAACCATTAACTTGCTAAAGAGAAGCTCAATCTGAATACTATATGAGACAATATTTTTTTTAATTAGGAAACATTTACATTTTAATAATTCATTTGTGAAAACACTTTGTACTAAATTATTCATATTTTATGGCTCAAACATTATAAGCTAGAGACATTTTTTGACATATTTGGTGACATGATGTACACTTTTGTCAACTGTGCCATTTATTCATGACTTTCAAAAATTTCGAACATTATTCTCAATGTCCTACAGGTTTATCTATTATTACATATTATTCTTATTATTCATAATTTTAAACAAACTAAAAACATCTTGAATTTTAATTAGTTTTAAGCTTACTTATTGTTTGAAATCTACCAGTAGGGGTTCTAGAGCAGGAATTTCACATTAGAATCATAGGATTTCATATCAGATACATGTATCTGCAACAATCCATTTACCTGTTTTAAAGTATTGGACAACTGTGATTATAAACCTGTAAATTTTATAGGATATCTGAATGGAAGTATTTAGCAAAAGTTACACACGCGCACGCACACACACACACACACACACACACACACACACACACACACACACACACACACACACACACACACACAC
>JBBMFX010000002.1:12505937-12530566 GCA_037832545.1 Rhabdalestes septentrionalis | reverse complement strand
CAACACACACACACACACACACACACACACATGAATGCACGCACAACAGAAACACAGACACACACACACACACACACACACACACACACACACACACACACACACATGAGTGTAGGGATGCACAGAACTACTATTACCACTGGGTGGCAGTATAAATCTACTTTCTATACGGGACACAGTAGAGCTTAAATAATGTTGGTCTTTCGTGCTGAGGTCAGTATAGTAAAAAAGATCATGGTGGATGATCTAGTATATACATATGTGCACATTATCTAGGAGTACGTTCTTATTAATGCAGCACAACGCTATGCTACTCATGGTCCAGGAAGAGTCCAACATGCTGACATGCAAATGATCAAAATTCAGTAAACGAGACACAGAAATCTCAATAGACCAAATGTTTAACAGCATAATTAAATTCTGAATTCCAATCGCAATCAGCTTCCCTGAAATGACCAGAGTGCTCAGTGGAACAGGCAAGGACACACCCAACTGATGGGAGAGGGTGTGAGATAGTCACAGTGCGATTTGGCAGAGTGGCTATCCAAAGCCAGGGCAGAAAGAGTCTAATGAGCCAAGGCCCCTATGTGGGAGGGAGGGGGGTGAGCGATGGGTCAGCAATTTAGAGAGAAAAGGTCTGTTTCCCATGTTAAAAATATCTCTAAGAGACAGATTCAGGCAGAGAAAGGCAAAGAGGATTCAGTGGGGGAAGAGGGCGATATTGTGGGGGAGCAATGGAGAGTTAGGAAGGTGGGGATCAACATAGAGAGATGCAGGGAATATGAAGAAAGGCGAGGGGAAAGCTTTCGCTCCTTTAACCCAACATTTTTAGCTTTCCCCAGATGGAGATCAGCACAGCTGCTGAGATAAGCCTGAGACTAGACTCTCCAAACATCAGCTGCTACGCAAGATTAGTCACCATTAACTGCCTTTTTTCCTTTTGTCTGTGCCTCCTTTTCTCCTTTTCTTCTGTCTTTTCTTGTATAGACTGTATAGATGTAAACTCTTTAAGATGTTACTTACCTCACACACATATTTACTCTTTCATTTATGTTTACCAGGTTAGGTGAAGTTTCTCCACAACAGGGAGTTATTAGCACTCCAGGAGCCCGCCACAGGCCTCTGAGGACAATCAATTTGGAGCTCATTATTAGCATTACTAAGCTGGTTTTGCCAATGAGAGGAATTTAACAGTGTTTTTGAAAATCACTGCAATTGCAGCCTGCGGGAAGCAAAAATGTTCCAATATTAACACAGTTTGTATTCTGAGGGACTCTGGATTCTCTAAAAGAGATGAGAAAGGTCATTAATTCTACACACACATGCTACAAGCAAGCTAACACTCTTGCACACTGAATTTACGACATAAGACTGGCAACTCCACAAAAACACAAACCAGCAAGCCAGAAGTTGATTTTGTTATTTTACAGTATCGAAACACAGCCGTAATCTTAATATACATTCACATGTGTTAGCCTGCATGTAGCGTTCACACTTCAACTACTTAATGCATTCAAATTTCAGAGAATCCAGTGGCGCTAGGCTGGAAAAGTGTATATTGGGAAAAAAACAGTGTAAAAGTGCCAGTTTCTAAAGACAGAACTTAATTGTCCCAAGTGTAAGGTTTGCTTAAACCATTAGTTCTTATTTGACCATGTGGAGAACTACAGTATAACATACAAACATAGAAGCCTTTTGAAATGAGCAATGTTAAGCAATGTCAGTAGTCACAAATTGCATGTTTGGGAAGTGACCAGCCTGGCATCCACCATTGAACAACTGATTTCTGAAATGTTAAAAGGATCAGTTGGGCAGAATAATAAAAGCAAGATTGTAAACATGAGCAAATGCAGTGATTGCAATCCAACATTCAATCAACCCAGCCACCCATAGATCTCTCATCTTCTTCCCTTAATCTGTCTCTTGTCCTCACTCTCTCCAGCTCTCTATCTCTCTCTCACCTGAAGCCTGGACCTCCATGATGTACTGGTGCAGGTCCTGGCCCTGCTGGATGACCTCGTAGGTCATGTTGTTCATGGCCAGTTTTCTCTCAGCATGGCGCTGTAGCCTCTGCTCTACCAGACTGGGTTCTTCAGCACTGAGTTCGTTCACCTGCCGCATCAAGTCCTCATTCCATGCATCCAGCTCTGCTGTGACCTGTAGTTGCAAAAAACTCACCTTTACTCTTTAATCTATATTCATCCTTATCAAACTGTGTAATCAAGCTTGGTCACGGAGTGTATGAATTGGTAAAAATTCAATTGTGAACAAACACAAAACTGTTCTTTTTCACTACATACAGTACAGTTCTGTGCAAATGCCCTCAGTGACCCCTCATTTCTTTATATTTTGATTGAATCACCTCTTTGTTACAGAAATGATATTTTATGCCTGTCAAACATATATTCCCTTGTCCTATCTCTGGCAAATGGAGTGAGTAAAATAAAAAAAATGGGATGAAAGGCTTTACTTTTACAGGCTGTAGAGCATTTAAAGACACAAAGTTTCCAACCACTCAGCATTCAACACCACCAGTGTACTAATCACTGGCCAGATCATCTGTAATAATCGGCACCTGTTTAATCTCTGGATCGTGACTTTAGTTGGATGGTTTTGTTTGAACGATTCATATGTAGGTCACTGTGTGTCTTAATCTGGTCAGTTTCAGTGACTGGACTGAAAATAAGAGCCTTTCACAGTCTGTTCCTCAATGCTTCCTTAAAATATCTCTTTGGAAGTCAAATATGAAGAAATGCAGAGTGGGTCAAGACTTCTTCACAGTTCTGTAGAACAAATTAAGAACAGGTAGTCGCTTACTAAAACAAGTATTTGCTTACTGAAGCTGTGTCATATTCACCTTTAAAAAAGGAAATTAAATTTGACTTTGAACCAAAGACTGGTGATCACATCGTTCTTTTCTCTTTAATCTTTGATGTCTTTCTGTGATGCTCCCAGACTTAAAAACACAGATCACAGCATTTTCTGTAAGAGACAGTCCTTAAACATGCACGATTTCACAGCACTCTCAGGAGAGAATTGCCAGAGCTGCACTGAATAGGTTAGCACTACATTTTTGTTATGTCACTTAAAGGAAGAACAATGAATATTTCTATGCATGCTGCTTAAATCATCCGGTCACTTTGTGTCCCTAAAAACACAAAGACCTGCATCTAATCTAATCGCTACTATTTACTACGTACCACACTGATACATTACATTGATACAGAAATCCTGACTGTAAATTACTAATAGTGTTTTGTCAGACTCTACATAAGCACCATGTATATTAAAGAAAGTGATGCTGTTTTGAACATATGTCAGGTGCTAAAAGAATTGTTACACCTTATAGTCTTCCAATTGGTATCGTATCAGGAACATTTTCATGGTTGGTATGCTCTCACCTCAATGGTGTACTGCTCGAATATGCGCAACTGCAGGAAGATGTCCAGTTTGATCTTCCTCTCATGGAAAAGCTCCTCCATCTGACCTTGAGCTTCATCCAGCTGCTGTAGGACACTCTCAATGTGAGCAATAGAGCTGTTATGGGGCATCTTATTACTGCTCATTGCTGAGTCTCTGTGGAAAAACGGGTTCAGTTGGTATTAGTGTGTGTGTGTTTGTGTGTGTGTGTGTTTGTTTGTGTGTATGCAAGTGTGTGTGTTGATTTTAACCTGAGCTGCTGAATGAGATCTTCTCCCTCTTTAATAACATTGAGTGTAGCCTCCAGTGTGGCGGTCTGCTGCTGCTGGAACTGCTTGATAAGTTCCTGTACAGAATCCACCGAGTCTGAACACACCTCCTCCAACAGCTCTTTCTGGAGATCCTCCATCCATGTCCACAGCTGCACACACACACGTATACACTCAGTAAATAATAAACCCATATTCATAATGCACATCCACACGTGTTGCAGCCTGGAGTTTATGGATGCTTTATTTAGGTATTATTTGGAAAAGGATTTCTGTTAAAATATTTTTTTCTTGAATGCAACAAAATGTTCAGTGTTACTGTATTTATAAAATTGAACTGACTGCTGTGCTACTGGAGCGAAGTGACACTAAACCAACATGTAAACATCCTGCTCCTATAGTTTTATCCCAAAAACTATCCAAGTTGAACTAGAAGCAAAGAGATAAATGCAATGCAACATACAAACACACACACACACACACACACACACACACACACACACACACACAAACACACACACACACACACATGTGTTGATGACACAGGCAAACCAAGTCCAAACATTGTTTTCCACTATTAGAGACTATTTCCACTATTTTTGCTCAAACAGCTTCCATCTAAAATATTTCAGTGAAAAAGATTAATCAGAGTTTAAATATTTCAGAGAGCAGGGAGGAGAGAACACAGAATCACCAGGAACACCTGGAGAGCAACAGGGAAATCAGCACATTACACTTCAGCCAGGCTTAAAGAGAATTACACATGATCTTTTACTCCAGTCACTGTCATAATACTCACAAACACACACACAAAGAAAGATCATCCTTCTACTCACACACGACCAAGCACCACAACATGGGAGAGTTATGTGTGTGTGTGTGTGTGTGTGTGTGTGTGTGTGTGTGTGTGTGTGTGTGTGTGTGTGTGTGTGTGTGAAAGACAGAAAGAGACGCTTCATGGGTTATTTAAGCTATTTTCATACTTCTAAAATGTACTGTACTGTTTCACTATTTGACATAAATTTCACAATCAAAATTCTCAGGGACTTCCAGTCTCACTCAAACTTCAAAACGCTACATCATCAGCACTTGAGCTCATTCCTGAGACGTTCTTCCTAAAGAGTGCCACAGTAATTATGAGAGAAAACAGTTTTATAAAGGAACACAGAGAGACGTAGTTACACTCTTTCTCTCCAAACAGAGGGAATCAAACACAGCTACATTAACACATGAAACATCTCATGGCTCTGCACAATGACAGCCGCCATTTTTGGCCCAGAGAAAGAAAACATGCAGTTGCCAGTGATTAAGTGACTCTGGTTTCTTGGCACTTGACTGACACATCAACATGAGAGTAAATAAGCTGGAAACGCTACACACAGCCCTAGGCTTTACTACACAGTGCACTGAGACACAAAATTACCCTCTTCTGCTTTCAAAAGGCCACGTATCTCTCGTCAGACAAATACACAGACCAAAAAAAAGAACAAGCTGAAGTTGATTAGGGGAGCTGAGCCCAAATATTTATGGTATTTTGATCATAATCAACAGTGTAGACTTGTTTTTGGCATGAAGCTAGGAGTGTGCTCACTGCGATTTGATGCCTTAAAGACATGCTAAACCAGCACTGAATCACACCACACCTATGTGCCCACCAACAATATTGCTGGTGTATTATAATGTACAGGAGAAAGCAAAATGTAATGAGTTTTGATTCCAGGTAGTTTTGGAGCACTTGTATTGGTCCACACATAATCACATATAAAGTTTACAGGACCAAAGCATGGAATGGTTGTCATACTCATAGTGATGCTAATAAAAAATAAATTGCAGTGGGCTCTTATTTTCTTCCAGAGCTGCACATGCCACAGACAATATTGACAATACTGACAGATCGTTTTATTGTGTAATAATCATTTAGGAAGAGGCTACAGACTGATGCAGAACGAGAATAACAGAAAGAAACAAGCACATACTGCACTTCTCTGCACGGAAACTTTCCTCCTGTAGAAGCTTTACACATTCACAATGCTTAGCGGCTGCATGTCTGCCATCTCCATAGCAACACTATTCGTGGACAGTCTGTGCAGTCTCAGGATAAGAACTGGCGTTTGAAGATTTCTCAATCTAACTGACGTACTCGCGGAAGCAACAATGCAATCTCAATCGTCAGTTATGAGCAATTGCCCAGGATATAATCTGGACCACTTAAACCAGGATAAATGGTGGAAATAAACATCACAAATGCTATCATATATTTCATGTCCTGAGAGGAGAATGGAAGCAAGTAAATCAGTGCACACGCCATCTCTTATTTCACATTTACAAGGGTCCTCAAGTCACAACACTGATACGTTCCT
Source organism: Rhabdalestes septentrionalis (assembly GCA_037832545.1). Classification (NCBI taxonomy): domain Eukaryota; kingdom Metazoa; phylum Chordata; class Actinopteri; order Characiformes; family Alestidae; genus Rhabdalestes; species Rhabdalestes septentrionalis. Next base: position 12,524,517 of record JBBMFX010000002.1, on the reverse strand, counting down.
TCAACAGTGATGTTGAGTCTAGTGTTAGTCGAAACACACCCTAGCCCAAGTCATTTCCCGATACTTACACAAATGTAAAATGATAAAAACATAACTGAGCCACAGAAAATTCATACATTGTGTTACTGCGTATTCATGCGGCATCCACAACTGAACTAGTTCGGCCACATGGTCTGTAAGTACAAAGCTAATATCGTATGTCGAGACTGTCATAACTTCAGGACCCCCGGTTTATCCACTTTGGCTTCCTTATACTGAAAGATGTATTTAAATTATTTAAATTATAATTTAAATTATTTTATCTTTCTTTCAGAAACCAAAAGATAATGTGAATCTACAAAATCCAAAAAACATTTGGAGCACTTTCCGTTCAGAACGGGCATAGAACCTTTTCTATGCGTCCTGCTGTAAGTGCTGAAAGAGGCAGGGCTCTTTCCGAAACTCTCCTCTCCTCCACAGTCTAGCTGCAGCCCTCAAACACTGTTTGTGTTTATCTTAAGAGTTACAGGGGGGTGATCTGTCACAACACTAAATTTATGTGTAAATGCAGGCCGTTTTTCCTGCAGGAGTTTCCAATGTAGATGTTTGCAGCCTGTCAGGTTTTGATAAACTCTTTCTGCTGAAGCTGAATGGAAAAAGTTTTGTCGACATTCATGAAATATTACCTGTGTCCAATATCAAAGAATGTTTTGAAGCTGGTGGGGGGTTTCATTTTATTTCATTCACTGGTCAAATCTTATTCTCAGTTACTTGTATTTATTTGTTATATTATTATAATAAATAGTAATTGAATGCTATAATGATGCATCAGTATATGGACACACACACGAGCACACACACACACACACACACACACGCACACTGCAGAGGTTGTATTTCCACTCCTGGTTCCACTTGTCATTCCAAAACGCTAATAAGCTTCCCCACAAAGAAGTATATGCTGCTTCTCTGAAGTGTAAGTCTAAACCCACATCATCATACAAAAGATGTAGGAGGCTGCAAAGATGGAAAATGGATTATGCGAATGTGAAACACATACTGCGCTATAATAATGTGTTGGACATATGCATATGTTTTGGAATGGCACACTTCACCAAAAGACAATTTGAAAGCAAAAGGAGTAAAACAAGTCCAAGATTCCAAAATTGATCGAGTCTGATGTTCCGGGACATCGGTCACGTATTTGATTTGGCTGGAGGCTGCGTATATCAGGCCTTATTGGGCCAGCAGGGCCCATAACAGTATTTCCGAACACAGATCTGTTCCAGTAAGCCAGTGTGAGTTGAGTGCATTCAGGTAAAGTGGCTGCAGGTCCCGCACCGCTGCTGGCACTCGCCCCCTCCTCAGAGACCCACCATGGACCCAAGAGCTGCTCGCAGGCCTTTTCTTGGCACCGGCCTGCTCTGCTTCAGCAGGCCAAGTTTTCAGAACTGCTTCATGCAAACCTGCCAAGGCTTGTCAGTACGAATGGAGGCTCTGAGATTCTGACTGCTCCATTTCCTCACAGCTTACACTCAGCCAGGCCTTCTGTTTCCATCTGACCCTGCGAGTGTGGTCACAGATTGGATGTCTACCTCTGACTGACCCCTGCTTTTATAGGCATGTCCCTGGAGGTGTCGGGTCATTTCTAATCACACATGAGTTTGTATTCCTATCTCTGTGGTGTGCTGTGGCTGACTTCTGTATTACTGCGACTTGGCCCATACCCAAGCTTCCCACCAATCTGAACCTCACAACCAAATACAAAGTCTTTTTATACTTTCTTTTTTTTGTTCAAAAAATAAGAAAACCGAGGATCAGCCAAAAATCACTTTTTCATTTTTTCATATCATCCTGAGGGTAAAAAAACTCAAATATACAGGCTAAGAGTCAAATCTACTGTCAGGGGTTTAAAATAGAGGGCATATGCTAAATCCGACAGCAAGCTGATCAACTTTTTGCAAAACTGCCAACACTAAATCATGTTACTGGTTTTTGGACAATCCATCACTAGAATGTTTGTAGTAGCATTCAACTAAATGTGATAAATTGCAGTTGGGTGCAAAGGTTTGGACTAGACGACTGACAAGTTTTGTTGATTTTCTAAATGAAAATAAGTTTATATCCTCTACAGCTAACACACATCTGCTCATTTGGAAGCACAAATATTATTTAAAAACTGTTGCCAAGGGCTAATGTTATTTCACAGTTTATATTTATGCACTTCATATGTTAAATTAGTCAAATAAACAGAAATGATGTTTTACTTTTTGAAGAAAACACCATATTGATGTTTTCCTATAAGTTATGTACTTGCTTTTGCTTGAGAGGCCATGTATGCTGTCTTGGATGTGACATTGCTGGGGACTGATCTCATCATCAGTACATTAACGTTTCTAATACATTAAGGTTTATTATACATTAAGTTTTGATCACAACAATTACAACAATTTTCAAATTGTGAAAACTATTATAACATCATATCAATAATACCCACCACTAGTTATTCCCACCACTACCAAATACAGCACAGCCATATATAGTTAGAAGAGGAATTAGTTTCAGCTTTGGACTCCTTTCAACAGTATTCTCCCAGTGAGAGCTGTGGTTCACCCCACACATATAATCCCAGCTTTAGTATGCCATATCCTCCAGAGAGAACAGACCAGTGGCTCTAAATTCTCACGGACAAGCAGCAGAATCATCATGAAACCACACTCCCAGAGTCTCTCCCTAAATCTCATCTATCAGCAGGACTACAACAGACTACGTCTCCATTAAAAGCCAAGCACAGACACAGTCCAGTGAGACGACTCTCTTCAAGAGGGCCCCACGAGACGGATGGTGCCCGCTCTGCGTGAGATGGATGGTGTCTGTTCAGCTTTATGAAATATTTACTTTGCTGTGGCTGTGTGAGTAATAGCAGGGGCTGCTTTGGAATCAGAGTCTAAAACAAAGATCCGAGTTAATGACTGTGTGACTGGCTGATCAGTTCAGATTACAGCGGCAGTACGTTTACATGAAGTGTCTCAGCACTTGCTAAAAAATAAAGAAAAAAGCAGTTCTGGCTATCACTTTTCAATTAAGTACGAAAAAAATACTATTAAAGTTTAATTCAAAGCATACATTTACAAAGGTTTTATTTTACTACACAAAAAAATCATACTATTACGTTGTTCTGAAATAAAATGTCTGTTTTTCTAAGCACATTCATGGCTAAGTAAATAATTCGAGCTCTGTAGAACAGCATTTTTGTCATAATTAAAATGAGATTAATCTTGATCTAAGAATTTGAAAAAAATTATTTATTAATATTTTGTGTATATTTAGTATATTCCTTAGGATAAAGAAGAGGTTTAGCCTTGATAATCATTTGACAGTGTTCAAAGGCGGTTTCAACAGGCAAAACTGCTTCTGAGTGTTAACATGATGGCATATAAAATGGATGAGGTCTGACTTTATTCCTAAGGTAACACAATCACTTTTAGAAACATTTGCATGTACTTCGATGAAGACAATACAGTAGCGAAAACATTTTGAAAAGCAACTTTTGACAGGCAGTTTACACACAGATGCACACAAACACACGTTCTCTCTCATCATGCATTCTCACATCTGGTGCTGGTGAGGGAGTGTTAAACACCGCTGAGAGTCTATGCATACCTCAGTAATCTAACCTGATCCCTAGTGAATGACTGGTATGCCTATCTCTGTGGTCCCCTGAAAGTGCAAAAACTTCTAGATCACATTTCCCAGCATTCTCTGCTTTCAGGATACCTGCTTAGCCCATTGTGATGCCTATAAATAGGTGTTTGGCACTCAGTTTTGTATTTTCAGTAAACACTGGGATTCAGTTAGTGAAAGGTGATCCTGAATAAACCCTGAGGTACTCCAGCATTTTTAAAACTACTCTCTATCTGTTGAATCTGCAGCGTAGATTTGATTCCTGCAGACGATTCTGCTTTTTCAGTACTTAAAAGAATATTAGTTGACCCCAAAACCACATTTATATTAAAAGCCAAAGGGCAGGACATCTAGGAAACTTCTGTTAATTGTTCTGTGTCAACAGGCTTTATGTTTCCATTTACATTGTAGCATTCAGCAGCCGCTTTCATGCCAAGGGACTTCCATCCCCTAACTACAGGGGGCAGACTCCCTGGAGTGACTTGGGGTTAAGGGTCTTGGTCAGGAACCCAGTCGTGATGCTGAGGGTAGTATTCACCCACTGAGTCGCCACTATCTTCTGTTCTGAGTACAGGGAAAATGGCAGGGAAAATCCTATGCTACAGATGTGCATGTGTGACGGAAAAAGCCCTTACCTCTTTAGTGTGAGTGTGGAAAGACACAGACATGTCCAGCAGTAGTTTCCGCTGCTCTACTCTCCGGACAAAGTCCTGGATCCTGACCTCCAGATGCCGTGCTGCCTTATAGATCTCCTCTGGGTCACATTCGCCCGTCTGGGCCAGCTGCTCGGCTGCCTCCAGCAGCTTGTCAGCGTTAGTGTAGGTGTTCTGATCCAGGAGAAACCAACACAGAGAGAATTGTTAGGGCTTCAACAGGTACCAGCTGTCCAGTAAACAGCTGTCTACTCAAGCAGGAAACAACAAATTCACTGTGCCCGCTAGATTCAGCTGTAAACATCAAAGTCCCGACTGCAGCTGTCTTTCCCAACCACACTGCTCGCCTGGTTCACTTACACTGCCACCCCAAAGCACATGATGATCGCCTCCTGTGAGGATCCTAAAAAACAATTCCCTCACACGTAAAGCTAGGAGGGAGAACCATCTGCAGGGCAAATCTCCCCATGATAATCCCCGCTTGGCACACACTTTACATGTCGCCTCACTATCTCCCTCTTGGATCTGCACTACACTTGTCAGAGAAGCTGCAGCTACTAGGGATTATCGCCTCATGTGCACGTGTGGAGCCACGCTGGCCAAAAGCACAGACCCACTGACCCATAAGCGAGTGGAGCAAAGGAGATAAATGTGTGTTTTTCCACAGGAGACTCCCATCATACTGGTACACATCCGCTTACCTGAACACAATATGATAATGTGGTCATCTGCCACGTCTACTAATTAACATGAGATAATTAAAGCATCATTTACCTGCTGACACAGACCAAGTGAGCTCATTTACTGCACAGTGAGAGTATAATGTTACATTACATATTACACATCCATAACACTCGGAGGTTGAAGGCTAGCACCCGCTTTCTCAGAGTCATGTGAAGCAGAATCACTTCTTTTTAAACTACTGACTGTTCGTTTGTTCCTGATAAATTCCACCTCTGGACAGATGTCACTGTAATGAGAAAATCAAGGTGCTTCAAATATCATAGTTAGATAGAAACCCTTGCAAGTGCCTTTGTCATTACAATTTAATTCATAAAAAAGCCCCAGCTATGATGTCAAACTGAGATATTCTGCTGTTCTGGTCAGCTCTGATTTGGGCTGAATTTGTTTATAAGCTCTTGTCGGTGTCTGAGGGTCTGCAAAAACTGCTGTGAAACGGATAACCCAAGAAACAAAGGCTGCCTGTGTCTGCCTGGTTATTAACAATAGCTGAGCCAAAACAAATCCCCTTTGCTTAAGACACAGTCTTAAGTTGTCTTAGGCCAATGACCAGACAGTAAGCTGGAGCTTTTGAGCCTCCCTGCTTATTTACAGGATCTTTCATCCACGTAGGCATTAGACTGTATTTGAAAAGGAGATACGGCTCAGAGTTTTGTGATTCTAATCTTCTCTTTTTTGAAATGGTTAATCCTCCGTATACACCATGACAGTGGGGTAAAACCAGATTTATGGAATTTATGTACAAACCTCATTAAATCGAATGCCTTAATCCTTTACCTGTAGATTTCTTGAAGAAAGTTTCTTGAGGGACTAATTCATTAAAAGTGTGTTTCCAAAAACAGCCATGAAAAAAATGTCTGATTCATTTTTCTGATTAATTCTAATAACATTTTTATCCACACTGGTACATTAAAAAATCAATTTGGAATTGAAATATGCATATGCTCAGTTTTTTAAATTAATTACCCCAATCACCAAGCTATCATTCGTTTAAACAGTAAAAAAGACTGCAGTTTACACATCTCCAGCAAAGCTTTAAGATCTTTCCTACAGAGCAAAATCAAACATCTGACCTAAATTGTGCAAATAAGCTATAAAAAAAGGCAATAAAACGATGCCAGGATTACACAGCTTTCAAGCTTCATAACACTGCACTAATCACTGGTGTTAGCATTAATCATATTGACCCTAAAAATACACTCACGTGTACTACAGTTCAGTATATGACAGCATCTATGTCAGCCCTTTTCACCCAGAGCAATGAAATGTATTCAGACTTTTCCTCCAGCAGTGCATAAAGCCACCTGATTCAGGCCATAAAGGACATCAGAGCTGGGAGAAACAGCTGGCTCCAGTGTTGCCTCAGCTCTAAAGGGACTATACAGCTGTATGGCCCTTTCAGAGAATGACGACCCACTCCTGCGAAATTGCATACTATAAAAAATACTATGCATATAAAAGAAAAAGGTCAAATGTTATTTTAGTCAAATGAGTAATAAGATGAATGTATTTAATATACTATAACGGTCCCTCTCGTAATAGTAGAATCCCTTTCAATGGAACTACATCAGTATAAATGGTCCATTTGCTTTTACAGCAGCATTGTTGAGTGAGAAGGAGGAAGAAGACGGGGTTTATATTGTGGATAAGTGTGGACCCTTTCCAGCATGTCTCAGTTGCTAGACTTATGTGAATGGCCTCCATCTCACTGAGGCCAACCACGACAGGCTGTAGACCAGGATTTGTCTGCCAAGAGCTATAAAACCCAATTCGAAATGAGTCATTTTTACCCAAGTATTTAAGTTGAAAAAAAAGAAAGCTTTTCACACTTTTACCCCAGGTTCTGACACCCAGTAACCTCTTGCAAGTACCTATTATAGGTGATAAAACTTGGGTGTTTTGTGAGCTGCATTCATAGTCACTCAGAGTAATAAGCGAACTGTTAACCACCAGAAAAAAGTTAGCCAGCGGTGGAATGCATCTGATAAGAACACAAATAATGCTAGGAGGCAGAACAATAGAAATGAACATGATTTATCTCACTAAGCAAGGCCGCATGTGGTATAAAAAAAACCAGATAACTCAGAGGAAGACCACAATGCACAAGAACAGACAGTAAAAATCTTTCTCTAATGACCTTACAGCGTCTCTGCTCACTTAGCTGTAGTCTGTTAAAGATTTAAGCAGTCTTGGGAAGAAAGTGTCCCATAAAATACTTTCATTTCCTAAGCACCCCACTTAGGAATTGTGTATTGGCTTGTCATGAGGTGCTTATTTCACATGCATGAGGACTTAAATAATAAGGAAGCTTAAACAATGCAGTTAGTGCTCCAGGAAAAAAATTGGTTTTGCTCTTACAGTACAGCCCTGCTACTGAAAATATTGGCTCTCACTACACAGTAGGAACACAGCTTGCTACCCATCTGTCTTATTGATTCTTATTCAAATAGATTTGATATGACGGATTCTACACCATTATACAGTTATTATACAACGTTACACATTTCACTATGTGTCATCTATGTAGAGAGACTGATCAGAGTAGATGGATTACCCCGTATTGTATGAGATACCGCTTCCGTATAATTTATTATAGAGCTTTGGTTCTTAGGGTGCTGGTTGGGGGCTGTAGCAGATGCAGAGAACATGCTGCTTCTGTTAACAGAGTAATTGTGATGCTCTCTCACCACATAATTTGATTTTTTCACTCCCATAAGCGATGGCACCCAGAGATTATTGGTATGGAAGCTGTTTCGGTGTCAAAGAAATAAACATTGTGTGTTCTTACCTGGGCAACCTCTTCAAAGTCATCATGGCGCTTCTGCAGGGCCCTCGCTCTGTGCAGAGATTTGCCCACTCCGGTGTGTTTGCTCAAAAATGCCTCACCATGGTTCTCGATCCAATCCATCACCTTTAAAGACAAAAGAGGAAACATAAACATCTTTTTTGTGGTATAGCAATGGTTCCTAAACAGCTTGTATAGTATTTCACATTCTACTTTTTTTTGTACTTCATGATGATGCTATCCTTTGCATGAATGCTTCACTAATTTCTACAGGGATACACAGCTAATTGTCACTGTATATGTCACTTCACTAAGATCCAATGTTTTTCCATCCATCCATCAATCCATCTTCTACCACTCTGTGTTGGTGGGGGGGCTACCTATCCCAGCTGCAATGGGCGAAGGCAGGATACAACCTGGACAGTCGCCAGCACTTTGCAGGGCCACAAACAGAAACATACAATCATTCACAATCACAGTCACACCCAGGGGCAATATAGGGTGCTCAATGCATGTATTTGATGGTGGGAGGAAACCAGAGCTCCTAGAGCTAAACCCATGCAGTCACTGGGAGAGCATGCAAACTCCACACCGAAAGACCATGCGCCCAACCCGGGAGTCGAACCCAGCACATGTATTTTTTATTAGACATAAATGAAAGAAAACTCTTTTGCTTGTTTATTTTGTTTTCTTTTTCAGCTCAAACTTTAAAACACACACACTCATACACGCAATCTCCTGCCCAGAGCCTGTACTCGCCCCCTCTCTCTCCCACCGAGGGAATGATCTGTCACCATTGTCTCTCTGTCAAACTACACACAGAAGCCACTTCATCAGCTGCTGCATTAGAGAGCAGAATTACAGGAATACTACTTTGATTTTACTCACACTATACACAGTCTGGGCTAACATAAACCACAACATGACTACACCATCATAACTGCAGCTCTTTTCATGTGCTCTGTCACTTCTGAGAGAGTAAAACTCTGCAGAGGAACTGTGTTTATAAATAGCAGAAAGAGAGGGAGACGAGAGTTCAGAGACCTGAGACTAACCCCTGTATGTGAGAGAGAGATAGAGTAAGAGAGAAAGAAAGGGAGAGAGATATGAACATAGTAATGCATGACGAAAAGATGAGACTCCATAGAAATGAGCTCATCCGGGTGGGCTGTAAAGTGCACAAGCTCCAGATAAACAATTTCAGTGTAACTGAAGGAATCTGCATTCCCAAGAGTTTGTTTATTCTGTTTTATATATGAATTTATGTGCAGTGTATACAGTATACCCACAAACACACACACACACACACACAAACATGCACACTGCAAAACACATTTACATCAACACAGTTCTTGCCAAAAGAAGCAAACTGAAAGACAGGAATCCTGTTGATGTAACATACTACATTTAAAGCATGTGCAAACAATTGATTGTGCAATGCATTTAAATATAGAGGCAAATACATGCAAAACCTTCTGTTTACATTCTTAGATAAGACATTTCTGAGAGTTCCTGGATGCCAAGATTAACAAATTGAAAAAAATGTATCTCAAAGAGGCCACTTTCTAAGGTTTTACTTAAAATATTCTTTCATTCCCATATTTGTTGAAAGAATACATTCCTGTAAGAATGGTGTCTATCTGATAAAACTGTAAGCAATTCTCCAAACAGTGGCCAGTTTCTTGAGGGGATCCAATAATTCAGGATTTGACTGCATCTACACACACAATGTATTAAAAAACATTTATTTCAGCAGGTACTGTGTTATTCACAGCAAATGGCTAACTGATCATATGGCCAAGAGAATAAATATAAACAAACAGAAATGCAATTCAATCTTCATTAAATCAACAATAATTTTCTAATCATTAAACCTAAACTTAAACCTTGAGCCAAATCTAAAGCTAACTCTCACCTGTCTCCACCAGATAAGCAGCCCTTAAAGCATCTTTGAGAGATAGGAGAAAATCCAGCTCTGCACTACAATACTCTGGACATCTGAGATTTTATAGTCTGATGAGGGTAAATTCATAACTGGGATTATTTGGATCATCAGATACAGGAAATGCAAACAACTCCTCAGACTGAACTTTAGAGGTTTTCACAAGAAGCTTGTAGAAACACTTTCTGCACAAAAAATGGAAGTTAGTCTCCAGAAAAAGAATGGAAGCTGTATCAAAATTAAAGTGTGGACACATTAAATACAAAACCATCTGATATGTTTTGTTGATGACACTTCTATGTAATTTTCTGCCTGCTGATTTCCTGAAAATAAAAAATGAATAACTTCTATAGCAGTGGCCATTTTGAATACAAGGTAAATAAACAAATGTGTGGTCTCCGTCTTTGTTAGTGTATGCGTACCTGCATTGCTTATTTGACCGTATCAAAACATGCAGAGTGTCATTTATGCATCTGTCCATCACTCTGTGTCTGCGGGGGAGAGCTGTGGGGGAGAGGCTCTGCTGCATTGTTCCGTGTGTGTGTGTGTTTGTGAGTGTGTTTCTGTGTGTGTGTGTGTGTGAGACTGACACAAGTTTATAAACCACATCAGCAGGGGCTGTGATGACTTCTGTTTGTGCACAACTGATTACAGCATCCACAGCACGTTCTCAAAACAGGTCACACACTCGCACGAACAGGAACCACAGCACTAAATTTAAATGCGCCCGGTGCCCGCTGTTTAATCATACGGCTTCATTCACTTCGTAGCACCAGTTCAGTCAAACTGCATCCCAGCACAGGAACCTCTGTCCACAAAGGATGCCCAAGAAAAAAGCTTTCTCACTCCGAGAGTCTTCATGACTAATGCTCTAAACCTCCACTCAAGCTCAACAAACATTAGCAAACAAAAAGCCCAAGAAACACAAATTCAAGCGTGCGGCCGTCCGAAAACTGTTTGTGTTGCTTGTCACTTGTGATAACGTTCATCCCGTTTGAGTTTGGCTTGGAAATGTTCTGCTCTTGCAGACTTCGATCCAATTCTTCTGACCAACATCTGCATTTTGGCAGTGTGGCTCCGTGTGTAAAAAGTCCTAATTCCTAGAAACGTTAATGAGTAACAACGGCCTGATTATGCTTGGACATGCCCTAATTATGCTTTTTTCCGGAGCGAACAGGAACTAATGAAGGCAAACAAGCCGAGGAAAAAGAATGCAGTAAACATGTTGACAAGACTGTCCCTGGGTATGACACACACAAAAGCAAAAAAAAAACAAACAAAGAAAGCTTTCCACAACCACCGCACCCAACCCTGCCTGAAATAAAACGAGCCCAGTAGATCTGCAGACAGTAGGAAACACGGAACCAGGAGAGTGAGCATGCGGAACCTGCTAATTGTTTTCGGCCTACAATAGGACACAAGCCCTCAAGGACAGATTTTTAGGAAAATCCTACATTATTTTCTTCGTGTCTCCGGCTGGATTTGGGCTTTATGAGGGTTTTACAGAACTATGTCATACTCATCTATATAAATGAAAAAAAAAATTCTAATACCAGGGGACAAATTCTGGTCTTAACCAGACACACAGATGGGGGCTTGTCTGGCTGAAATCACATTTATTTTGAGCTATTTCTTAAAAACCCACACAAATTGAGTAATGACCGAGGATATGTCGCTGAGGAAGTTTGTAACGTTTGCAGAAGATGTCATGTTTTGTATTATGAGTCCCTTTACTGCAGTTATAAAACCTACATTTTCAACCACCTCATACATGAAGACCCCACTGTGTCCAATATACCCACCGAACAACACCGAAAATATGTCAAGACTGAATTATAATGGAATGAAACTTTCCCACTAAGCCCACAGCTTTGAATCTTCATTTATCTCAGTTACCAAGAGCAGACTGGTGACTACGACTTGTGTTTTCTACCGTTCACCCCAGACTGTAGTGACCAGGGAGCCCAGAGAGAGAGGGAGAGTCACACACAGTGCTGAGCTCTGGCCTTATCTCACTACTCTGGCTAACGAGAGGACCAGGACATGAAGAACAGCAATATGGACAAAAAGTGCTTTGTTTGGATAAGTGTCAGTGTAAATGCACTCAGACATAATTGCATGACACAAGTCAAATTGAAAAGGGGTCATCAATTTTTTATGATTATCCTGCTCCAAAAATACTTGCTCTAGTTTAAGTCAAAGAGACTTGCTTCAAGTTGATTTCCATGTTAAGCTGGTGAAAATCGAGCTGGGAAATCAGCAAACTGTGTTGGACCTACAACCTGTATGATCAGGATTGATGGCCCTTGCCTCAAGATTATCTAAGGCACTCACAGGAGGGCACACATCAATTCCTCACTCCCATAACTGCATGAAATACCTTACTAAAGCACAGCAGTTACAGAATAAATCAGAGTAGTTATACAGAGTACTTATACCTGCACTTTAGGGGTTAACATCCCTTCTACCACAAAACTGCCATCTAAATCCTACTTATTTGACTGCCACTTAGTACCATGCTATAAATGAAACCCACTCCATGTGCTGAGAAAAAGGACAGACCCTCTTGTGTGTATGACCCAGCAGAGTGTAGGCCTCAGTATTCCATCTACAAACTGATGCCTGTATACACAGAAGCTTGGTTTGTGTACAAACCAAGTGTTTCCCCCCTCAGTTACCTGCCATTTCTCCTAATCCTGACCACAGTGCTGGGCTCTAAAGGTTCTGACACACATAATAAGAGCCTGTATCTATATAATTCCCGGTCTGATGTTTGTACAAAACAGAAACGGTACTCTGTGACTTGGTGTGCGCCTGGACGCCGCGCTCTCCTGCTGTCTAACATATGAATCTACTTCGCCTGTCTCGCCAGAGCCTTTCTATTCTGTTTTTTTTTCTTCCAGCGAAATACCTGCCATTGTTTATTTGTCTACCTTTAACCACACACTTAGAAAAGCTTCAGAGGATGATCATGCCCTAGATTACCAAAATTGAGAGAGAGAGAAGCAAACCACAAGAGAGGCTGTGTTAGGTCACATTCCGATATATATGTAGAAAAATACATTTAAATATACACGTAAAAAATATTTCACAGTTCAACGAGCTGCAAAGGAAGCCTAAAGATGGCACAGGCTGTGTGAGACCTGCGTAAACAAGACATTAGCATTCCTGAATTAAGTTACCATATGAAGTCAATCATGGTAACTGTTTCAGATAATTAACTTTTAGATATGATGGTAATGAGTGGGCACTTATCGGGGCAGGCCGGGAGAGCTTCATTAACTGGTGTTATGATGTGTAAAATAGTGATAAAATGTAAAAAAAAAAAAAGACTGCTATTAAAGAGGATGCAGTTTTCACTGTTCTCTACAGCTTTGTGAGAAAAAGATCTAAATATATATCATAACGTTAAAAGAGGAGGATTCCAGGGAGTGTAATTGAAGAGCTCTATCTAAATAGGAAAGAATATGATAAAAGTGCGACTGAAGAAAGGAATTATTCAGCAAACCCTTAGTCTGCTCCTCTCTCTTTTAAGTTCGGGCTCAGGCTGGCCTGGCTTGGGTTGTAAGACAACTTCGCATTTTTGGACTTTGTTCAGAAGTTTATTTGGCTTGAATGCTTAAAAAAATATATCATGCTTTGAATTTACATGATTCAAATGTGTCAAACGGTTCCATACTACAGTTTTGCTGATGTAACATATATGTTATTTATGTGTGACACTTTTGAATCACGTAAATTCCGCCATTTTTTCTCCAGTGTGCTCTGAGCCAGCTGTGCTCTGGCAGAAGACTGAATGCAGGGCTGCGAGTTCATTGCACTGATAAAGCCAGCATGTCTTTGGGGTAAAATCTGGCTCACAGCCACCTTTGACTCACACAGAGTCAGGGGCTCAAGCAGGGGATATTAACTGTACTTCTAGGCCCATATCCAGCCTTGAAAGTATTAAATGAGGAAAAAATGCAGTGTGTAAAAGCAAAACAAAAATGCATAACTCTAAATTTACGATTTACTTATGACAAATCTCAATATACCGCACAGATTTATTCTATACAGACATATTACAGCACATTTACCTGTGAGCAAGCCTGAGTAATTAGGTGAATCCATTCAGTTCAGGGAAAGGTTATACAAGCAATTAAAAGTGACTTTTATGTCACTTCATGAGTAAGTTCTGCTTCACTCTTCCAATTCTTTCCCTCTTAATTAAGATAAGACATAACTGATGTCTAAATTGTCCTTCTGTAGTTTTTGCACTGTTGCTATGAGGATAATTTATTCATTACTTGGGGGACGAAATATACTTACGGTTCCACTTACAGGATACATTGTTTTGAACATCAACAGATATACACTATGTGGACAAAAGTATTAGGACAGACCTGGTTTTCAGGGTTTGGAGTATCTCAATGTTTCAGCAGACCAATACATTCTGGACAACACCATGCTTTGTGGACACAGATTGAGGAAGAACCTTTTCTATTCCAGCATGACTGTGTCCTGGAGCACAAAGCAAGCTCCACAAACACATGACTGGATGAATTTGTTGTGTAAGACCTTCACTGGTCCGCAAAGAGTCCTGACCTCAAGCCCATGTGTTCTACACATATTTATATATCCACTCTGGACATATATACATATACTCTATGTGTACATATACACATTTACTTATCTAAGTTTACATCTACATGTATATACATTTGTCTTCTTAAATACACCCACTCATATTTATATTTCCAGATTGTCTGTGCTTTTTTTACTGTACTGTTGGTATGAGTTTTTATTCCTTCGTTTTGCTGCTCTGATCTTGTTCTTGTTCGGGACTAATAAAGGATTGCCTTATCTTCTCTTATCCAACACCTTTGAGATGAACAGGAACAGAGATTGTGAGACAGAGCTTCTCATCCAACATCAGAGTCCGGCCTCAATAAATGCTCTACAGATTGAATGGGCACAAATTCCCACAGAAACTCCAAAATCTTGTGGAAAGATTATATTAAAGTCTATGTATTTTAAAGTAATGTAAAACCCCCGTTGGTGTAAAGTGCAGGCGTTCCAAAACATTTGTTCAAGTAGTGTACATTTAAAAAGTACTTGCTAAGTAACATTGTCTTCATCTCAATATTATATTGTCAAAGAACCTTTAATAAAAGATATTTGATTTTTGATTTGATTAGCGTTGATATTGATATTGATATTTTTGATATTGTCTGACACTCCGCATATTTAGTTCAATGCAAAGGCTTGATCAAACTACATTTTGTGGATTTTCTTTATGAAAACACAGTAAGAGTGGAGAACAAATTTAATGAACATTTACTGCTTATTTGCTGACTATAAGACATTATACTGAAAAACAAGTTATGGCACATTTCACATTTATTGAAAGGTAATGTTTATGTTTGAACTGAAATGGTGTGCATTGCATTCTATTTATAAATAGAAATTATTTACAGAAAATGCATTAAAACTTTTTCCCTATAGAGGATATGTACTAATTTTCACTTAAAATCAACTAAACCTGTAATCTGACCCTGGGGGTGTAAAATGAAAACAGATGACCTTTGTGTCTAATTTGAGCATATATGCATGAGTGTATGAATAAGAGTGTGTACACGTATGTCCATCCCATTACCTGTTGCACATCCTGCTGAAACACACACAGCTGGAGTCTCTGGTGCAGACGCACTTTGCGATGCTGCCAAATGCTCTCGAGGCGTCTGTGGTGATGGAGGACCTCATGGACCACGTCCAGGATGCAGTGCACTGCTTTGGAGTAATTTGCTGTTGCAGTCAGAGACTCGGAGTTACCGGGACTCAGTGGCCGCTGCAGAACATCCAGCAATGCTTTACCATCTTGGCTCACCTGGAGGGAGGGAGGGAGCAAATGAATGAAGGATGAAGACACAAATAACAGGAAGTGAGAAGAGAACATTCAAATATGTTTGCAGGTCAATGAGCATGAGACCGGTCCAACACTTTTAAGCTACATGGATCTCTTTGGCCTCTCCATTTCTCTGTCTGGGAATATTTAGTGCAAAGAAATCAAACACAGAGATGAGCTAACTTATAATTAATTTTGCTCACTAGTCAGAAGCCAATATATTATTAAAAGATAAAATGTATACATTATTACAGGTCCAATTTTGGGTTTGCAGTATATAATTCAAATTAGCCCATATACCGACATGTGTAGTCACTAGTGTTGTGCTTTTCTGTCTTGTCCCACTTACTCAAAGTGATAGCATGGTCACTAAAACCTGACTTGTTACACACAGCATGCCTGGGTTTGAGTCTCTCTCCAGGCAGAAATGCTTTTTTTTGGTTGTGTGCAGTTTTTTGTTTTTTTTTGATGATTTTGCTATACTAGTATGTTACACCACAATACATCCTTACTGCAAATCGGTGTAGCATTTTCATAAATGTTGGTTAGGTTAAAATAGGAAAGATGTGTAAAAGTGGTTGTTGAGTGATTTCAGTGTATTAATACATACGCATATTCTTTTTTCAGTCATATTTTCTTGGTTGCACACATTTCATGTATGTGAGCTTTAAGCCATGTAAAAAAAGAGAAATGATGTTACTCAGGGAATCTGGCAGAAGAACCACAGCCCAGTCTTCCAGTACATGACATTCAGTCCTCAGCTCTGAACTGTCATGGGAATGAAGATACTGCGCATGCGTGTGTGAAACCTAATGATCTGTTTCATGTTTCTTCATCATTCATTTCAAAGCTCCGTCTGTGCACATTTTCCGATTTTTTTTTCTTGAAGAAAACAAATCAACTTTGTAGAAGCCATAATCAGATTTCTCAAGTGGGTGGTTTATTTTGTAAAGATTGGTTTTCTCCTTCAGTATGATAAGGGTAAACGCTGTTAAATCTTTTTCTGGGAGGTTCTTTTTAAAGACAAGCTAAATAAGGCATGAAAGGATAAAGTGTCCTTTAGAATATGCAGCTTACTGCAAACGCTAACCTCTCATCAACCGCTCTGGGGAAGTCTCACTGTAAAAACAACAAAAAAATCCCAGACTTTGTAGAGGAGAGTCTAGTCTCAGAGATCATAGACTCTGAACCACGAAGGATGCCACAAAGATAATTTAGACAGAGTACAACTAGAAAAGGTCACCACTGATTCTGTGGCAGTTGGAAAACACGGGTACACGCAGTGTGCAGTGGTTTCAGAGCTACGCTGTATCTACAAGCTGAATGTTCCAATAAGATCTGCATAAGAAAATATTACACAGCATATTTCACCTGTTTAAACATTTACTATAACAAACCACATCCCCTGCTGCCCTGTACCAAAACACTCTGGTGTAAAATCATGCATGGTTTTCCAAATTAAAATTAAAATTAAATCTAAAAAAGAGCGACATCTGAGTACAAAGGAAACTCGAATGGAAACAGAAATGCCTGCATTTAGATTTTTACATTCGCCGGGACTGTGCGTATTGTGTGAGGCAGGCTAAACCATTCTATTCCACTCTGTGCATCCTCAAGAAACTTCACCACTGACAAGGTAGATTCAATGTGTATAGGTTTCAGAACAATTTACACAATGATTCACTCTGTATGCAGAAACATAAGAGGGAGATTGTGAGAGAAAGTTCGTCAGCTTACCTCTGTGTAGGCCTGAGTGACCTGTTCATACAGAGTCTGGTGGTGGTGAATGGCCAGCTCCAAATCCTGCATTTCTGAGGGAAGCCCACCTTCACTGCACATCTTACACCAGGCCTCCACACCCGAGAGGAACTGAGGACAACACGCGCACACACACACACACACACACACACACACACACACACACTCAGCAAAGGGAAGAAGCAGTGTCCTGTCCAACCCAGAAGTAAGCAGTTATATCAACAAACTGCTTACTGACAGCACACTATATTTCAAGAAGGAATTTTGCAATGTCTTGCTACCTAAAGCCTAAAGCCTGAGTATTGGAATATTGGAATATGGTATAATAATATTGGTATAATGTGGCTTGAAATTTATTGTTACAGTTGTCCAAACAAATGCATGTACTTGTTCTGATTTCTGGTGGAAGACAGCAGACATGGCGAGGATGGTGCTGCGTTCATCGAGAGCGGCTGCAAAACTCTTCCACTCCTGATCCAGCTGGGCACTGATCTGCTTTATCTGCTGAGACGCGTAGTGACCTGCTTCTGACAGCCGTGATGCCACAGACATTATCCGGTTTATGTTCACATATGCATTCTGGGGGGAAAAATACAATAAAATCATAAATATAACATAAACAATACAACAACATAACAGGAAAATATGCAGCCAATACATGCCAGAGTGGATGTCCTCTTTAAGGAAGTCGTGTCGACTCATTCATAATGGCATACTGATTCCATTTATCCAATTGAATCACCCATAAGATGCTACTACAACAAGCTACAACTTGTTTTTCTTTGTTCCTCTTATTTGGTTTAGTTTTTTTTTTTTATTCAATCAGTCATTAGTCCTTGCATAATATTTGCATATTTTAAGTGTGTTAACACAACTCACACTAACACATGAACTATAAAACAAAAACACATTACATCATGAAATCGTATTCATTCTTGTGTAGCGGTCATATTATACACCACAATGTGGCACATCTAATTACTTTATGAGGCCAACTATGTACAATTATCAGACTGAAGCGGCTGGACACAAATTCTTGGTCAAGGCTCTGGCCAAAGCACTTCTTTTGAATATGACTGATACTATTGAGATTGAGATTGAGATCCTATTGATACGATTGAGATAGAATCGTATCAATCTCAATATACATTTGT
>JBBMFX010000002.1:12487434-12502732 GCA_037832545.1 Rhabdalestes septentrionalis | reverse complement strand
CCGATCTGGGAGAGATGGAGAAAGATAGAGAGAGAGAGAGAGAGAGAGAGAGAGAGAGAGAGAAAGAGGTAGAGAGAGAGAGAGACAGAGAAAGAAAGAGAGAGAGAGAGACAAGGGTAGACAAAAAAACATATTTTCATGTACAGACATAAGTAAACCTAGAGTATGATATACACATACATACACTATGTGATAAAGTTTGTGGCCATTGCTGATTCCGAGTGTATATGATTAAGGAACACACTGCCTGTGCTGTATAGCACTAAATGATATGCAAAACGCTGATTATATTCAGCTACTCTGTAGTACTCTAGCCTTAAACAGCGCGGCCACTGCACGTCATACAAATTCATTTCCTTCAGTAAATGAAATAATGAGTCTAAAATATGCATATAAAGTGAGAGCTAAATGAACGTAAGTGAGCCAGTGGGAATCATTTGGATTATAACATCTGGGCTCTTATCATCTTCATAATGCTGGACAGTCTCAGAAGTAGCCATAAGAGCCGAGCTGATTTCCTGTTTAATATTAACACACACACACACACATTTCATTTACATTCTGACCAGGCCAATACAAAGTACATGGAGTCCCATTCTCAGAAACACTGGATGGTGAATTGATTCTTCTTTTTTGTCTTTAAAGCAAGACACTGCCCCACTAAAACTGAATGAGATTTCAGTGTCAGCTCAGCATGGAAGCTGAGCACACCAGCAAATTTCATTCTCACTGTGTCTTGTATCCAGTGAGATGTGTGCCTTGAGTAAACATGCACCCAGGGGTTTTAATGCTCGAATGCATCCATACCACATGAGCCTTGTATTCAAACAAGAGACAAGCCCTTAGAAATTCAATGTTTCAGGCTAAAAATATATAATACAACTGTGTTACGTGGGATATTCTCCTATAGGACCTATTGATCTTACTGAAACTGACAAGCCTTGGAGCATTCATTAGAGCTCAGTCAGTTCTTCCAGTACTAACATATTAACTGAATTACTGGCCACAATATTCTTGGGTGTCTTTTTCAAACGATTGGCACAAACTGAAATTCCTTTGGTTCAAAGGTGGTTTAAAAATTATTATTTTTTGAATGCTGACATCACAACAATAGATCCCTCCGTTTTGCTGATATTGGATTTTCAAAGATCTAAATGATACATTACTTACATACCACTATTTTCAATTACAGCTTACTCCTAACTTCTATCTGCATCATTAAAAATCCACTGTAAGTTACTGATTTATAGGATTTATACCCAGCATGTGTGTGTGTGTGGCAGGTTGTATATCAAGTTGAGTTTTATTCTACAGATTTGTATAGGATATATTTAGACTTCATATTTTAAGTAGTTCTTGCTCCTGTGTCTCTGTATGTTTTTGCATTCACATATAAGCAGTTTCCCCCAAGATCAATAAAGTTTTCTGATTCTGATTCTAAAGTACTGATGACCAAATCCGGTCCTGGAGGTCCTGGAGAATTGAACAAGGTGTGTATGGGCAGTGAAAAAAAATCACATCTGGATCACATCTGGAGAGCCCTGATCTAAACAGTTTTCTATTTACTATATTACATTTGTGCACACAGACAAAGAAACTAGCTCCATAAGACATTCTGAAAAGCTGAATGCTCCAATGTAAATTGCGTGTTTTAATTTGTAAGGCACAATATCAAAACACATCAAACAAACAAGGTCCAGTGGCTCATTGACAAGACCTGACCTGAGATCCATTCTTGTTTTAAACCTCGAAAGCTCCGTTAAACTGCACAAAACTCACCTTCTCTGCATCCTGCTCGAAGAGGCGAAGCTGGAAGCACTGGTCCAGCTTCAGCTTCCTCACATGCCACATCTGGTGCAGATGTTGCCTGGTGCTGTGCAGCTTGTCCAGCAGGCTGGCGATCTTAGGCACCACACTCTGGAAGTCTGCGCTCCCCGAGATACAGTTCCTCCCAGAGAACCCATCGCTGGAGCGGATACACTGCAACAGCCTCTGGCCCTCCCGGTCCAGCTCCTCCACTGGAGCCTTCATCACCTTCTTTTTCAACTGAGTGTGCTCCTCAATGAGCCGCCGTGAGCCCTCCACATCCACAGGGAACTCTTTCTTAGCCAGCAGCTCCTGCAGGTCCTCCAGCCGCGAGAGGAGGTGAACAGCGCTGCCCAGAAACTCCTCCAGTGCCACGCGCAGCTCCATCCACTCCTCGTGATTGTACTCCAGAGAGCCCTCAAAGTCGTCCGTTAATTGAGATGGGTCCACCAGCTTGGTCAGGCCCTCAACTGACACCATACTAGTCTGTCAGTGGCAGAAAGAGAAAGAGTTGACAGATTATTCCAGACTAAGGAGATTCTGCTACTTCTCGGAGGCATACATTTGGGATTCAATCAAGCAACAACGTCGAAGAATGAAGCAGGAACAAGGCCATAAAATCAGCCAAGAATTCAGCTCTGTTGACAGTTCTGTATTTTCCTCGATACAATTTCCTTCTTTGACTTTTACATGATCAGGAATCGTTGCAACAGGGCATAAATCAACAACTAGGGAACATTTCAGACTTTAGTCAAAAAAGAAATGGTTCCGAAAACACTACACAGAACTATTTACAGCAGATTTTCCATCATAGGGAAAAAACCTCTATGCATTCAAATGGTTCTTTGCCTGGTTGGAAGATGGAAAAACAATTGTAAGCAGATGATCGTGTTAAAAATGTTTCCATTTGCATCTTTCTTGTACCTCAAAGGTGAACTTGGCGCTGCCAAAGTTGGTCTTCTGTTTCTGCCAGAAGTTGTCAGGCTTGATGATGAGAGCGACACAGATCTCAGCTGGAAACGCTTCCTGCAGGGTCTTCAATAGCGGCTTGATTAGGTCCCACTTAGAGCCGCGCATATCAATGATGACTGTGAACCCCCGCTTACACACATCCTCACTGGAGAGACGACAAGAGAAAGAGGGGGAGAGTGAGAGAGAGATCAGCGAACAACATCAATATCTTGTTGTACACCCAGCGAGCCTAGATCAGGTAAGATCTGCTTAATCATTCCTGACCAATTTAGATTAATTCCCCTAACACCTAGAGAGAGAGAGAGAGAGAGAGAGAGAGAGAGAGAGAGAGAGAGAGAGAGAGTGGGAGAGAGAGAGAGAGAGAGAATATTACACAACATAAATTACGTGAATGAAAGCCAAATTCACTACACCTGCATGTACTCTACAGACATGTAAAAATAAATTTCCTACTTTGGGATGCTCTCGTCTTTGTTAACATAATTTATCTTCACATACAGCTGAAATAGAATCTCCTCTGAAGAGCTCCTTCTTTGAATGTAACCTTCTCCTTTCTTAAGACACTTTCAGATCTACCTGCAACCTAGACCTGCTGGTCTAGTTTTTTTTTTTTATGGGTCCAGAGGCTCCAATCCAGCAGTGCTTCTATTTTTAGCCTTGCTTCAGTAGCGGCGCACAGCAATTGGAAGATAAAAATATCAAATAATTGCTTTGCTCCTCTCCTGCCCTCCAGATGCGAGGGCTTCACTATTCCTGGTATTAATACAGTACAGAGGCCTCTGTGCGGCTGCACAATGCAAGACATCCAAAGACTATAATGAGGCTGAACAAAGGCTGTTTGATCATAAGCAACATAAAGGAACAATGTCAGTCGCTTTCATTTCCTGGTGTTCTCTGTTATCTGTGGGTCGCTGGTCCAAAAGCATGGCAGCAAAACCTGACAGCACACTGCTGAATGTGAGGGAGCGGCCTGGGCACGTACATGTTGTCATGCGTTTAGGACTCACAGAAGTGTTTGTGTGTGTGTAGATGTGTGTCCAAAACAGTCAAGGCTTTCCTCGCTCCACTCCATGTTAGGACATACAAGCAGCTATGACACAATTAACCTACTACCAGACATTAGAGTGCAAAGTTAGGAATGAATACAAGCAATTGTGAGAAGTAAACAGGATACAGAAATGTAAGTGAATTACGGTAACAGCAGGGCAGTAATCATATTTTATATACATAATAAAAAGAGATTAATTCCCCCTCACACACACACATTCACAGGTGACCAGTCTTTGCTCTCCCGCAGTTGGCATAGCAACAGCCAAATTGACCTGATGGTCGTGTCTCAGAAAGGATTTGTTCATCCTCTACATCATCATGTTTGATGTGTGTTTCCCAAGAAGCTGGATATCAGCATTGTCTTGAAAAATGCCCTTATTTGTCTTTATTTAATTACATGACTTTAAAAAGACAAGTCATGCAAGCATAATGGAAAGTTTTGGATTAAGTTAGAATTCAGCTGTAATTCTGTACATCCACACTGGTACTGGTTCTGTTTCTGTGGGCTGTTCTGTGTTGCCTCATCCTGAAATACAGTATTGTTGCTTTTGTCCTGGAGTACATTTTCCTCACAGCCCTCCCAAGTGTGCACACGTTTGACATCTCAATACTCCAAAACTCCAGACTCCCTTCTGTGATGTTCTGGTGAATAAAACTGGAGAGAAGGACCCATTGAGGAGCGGTGATTCTAAAAAAAATTATAAAAGGGCCACAATTCAAAGGATTAAAACAAAAGCTAGTGCCACAATGGTGCATCCAAAAGTTCAGACCTCGCCCTGGTTGGGACCAGAGAGCTCTGAATCATAGCCTACAGTGAGACAGACTCAATACAATTGATTTTTCCCTGCACACACCAAACCAACACCAGGCACTGTTACACAGTGATCTGACACTGATGATGCAACCTGCACAGTCTACTGGAAATCGACAGGGCCACTGAATACGTGCGCATGTGCGTACATGTGTCTGTGTGGATCCTCTTCACTAAAGCATTACTCAGTTTGGCTTATTTTACATATAAATTATAGATCTTCCTCTGTAATGTTAGTTAGAATATATAATTATGCATTGATGTAAAGTTACAAAAATAATTGTTGACCACTGCACAGACTTTCAGAGCTTTAATAAAAGTTAAATACCTGCAGTAATAAATGTTCAAGTGAAGTTTTCAGATGTTCCAAGTGTGTAATAATTGTTAAAAGTCTAAATCATACACGCAGTTGTTCGCCACTGAAATCTTGACATAGTGTAATTAACCAGTAGAACCTTGCAAGTAGAATTACCGCTCCTAGGAAACAACACTTTCTTAAAAACACACATTCTCCTAGTCTAAAGAATGTAGGCAAAAGAATACACAGGACCTTTGTTCTCCATTCCATTTGAATGACATATCATTACCATGTCTGTGTGTTTATATTTGGGTCAGAGGCTTTCATATGGGAAGAACTGACAGAAGCACTTGAACACAAGACTGTTCTCCTGCCCACACACTCACACCCCTGAAGCCCTGACTGTGGTGGACCGTCCCAGGGTCACCTCTTATTCTCTCCTTTACTTCCTCTCTCTCCCTCTCTCTCCCACTCCCTCTCATTAAGTTAATCTGTGGACAGGGCTCAGCTCACAGGCTTTGAAGTGAGTTCACAGGCCCAGTGCCAGCACCGATCAATGACTCAGTGATCACAACACAGCCCCACTAGTCACACCAGCACCGATACCGACACACACACACACACACACACACACACACACACACAGTCACACCACTCAGTCACAAAAATTTTTTTTTCAATGTCAAGGCACTACAAGCACACACACACACACACACAGGCACACACAGGCACACACACACACACACACACACACACACACACATATGTAATGTGTGTGTATTTATTTTAAGCTGATTTTTCCCCCCTTGTAGTACTATGTGATAACATTTCTGTTCTGAAAATGTACACATATAAACATAAACACACACACGCACACACACACACACACACAACATCCATATTCACAATTAATGACTTTGTCATCATGACGTACAAGCAGGCCTGACAGTTTAACGGTGAGAAATTGAACCCAAAGTTACACTCAAACACAAACACACACACACACGCATGATAAAATCATGCTGACACACTGACAAAGTGCAATTGAAACCAACTAAAACATGAATATTTTTGCTGCTGTAAAGTTCCTACACTGTTTTCCCTCACAAAATAGGCCAGCAGTCACCTCAGTCATGCCTAATGTAAATACACTACATGCTGTCCTCGATTGTAATCTTTCACCATTGCGTGCGGCACAGCAACAGCCTATACTACATCAGTGAGACATGTGATCTGATATGTAGATGGCCTAAAGCAGGCATGCAGACAGTTGTGTGGAAGGACACCAGCTGTCCAGCAGTGCTGGTTGTAAATCACTGGCGAAGCAGGTCTGTGGGGAGCACAGTAATGGTGCTGAAGGGAGAACGGGGTCACGGTGGGCAGCAGGGCGTCCCGTTTTGGGATTCAGCTGAAACGCATGTGCTTTCCCAGATCAGTTACCACAAACAAGGCCATTCTCTTTACTCTTATTACCAGTTGGCAGAGCTAACATATGGTGTGAGAAACAAAAAACGAATGCACACACAGTCAGTCTTGCACCCCTCATAGTTACACATAGCTTAGTTTTTCTAGGCTGTACATGGGAAACACCCACGAACTACAATAAGAAATGAATAGCGACACAGGTAAAGTTGGGCAGCAGTGACAGGCAGAACAGACCAGCGCAGATGTACTGCATGCTGTATCTTACACAAAAAATACTAGTGCTATTGTAAAGATGATCTGGGGATTATTAAATCCTAGCCACTTAAGAAAGTATAAGAAAGTGAATATGCACAAAAGACCATTTGAAGCAAACTGGTTAATAATGTATTTTTATGTGTTACCTAATTCAAAGGGCCAAATGAAAAAGAAAGCATGGAATTTTAACACAGAATGGAATTTCTGTTTATCATTAACTAAGATATTAAATATATAAAGGCTGATAACATTTACCTGGGAGTCTCACTGGACTGTACTGATTAGGAATATCTGATGTTCACTACATTTGGCCAAATGTATGTGGACACCCTTCCTTATTATTGAGATGAGGTTTTTAAAACACCGATTCCAGGAAGGGGTGTAACAATTCATCAGAAAATTGCGATATTTTTGCTATGCAAAAACATGACAACTTGCTTCCAGCACTAGTTTCATTGGTAAATTGTGCGACGACTGAATAAAATCATCTAGCAGAGTTGTAGGATGCCATCCTCGCAACAAGCGAGTTCTGCCCTGCTGGATCTGCTCCAGCTAACTGTTAAGGCTAATATTGTAAAATGGAAGCGTCTAGCACCTCAGACACAAAGCTGCAGACCAGGCAAAGAGCCTCATTAAAAGGCTTTCCACGGCCGAGCAGGTGCACACAAGCCTTAGATCATGATGGGTGATGCCAAGCCCTGCTGGAATGGTGTAAACATGCCACCACTGGATGCTTGTTGAAATATACTCTCTGGAGCTGTGCGTGCCAGGAGAACGCTACATAACTGAATGCTCGGTGCCAGCAGTTACATTTTGTAAAGACAAGGTAATGGGCTGGAGCTGTTTTTTTAGGGTTTGCGCTCGGCCTTTAATGTAATATTAACAGCATACTAATCAATTTTATAGAATCATATGTTTCCAACTTTTAATAACAGTTTGGCAAGGGCTCTTTCTTGTTCCAGGTCGACAAAGACGTGGTTTGATGAGTTTGGTGAGGAGGAACTCCAGTGGTCCACACAGAGCCCAGACCTCAAAACAAATAAATACATCTGGGATGAAGTGGACAGCAGACTGTAAACCAGGCCTTTTTTTCCCACTCACAAATGCTCTTTACTGTTGCCTATATAGTGTATATGTCATTGACAATTATGGATGTAGGGATATTAATGGAATGGTATTTTGCTGCTGACCTGGGAACAGTAGACAGGTATGTGACAAGTTTCCTCAGGTCCTCTTGCCTTATTCTGTCATGGTTACTCCTTGCTGGAAATGTCAGAATTGGCCCACCTCTCTTATCACGACCACCTGAAAAGAGAAACACAAAACTTTCCTTAGTTTTCCTAGTTACTTTCCTAGACTTTCCACTCACAATTTCTGACCACAAATCCATGCTGGCTGGACACGACTGTGCCTGATTTACTCATTCAAACATGCCATTATCATCGTTATCATCACTGTCACTTTTGTGTTCCAATCATCTACTCTTGAAGTCATCACTATCCAAATAAAAAAACGTACATTTCCAAAATGCTAACTTTACAATAGAACATAAAGACATTCTTAACGGTTAATGTGAAGTATCGTATAATTTTTATAAAAAGTAAACAGGTCATTCTACTTAAATAGAGAAATGTGTGTCCCTTACATTAGGACAAACTAAAATATGCATAAACCTTATCAATAAAAAAAATAAATTTCCACAATATGAAGTTAAAATTAAATATTATTTAAAAATGCTTTTAAAGATAATGCACACAATCTCTCCTGTTGATTTTGATCAATTTCATTTCTCTGATCGCTGATCTGTCCCCAGGTTAAGTTCTGTGGCTTGTGATGGAGAATTTCCAGAATAATGTTCAATTTAACCATACAGTGACTGTAAGTGTGTCTGTATTTTTTAATCAAATCCGCAGTTATTACATTAGTATTGATCAGGTGTGTGAGTAGCCCAATTGCCAACCTCTAGTAACCTATAGATACAGTTTTTGTGTTCCTTTATTTTCTCGTCATATAAACAATGAAAACTGAAAAATAAGATACTTGACAGCAATGAAATCATTCAATGGATGTGTAACGTTTTTAATTAACTGTAGGACGGGGTAGACAATGGCCTGAATAAATAAAATAATGTGCAGAATCAGTAAATGTACATATTGCCCTCATAAAGCAGGTGTTTCTGATCAAATGTCCAAAAAGTGCAGATACAGTAATTGGTGTATTTAAACTGAAAACAAATTGAGTGTAACTGGAAAGAGACAAGAGAGCAAATGAAGTAATGTATGAATAACTGAAGGTACAGAGATTGACGGTGAAAGTGTGAAAGCATGGAAAGGATGTTGTGGGAGTGATCTTGCTGACAGATGTGCGCTGACATTTTAGGGAGTGTCTTGACCACGGCTGTCAAAGTCACACACAGACACAAACACACAAACACACACACACACACACACACACACACACACACACACACACACACACACATAAAACCTCCTCCACAGGTCAACTTTTCCATCATTTCACACTGCCAAGTCCAAGCCCCTCCACTCCTCAGATACATGGTAGATACAGGGGGAAACACAACAGCTGGGAACACTCTAGTGTGAAGGTAAAAGTCCTTGGAAGTCACGTTAGAATGGTTCTATAGCCCACAAACACACACACACACACACACACACACACACACACGCACACACACACACACACACAAGCTGTAAAAGATTCACTCTCCTCTCTCTTCACTCAAGGTCTTAACAAGGACTGCCTCATGTTAATGTTCTCCCTGTGTGTATTAGCGCAAATGTGAGTGTGTTCTGCATAGTGTTTAGCTCTTTATGAGAATCTGTCTTGCCTACAGACCTCATCCTCTTTCCCCTGCTCCTATAAAAGCTCATTCTGGCCTGATTTACTCTCCTCATTAACGCAATGAGGCAGAACAAGAACACAAGGAGAAACAGTTAAGATACAGGAATCTGGAGCATTCAGAATAAAAGCTCCATAACGTGCAGAACTGAGATGCATTTATAAACATAACAACTCAGAATTGTGCTAATAGATCCCGAGAGGTTCCAGTTATTATTGCTAGTGCAAAGCCATGTGTTCCATCAACTTCTGATGAATGAACACACACATACCAGCGACTCAGTTTATGTCTGTTTTTCCTCTGTTTAGCTGTCCTAAAAATCTATCATTACTTTGTAGCTAGCTCTAAATGTTGCTTACACAAAATAATTTGCAGGACCTGTGTGTGCATATAACAATTAGTGTGTGTAGATTTATTAACATATAACCAAAACTAAGGCACTGAACAGGAGATATATTGAACACTGATCCAACTTGGGTAGATAACTTC
The DNA here is from genome assembly GCA_037832545.1 of Rhabdalestes septentrionalis. Lineage (NCBI taxonomy): Eukaryota > Metazoa > Chordata > Actinopteri > Characiformes > Alestidae > Rhabdalestes > Rhabdalestes septentrionalis. Next base: position 12,492,766 of record JBBMFX010000002.1, on the reverse strand, counting down.
CAAAAAAATATATGAAAACAACACAAGACAAAGTAAAATGAAAACAGAAAGTAGACGGACCAGGGCTGAAAAAGACAGAGAGTGACCAAAAACTGAGCAGAGGAACACAGAGGCAAAACACTGAGCAAACATGAGTCAAGAAATCTGGGGCGAAAACTGAGAAAAACAAAAAACACAAGCTGAAACACAGGGGAAAATATACTAACAAGGGAAAAGGAAACACCTGGGCTTAGGAAGACAGAACAAGACACAGGTGGGAACACTGAGGAGGAGGAGAATGCAAGACAAAGGCAGAGACTGGCATCAAAAACACATCAAACTCACATGGCGGATATACACATGGCAGGGTAAACAAAAACAAAGGCACATGGAACAGGGAGGACATAAACAACGGCACAGACAAGAAAACGGAAAAAAGACAGGAAAACTTTACAGAAGGCCAAGAAACAGGGGGAAAGAGAGGGAGAGTGTTGCATCCACATCAGGAAAAAAGTGCTTGGAATTTTACAGTATGTCTGCAAAAGTTTACTACATTGCTATCTATTTCCCACAGGCCATCTGCTCTAAATTAGCAGTGCATTTTAAGTGCAACGGAAATCTAGTGCTGCTGACAACTGGAAGCCACAAACAGCAGTGGGACCTGGAAACCTCTTCTAAATGTAATTGGCTAGCCTGAGACTTGATTGGCTCATTATTCAGCTACTTTTTCTGATACACTCCGCTCTGAATGTGTTAGTCATGATATTAGTCTTGTTAGCTTTGTTAGTCAAAGTCATCAAAATGTTAGTCACCTAACCAATCGTGTAAAGTGGTGGCACAGCGCTTGTATTTCCAATGTGAATGTACTCTATGCAACTTCCTGCATGATAGCTGTCTCCTCAGGCTTTTCCTGTGAAACTCTTAAGTACCGTGACTCAGTTTGAGTGGTGGGACAATTAAATGTTTCATTTCAACAGTTTTGTCCATCATTACACAGTAGAAACAGTCTGTGGTAGAAATTTCATTCATCTGTGTCCCAGACAAATCATAATACTATCAGTTAATTCTATAATGCAGATATACAGAAACAGTATTTTGATTGGCATGACAGTCGAGCACGTCTAGACCCAATAAAGGGGAAAGTATCCTGTGAGAAACTGCATGGAACCCAAACCAAGGAATGAACAGCAATATTACACTCCACTGGGTTTAATCTACTCTTTAGAAAGCTGTTATTCTTCAGGACTGTGATAACACTAAACACTGGTATTCCCCACTTTCATCTCACTATAAATGCATCCTATGGTTTTCTGCCTCTTTTAACGTGGCCTTTTATATTTACATCACACCGACAATTAATTAACCTCTATACCTAAATGCCTGTAAATGGGCAGATTATGTGTGTTCACACACATCACATACATGTCAGTTTTCACAAGCAACTGAATAATCTACAGCAGTTACAGTTCGTATTAAGGTGAGCATGCCTGCAATTTAAGTGGTTCATTTCATCAAGATTGTTGAATATTTATATTTTACGCATCTTTTGTATCCTGTGGTCAACTGTGTAATAACAGTGATTGGCACAGAAATAAGCAGTTAGAAATAAATCACTTCATTCATCAAATGATTTATATTTTCATTAGAGCACGTTTAATTATTTACTTTTGATACTTGCATCCCCGTTACTCCCCACCCATGTCTAGAAAAATCAAGAAAAGGCAATCGTTGCAAACCACAGGCGCAGATGTTTCATGCCTCATATTGATCCCAGGCCAGTTCTATATTCTCCTAGGTTAAATACAAAGTGATATACTGAATTACCTAGCTTTAAATATGTACCCCATATTAAATAATGTTGGCTCATCTTCAGGTTAAATGGTCAGAACCCTTTTTTTGTTTAAAGGAAGCTCTTTTTTCAATGTAATCTAGTTATTGGTGTGGAAACCATTAGAGATGCTCCGATCAGGATTTTTGCCACCGATACCAAGTACCGATTTTTTATCTAGATGATCGGCCGATACTGATGCCGATTCTGATGCTTCACGTTTATATAACTGATATGTAAGCTCCCTGATCACCATTCACTTTTTTCAGGTAAAGTAATACTATAAATGTTGCCTTTGTTTTATGTGTGCGAGTGTGTGGGTTTTCTCCTGTTGTGTGTGTGTGAGTGCGCGTGCAAGATTTCTCTCATGTGTGTGCATGCTCGAGAGAGTTTTCTCTGGTGTGGGTCTGCGTGCGTGAGGGTTTTCTCGTGGTGTGGGTCGGCGTGCGCGAGAGAGTTTTCTTGTGGTGTGGGTCTGTGTGCGTGAGAGAGTTTTCTCATGGTGTGGGTCTGCGTGTGCAAGAGAGTGCTCTCGGTGTGTGTGCGTGCGCGAGAGTTCTATCGTGTTGTGCGTGTGTGCGTGCGCGAGAGAGTTGTCTCGTGGTGTGTGTCTGCGTGCGCGTGCTGTGTGTGTGTGCATGCGCGAGAGAGTTGTGTGTGTGTGTGTGCGGGAGTTTATCCACGCTTCTGTCTATTATAATTAGGCGATGAAGTACCGGGTACGGTACCCGTCCCTAGTCCTCCCGCATTGACGTCATCAATTGTGATCGGTTCCTAAGATCCGCCGATCGATCGGAGCATCACTAGAAACCATGTACATATTTGAATTGAATAAATGCAATGCATCATTTTTCAGTGCTGCCAAAAGGGTTTTTGCTGTCGCTGCAAGTCAGGACTTCTGCTAGGAGTGTAACTTCTGTACAGTTACAGAACGCACTCACCTGACACGAAGGCCACTTTCTCCCTCAGCACGGGCAGAACATCACAGGCCTTAATCCCCTCACTCCTGAAAGACCCTGCAGAACAGAGAACGAGAGAGAGGAAGAGAGAAAGACAGATTATTCAATCAGCTTTCATCTCTAATCTCATTAGCAGATTACTGCATTCCACCACAGCCATGCACACAACAGGAGAAGTAAAAATGTAAATGTCAGCCCAGTTAATGTTCATGTGAACTTTATTACAAGAGGAGGGAAGTAATAACAAGGGAAAGAGCAAAGAAACAGGAAAGCAACATCAAAAGTGAATAAAAGTAAGCGGATCATGCATTTGGTTAGTCATCGTAGGAACAGACAGCAGCAGCAGGGGCTGGCGGGATGACCAACACTGGCACGCAAAAGAGCACAACTTTCTGCACACTCATGTGTGCTGTGTGTGTTGGTAAGACAGGAGAATGTGAGTAAGTGGATGATGTGATGAGAGGCTCAGTGCGGCTCTTGACCTCAGCTGTGCTGCAGTCTGCTGACTACTGAGCAGCTATTTCTCCCATACACACACACACACACACACACACACAAACACACACACTGACACTACCATGGCCCACAAAACAAAAAACACAGGCCCTCTCCACAGCACCGGCCACAAATCTGATCTGCAATCAGCTGGTGTTGCAGCAGGTTTTCAATACAATCGAACACAGTCCTCTTGTTTAATCAGTCGGTCTTAAAACCCTGATTGGTTAGAGTTCCTGCTTGGTTGGAATGAAAGCTTGCAGCCACACCAGCCCTTTGTGGGAAAGACTGGTGAACAACCACAAAATTTAACAAACACACACAACTTTTTGTATGCTAGTATAAAAGCGATGGGGAGCAGTGGCAGGGGAATGGAATGCATCTCGTTTTGTCCTGTTTCAGGATGACAAAAGCTGTTTCCTCTCAGCAATGCACCATCCACTCCAGCTGTGGAGGAGTCTGCCACTAATACAGCTCTGCAGTGTGCACTAAATCTCTCTTTACCCCTCAACCCTCATCTTCTCTTCTCCTCTCATTACACTCATGTCTTTACTACACTACCTCTTCCTTCCTCCTTGTCTACATTTCACTGCTTTCCCTATCCGTCTCTTTTCTCCAACTCAACTAATCCAGCAGCCTCCCATTCTGCTTGTCTCTCTCTCTGTCTCACTCTCTCTCTCTGTCTCTGTCTCTCTCTCTTTCTCTCTCTCTCTCTCTCTCTCTCTCACTCTCTCTCTCTCTCTTTCTCTCTCTCTTTCTCTCTCTCTCTCTCACTCTCTCCATCTTGTCATCCTGGTTTGGCGATTAGGTCCTTTGTGTCTTTAAACCTTTAACCTCACTGTCATAAAGCACAGAAACCTCAGAAAGATCAAGAGAGAGAAAAAGAGGGAGAGAGACAGAGAAGAAAAGAAAGGAAAGAAGATAGAGATGAAAAAATGAGGAAAAAAAGAGAAGATAATTCAAGAGAGATGAAAAGACATGTCATCTGCACTCCACAGAATTAAGTCATCTACAACACTGCTTGCTCTGCCTCTCTCTGATGACTTTTGAACTTTTCTCATTCAGAGGGGTGAAGACGTGTGGCTGGCTCGCGCCTCCGAATTAAAGTCGAGAAACTACCAGCAGCCCGCTAATGAACAGCTGCATTAAAGCAATGAGATGCAGTCCAGTGCAGTGAGGAGAGGAAAAGAAGGAGATATCACATATAAAATACTTACTTCAGCACTTACAAGAGATGATTATGAATTACATTCACAGGGGCATTGGGGAATAATATTAGTCTGTGGATGATTAGAGCTAACTAGAGTAACAGCAGCTGTGATATGTACATCATCGGAACCCTAGGAGTCCCTTACAAAGCCATGTAGTGATTAAAAAGACGAATGAGCCTTGAGCCAAGCCAATCTCTTCTGTGTCCAATTACAGATTTTCACAATAGTTTCTCTGGGACAGGCATGTGCCAGATATGACACAATTCATGTTAAATTCTACGACACACCACATTTTTCAGCTTGCATATACTGATCTGCAAGAATGAATGGAAATGATTAACGACTCTTATTTTTAATGCTTATAATAGAAATGAAACTGCAAGCATGTACACCACACATTCATAAACCTCACGCTAGGAAAAGGGCTCAAAAATTCAGAACAGCACACAAAAAGAAAACTACAGATAACACTGCAGTGAAACAATAGTTCCACATTGGGGAACTAAAGAGGGCTGTGGCAATGAGTGCATTCTGCACAGTTCAAAGAAAGGTTACAAAGGGAGGATTTTCCTAAAACAATGACAGTGTACTCACATACAAAACATGCAGGTCTGACTTAGCTTTCTATGCTAACAAGATGAAAACAAAAACAAGGACAATGGAACGGCCACTTACATTAGATTTACATTCACGTTAGGCTTGGGCGGTAATACGGTAATATGGTAAAATAACAACGGTATCAGTTTCAATACCATTATACCGTCGTAAAAAGAATACACTCCATCCGTAGGCAAGCCGAATGACTGTCCGACCCACGAATGGCATGAGAAGCCTGCATTAACTCTGTGTGGTATTGACCA
>JBBMFX010000002.1:12474335-12484757 GCA_037832545.1 Rhabdalestes septentrionalis | reverse complement strand
GTGTTTGTGTGTATGTGTGAGTGTGTGTGTGTGTATGTCTGTGTGTGTGTGTGTCTGTGTGTGTGTGTATGTATGTGTGTGTGTGTGTGTGTGTGGTGTGTGTGTGTGTATGTGTGTATGTGTGTGTGTGTGTGTGGTGTGTGTGGTGTGTGTGTGTGTGTGTGGTGTGTGTCAGTGTGTGTGATGTCTGTCTGTGTGTGTGTGTGTGTGGAGGAAGGGAGTGCAGTGCTGTGGCAGGGCTGCAGGCTGTAATGTTGCTGGGGGGATGAAGGGCAGATCCCTGAGAGACGCTAATCAGATCTTAATTGTATGTTCTTCTACAAAATTAATGTACGCCACTGATTTGATTAATTCAGACGCGGCAGGATACTAATATCCAATTAAACCGACCTCACACACATACACACACTCATACCCACACCCACACACACACACACACACACACACACACTCAAACACACACACACTCAAACACACACAAACACACACACACACACACACACACACTCAAACACACACAAACACAAACACACACACACACACACACAGAAAAAAAAACACACACAAAGATGTCTATGTTCATTCACAAATATGAAAACACCACGGCCAGCTCTAGGAAGTAGTAGGTGAAGTTCACTGGGGTTGATGGAAAGCTTCAGACTGCAGTGTGTGTGTTTGTGTGTGTGTGTGTGTGTGTGTGTGTGTGTTCTTTAAATGGATTGTACATATTAATGTCTGTACTGCTTTGCTACCATTAAAAAATGTACATTTTTGAGGGGCTGATTTTCATCTCTCTGTTATAACTCCACCATAACAATTTCAGTGCTGACCCAAAATAATGCAAATGTAAAAATGCAGCACTCCACTTAATTGGACTCTTTCTAACCAAAAAACTCTCAGAACTGGGTAACTGGGTCCTACCAGCTATGTTCCCATACTATAACGAGGGTTAATTTACATTTTAAAAAAATTATTATTATTTCTTTTTGTAGTTTCAGAAGTCAAAGGAATCTCAAATAAAATTGAAACTTCAAAAAGTAAAAAACAGAGCCTGAGAACGTCTTTACACACATATAAGCTATAAGTTGACCCCTCAATCACTTATAAAGCATTTACAAGTGTCTAAGAATAAGTTTATTAGTTAATGGCCATTAAGGAAGACTTGAAAGCTTTATGTGAGTCTGTGTGCAGGAACTACACAGCGCTAATCAGGGGACTCAGTGTAATATCACACAGGGGAGGGCTCAGTTCTCATGGTCCAGATGGATGGAGAAGAGGCCTTTATTTCTTTAACCTTACTGTCTGGGGATCTAAAGCTTTCAGTACTGTCTCCCTCTGAACTGATTCTGTGTGTGTATGTGTGTGTTTGTCTGTGTGTGTCTGAGAGAGAGAGAGAGAGAGAGAGACAGAGAGAGAGACAGAGAGAGAGAGAGAGAGAGAGAGACAGAGAGAGAGGGGGGGAAGAGAGAAAGATAGCAAAGCTACCTCACTGCACAGCTGTGTGAGTGAACTCAGCTTTCACCACCAATAACCCATAAACCCACCCCCCACCTCCCAACACATACACCCAAACTCTCTTTCATTCTCTCTTTCTCATTCTCCCTTTGTGTAGAAACCCATACACATAGACATACAGTATAAACATAGAGATGCAAACACTCACACACACACCCCTAAGGACAAAGAGGCTGGGTCAGGATTCCCGAACATGGTTTCTATGTTTTCCATCAAAACATTGTTCTAATCCGCTTTTCAGGATCCTTTTCCACTCAGAACATTAACAAAGTTGAAAAGACTAAACACGACTTTAGTCATCTTTTCCTCCAGTGTATCCACTCCCTGACAGCTCACGATTCGCCCAATAACACCAATCTCAGACTGGCAGCTGTCACTGCACACAGACCCTTTTTTACAAACCTACAAGAAACCACATATGTAAATGTGGACTTATGAGAAATACAGGCCATGAAAAAAGTGTGTAATTCTATTTGATAATAAAGGCATTGAACCCACCATCCGACTCACAGACCAGGCTCTAAATAGACTCCACAATTAATAACACCACACAGGAAACAGGGCTGAATGAATGAATGAATGAATGAATGTGTGAGTGGTGAGTGAGTGAGTGTGAGTGGTGAGTGACTGAGTGAGCGAGGGAGTGTGTGTGAGTGAGTGAATGAATGAATGAATGAATGAGTATGAAAGTTGGTGAGTGAGTGAGTAAATAATTGAGTGAGTAAGTTAGAGAGTGAGTGAGTCAGTGTGTGTGTGAGAGAGTGTGTGAGTGTGCAAGTGAGTGAATGAATAAATGAATGAATGAATGAATTAGTTTCGACAACTACAGCTCACATGTGTTCTCGGTAGCATGAAATTATGCTGCTTCCACCAGGCACTATGCTCAAGTGGTTGAATGCACTCAGATCTTCCAACTTCTAATTTATAGCATTTTCAAAAGAAGGAAATCCATCAATACAAAAAGATTTGGGCTGAAACCAAAAACCGAAAATGGGGAAACACCCTGGCCGAAAACCGAAACTGAAAACCGAAATAAATAATTATTATTTTTATATAATAATAAGATATTTATTTAGCATTCAGACAAAGCACAATATCAAATAACATTTGAAAAATATTTTCCTTAACCCCACTCATGAGTAGCCTAAAAGCAAGAAGGCTGAAATATTATTCATTTAAATCTATTCTCTCATAGAACTAGTGAACTCAATTTTAATATTCTGAGTGAAGTGCTTGAACAAATCATATTCAGAACAAGTGCTTTAAAAACTGGTGAAAGATAAACAACATTCTCTGTAGGCTTATTACAAAATAGTTTTCCTTTTAAATACACAGAGAAAAAATGTACGTAAACTCTGTTCTACATCAGAGCACACGTGTAAAAAGCACAAAATTCTACCTCTGCATTAAAACCCAGCCACTAAGTGGGATTTGAACCCGCGATTTCTTGATCACAGGGCAAGTGCTCTAATCACTAGCCAGCCAGTTGCACCAGGCTCTATTTAATATGATAAATTAATCCCCATGTTAAGACAAACAGCTTTCTTAAAAATATAGAAATGCGCAGACACAGCAGACATCCAGTTGTGTCAATTGTGCCATTATGCGTCATCACAGTTTCAGTCCATTTGTTACCATTTTTGGGCCAAAGATTTTGGTGGCCGAATTTTTGGTGCATCCCTAATCAGTACCCTTGATTTCAGAAGTAACATTGTATTCTCCAAATATTTGGACATACAATGTGTATGCTGAGTTCAAATGCTCCAGTTCAAAGACACACAGTTTCACCACAGAGTCATTTATAGAATTCAGTACATGTTCTGTGTAATATTAGCATATTCCAGGGAATTGTAAATTACACAGGATATAAAAGTGCACTGAAAGAATTGCATTCATTCATTTGGCCTCTCTCTCTCTCTTTCTCCATTTCTCTCTGCCACTCTCTCTCTCCCTTTTCTCTCTCTCTCTCTCTCTCTCTCTCTCTCTCTTTCTCCATTTCTCTCTACCCCTCTCTCTCTCCCTTTTCTCTCTCTCTCTCTCTCTCTCTATCTCTCTCTCTCTCTATCTCTGTCTGTCTCTCTCTCTCTCGTAGACCCCAAGTGCCATTTGCTGGACTGACAGTCCTAAATTATCCAGCCATGTGGTCAAATCTCAGCCAGCTCAGCTATGGGCAGTTTCAGAAATGTACAATCTGCCCAACCTCAACCATGCAGATTTGTCACTTTGAGTAGGGAAAAATTCCCAGAAAACATCAGAACGGTTAGAGAAGTACGAACGCGGGGAGTAGGCTTCGCCCTGCCAGATGTCAGGGACTGAGTCAGCCAGCTGACAGTTGTGCTCTCTGACAGAAAACAAGAGAAATGAGAGTGAGAGAGACTGTGTTTGATGACTGACCTCAGCTGAAATTCTAGAAATATCCACCAGAGAAAGGAACCTATGCTCACTGCTGTTCTGAAGGGTGATAGACTTCTGCTACAGAGGTCACAGCATGATTCTCCCAGGATTCATCCAGTAGTTGGCAGCTTTTGTTTTAAAGTGGTTTGATGCAAATCATATTACAGCCTCCCATAATATTCAGGGTGGGGGTAGTGGGGTTCAGAATGGGCAGATTGAGTTTCCCTCTCACTGGGCCTGCCCTATGGCCTTGGTTATATAGATAGGAGTGGTGGGTGCCCCCTCTGCATATACACTAGTGACCAGGAAACTGCTTTTCATAGAAAACTGATTGGGAATGTACTCTGGGGTAGCACATAGGGTTATAATCCCCCTGTTATTTGAAAAAAAAAAGGATACACAAATCATACGCTGAGACAGAAATACACTGGTTTCAGCACCTTAGACTGATTTTACTCAAACTTCTGAGTTTTCACCTTCAGTGTTGATGTTCTAGGGATGTAAAGGGTTCTTCTTCTGGGGAGCCTTGTGTAAAGCTTTGAGAAACTGGAGGAGAACTTATGTGACCACCAAATAACACACTGCAGCACTGGAGCAAACTAAAGTAAAGGGAGCAAAACATCAAGCACTGATCCCTGACACTTTTACTATGTAGTACTAGGAGTTGTTTTGGAGCAGTCCCACAAGGCCTGAAGAGTTTATTTTGCCCCCTAGGCTGATTTGCCCCATTTTCTATAACGAAGAAATGCAGAGCGCAAGTGTGCAGAGCACACACTTAATAATAACGTTTGTACGTTGAGTGGTAATGCATTTTGATTGATTACAAAGCTATGGAACATATTCCAAAAAGTCTGTCTGAGAGGTGGGAATACTTTGTGTGAAAGCAGGGTGGTTTGGATGGAGAAACCATTGTTGGATTAAAGCTGAAAGACTTCAGCTTCCAAAATAAAGATTCTGATGATTTTTTTGCACACTGAAGCAGACTATTTACACATGTCCAAGTGGTTAAGCTGCACTGCCAGACACTTCAGCAGCTGCTCATGCTGAGCCACCATCAGCTCCATTTAGGACCAGGCCATAACACACTGGAATACGCTGCACACATTTCCTGATAAGGCCCCCCTCTGCATTCTTGATAAAGTACATGTGATGTCTTTCTCAATGTCTGCATTAAGACAAATTGCTTTGATGAGCGGTAGGCTGAAACCAAATGTCAAATTTTGCCAGCAATTTTAATATTGTCTTATTATGAATGTGCCAACATCTCAGGTACAGAATGTCTGAAGCTCTGATGTGTTAAGGGAGTTCTAGTAGGTGCGAAGGAAATATTTTCTACTCTTGGACCTTCTCAGAAGAGATCAAGCATAAGGGATGAAACGGTAGATACAGCACACAAGAGAGAGTCCCATGTAACCTGATCAGAGTTCACATAGATCTTAAAATCAAAATCACAGCTGAAATGATACTAAAGCATATATTCCTTAGTGTGTGAAACCCCAGCGGTGCTCGGTGCAAAGAAACTAGAGCAGAGAGGGAACTACTGAGAACGTTCATACAGTCATATAGATCTAAAGTAACAGTGTGCAGTATGAGATTTGCAGTCCTTCAGCGTCAACCTCAGTCTGCTCTTGTTCTTTTAGCAAACCCTTCTGTTCTGCATGTAAATAGGAGAGAGCTGGTTTCATCAGAGGTAACCTGAGGGCCAGAACGATGCAGCACGGAGTGAAATCATGCAGCGTGTGGAGAACAGGCTGTGAGAGTTTCACTGTATAACAGATCAGACGTTGAAACCTTTCTAGAACTGACTGAGTAACACTTGAGACTGTTAATGGCCCTTTTAAATTTAGCATATTAACATGCTAAATTGTGGACACAAATGTGTAAGACATGGCAATGAGATTGTTAATTGATGGTTATGACTAAGTTGTGGCAACACATTGCTTATATGAAGAGAGGGGAGACTGTAACAATCACCTCATGGACAATGAAAATTAAGATAATGACGAGTGTCACACTAACTAACCCTTTGAATTTTCTCCCTTAATAACATGATTTCTTAAACCAGTCATTGCATTCATTTTGCAATTAAATCCTTTTTTAATTACATTTTTTCAAACCTATTAATAAGCTCTTGCCAATCTGATTTTATTCTCAAAAAATGCTTTCTTAGAAATTACCCTAAGTGCATCAACAGTCAAAACAGCAGTAGGCTTCTTCTATACACTGAAAGAAAACCCAGAAGCCCACAGAAAACATCAGCTCTGTCAGTTCTAACCTAATACAAGTCCAGAAATTCAAATCATTTGAGGCAAAATTAAAGAACTACACAAAACATATTTTGTTTATGTATCACTGGTTAGAATGTGTGTTGGTTAAACAGGATTAAACACAGACTTTGTAACCAGCTGTCTCTTAACCATTAAAAAAAACAATAAAACACTGGCACAGCCTTAATGTGCACAAGGTTTCTGCGAGTGTAGCTCCTCTTTGTCCTTACATCTGCTCCCAAAGCTTCAGACTGGAAGTGCACTATGTGGATTTTTACATGTAAACCTAAACTCCTCTTCATTCCGGAGCACCTGTCTCCGTCTAATGCCTTATCCCTGTTGTGTGCTTGGGCCCCTACATTATTTCCCCACTGCTATTTCTGACCCAGTAGAGTCAAGTGATATCAGGCACCGATCTCTCCTATTGCTCTCAGTTGTCACGTTTGGCTTTATAAACGGCAAGAGGAAACAGCCGGTGGGACCTACAATTCCGGTGTCACGTCTTAACAACAGCTGTCCCTCTAACCCTCTGAGACACTTTATGTCTGCCAGAGGGGCATTTTCCTATGATAGATAATCAAAGATGGACATTAGTCTTCTAACAACTGCTGTTTTTGAATTATAATTAACCCTGTCTTACCTCACACACTGTCAACAATTCATTTAGAGACCCTGGATGCAGATGTACCGTTTCACTTTTATATATCTCCCCAATGGGTGGTTGGAGTTTTCTAAGGGCTTATAACAAAAGTACTGGGACACACTTGTATTCCAGGGTTCGATCTAGGCCTCTTATTTCCAGTGATGGGAAATCTTAATGCTTCACTAGACCAAGCCATTGTGAACTAAATCATGCTTCCAACTTTGTGGACACAGTTTAGGGAAGAACCTTTTTTACTCCAGCATGACTGTGTCCTAGTGCACAAAGCAGCTCCATAAAGACATATTGGATGAGTTCAACCCCCTCCAACACCTTTGGGATGAACTGGAACAGAGATTCTAAGCCAGGACATCTCATCCAACATCAGTGTCTGACCTCATAAATGCTCCCACAGAAACAGCCCAAAACTTTGAGGGAAGGCTTCCAAGAAGATTGGAAGCTGTTATAACTGCAAAGGGGGACCGACTCCATACAAAAATCCATGCTGGTGTAATGGTTAGCTGTCCTCAAACATTTGTCCATATAGTGTTTTTCATCAGAGTAGAGTTTGGCCCATAAATTTATTCTTACCTATTCAAAAATAAAGAAGAATAAAAAAAAATAGATTAACATGATATATAAATCACTTTATTCTTTAAATGACTGTAAAGAATAAAGTGATTGGTATTAATGAGGTGTTACAGAATAAAACAGAGCCAAGCAAAATTTTTCTTCAGACGTTATGAATGCACAGTGTCTAAATGTTCCTTCCCAAGACTCGACAGCTACTTCACAAGTGCATCAAATCTCATGTTTTGACATGGAATAATTCCTGTTCATTTTGTTGTTGGTGGTGCAGCTTATAATGTGTAACTCTAGATATTTCTGCTGTTGGTGTGGAGCATTCTTTCCCAAAGCACTGCCAAACAGCCAGGCCTGTTTATGTTTAATATGAACTGCTGTCATGGAGGAATTACAGCATCTAAACTCAGAAGATTCAACAAGTACCTCAAAATACCTAAACTAATATCACAGCCATCTGTTTGCTGCTGCAGGTTTGTAATCCAGCGTTATGCTGCATTTCACTTCAAATTTGAGAACACAACCTGGTGGTACGTGATCAACATGTTTCAAAAGGTACCTTGTAATATGAAACACCCAAACCATCTGTTTGTGAGTAAAAATTTTGAACGCGCTGTAGTGCGTGTTTGTTCAGCTGTAGACTGCTGTATTTTCAAAAGTTTACCATACACATGAGCACACGCATAAACACACACACACACACACACACACACACACACACACACACACACACACACACACACTTGTGTACATCTTTCAAAGCGCTATATTACAGGACCATTTTGAATCAAAGTGGCATATTCTTTAATAGACTAAATTGCCCCACTGGCATATGTGTGGTTTAGTGTGAGTGGTTTAGATATGTCTGTGTATGGGCATGTGTGTAAGAGAGAGAGAGAGAGCGTGCGTCTGTGTGTTTTTGTGTGCATTTGTTGGTGTGTGTGCATCCGTGTGTATGTGTATGTGTGTGCGCGTTTGTGTGTGTTTGTGTGTGTTTGTGTGTATGAGAGTGTGTGCGTGTATGTGTGTAAGAGTATTTGCGCATGTGTGTGTGTGTGCATGTATGTGTGTGCATGTGTGCGTGCATGTGTGCGTGCATGTGTGTGTTGGTGTGTGTGTGTGTGTGTGCATGTGTGTGTGTGTGTATGTGTCCAGTCTGCCTGTATTACTGAGGGATGGGGGAGTGCGTAAAATACCCACTCAGAAATCTGCTGGCCACTCACTCATGCACGCCCACACATCCGCCTCGCAGACGCCTGTATTTATCGGCCTGACAAAACACACTTGTCACACAGATCCCTGCACTCACTGATACGGCAGCACTCAGACAGCGTTCTGTAATGTCATGTGCTTCTAAACCAATAATAAAGAGCTTCAGAGGTGGAAAGCTGGAGCGTTACAAGTTACCGCTCATAGCTAATGTGGTGAAGATCACATTTAATAGTGTGATGCGGAAAGACATGCTAGTTCTTTTGTTCATCAAACCCACAATAAAGTTTGTCTAAAGCTGTGATTATAAGCAGGGGCGTCGCCAGAAATCTTGGGCCCCATGAAAGATTATAATTTTGGGCAACATTATTATTTAAATAATATTACTAGCCCCTAACAGGGCCCCATGTCAGTGCTGGGCCCCTAGAATCTTTCTAACCGTTCCCCCCCTGGCGGCGCCCCTGATTATAATTATGTTATAGCATTAAACAGTAATTCTGTATTTACTATGGGTGCACAATCAGAGGTGTGCAAAATCAGAATCAGTAGGTTTTTGTTCAAATCTCTTTTGTTAACACAGGGCAGCACTTACATTATGTTTGAATGGCGCTGCAACTCATTTGTGCCAAGGGATCACTTGATTCAAAGACTACAAACTGAAATTGCAGATTATGTCTATTGAAATGTTTATAGTATTATTCATGTTACAAGTTTGGCTAACAGAAGCTACAAAAATGTGCCACTGTGTTCAGGTGGTTTAGGTAATTCATGGGGTTAATGAGGTTTTTTTAAAAATCTGGCTGTGAAGAAATTGGAATTGGAATTCTGGATTTAAAGTTCACTCTATGGATGTAAACACTGGGATTAAATTCTTAATTATTGAATTCAGTTTGTGGAAGAACCTTCTCTATTCCAGCATGACTGTGTCCCAGTGCACACAGCGAGTTCCATAAAGACATGTTGGATGAGTTCGGTCTGGGAGAACTTGACTGGTCCAAACAGAGCCCAGACCTTAACCCCAATCAACACCTTTGGGATGAACTGGAATGAAGATTGCAAGCCAGGCCTTCTCGTCCAACATCAGTGTCTGATCTTATAAATGCTCTACAGTATAGATGGACTCAAAAATCTTATGGAAAGTCTTCTAAAGAGTGGAGGCTGTTACAGCTGCAAAGGGCTTTAATAGGTTCAACTGAATATCTATGTGTTTGAATGAAATGTCATTAAAGTCCTTGTTGACGTAATGGTCAGGCGACCCAATACTAGTGAATTTACATAATTAATTACACGTATATTCAATTTATATTTGATGATAACAGGTTTGGTGTGGAAGAACTTGACAGGCCCACACAGAGTCCTGACGTACAACACCTTTGGGATGAACTGGAACAGAGATTGTGAGCCAGGCTTTTCATCCAACATTTTAAAATTCCCACAAAAACTCAAAAACCGAGTAGAAAATCTTCCTACAAGAGTGGAACCTGTTACATCTGCAAAGTGGGTACCAATGTCCTTTTAAATAAGGGTGACCACACGTCCTCTTTTCCCAGACATGTCCTCTTTTTGAGACCTGGAAATTGTGTCCAGCCAGGCTTTTAGAATTGTCCGGTATTTTGAGCTGCCTCATGGGCACGTCATCACTCATGAACTACTTATTATCCTACACGCCTACTCGCTTCCACTCAGGGGCGGACTGGCAATCTGTGCATTCTGGAAAAGACGGCCAGAGATGCAGTTGAGATGTGCATACCACATATGAGGAGGGGGGGGGGGGGGGGGGGGGGGGGGGGGGGGGGGGGGGGGGGGGGGGGGGGG
>JBBMFX010000002.1:12462490-12472759 GCA_037832545.1 Rhabdalestes septentrionalis | reverse complement strand
TCTGTCTCTCTCCTTCTTGGTATCCCTCTGTCTCTCTGTCTCTCTGTCTCTCTCTCTCTCTCCCCTTTATCTCTAAGTCTCTCTGTCCACTCCCTCTCTCTCTCTCTTTCACTTTCTCTCTTTCACTCTCTCTCTCTCTCTCTTTCCTAGTGGCATCAGGAGGTCATTCTCTGGCTGCCACAGCCTCTGGAGCACATTGTTGGTTTAGCATCCTTCTGCCAAATAGGCTAATTCCATCATCAGAGCCACTTGAAAGGAATAAATGGCATTAGCAGTCCTCAGGCCGTCAGTAGAAATGAGCGCACACACTCACTGAAGCCTGGCAAGAGTCCGTCTGACTCCCAATAACTCACATGCTCTCTGGAATATCGACTGGCTCACACCATCAAAGAGCCCATGCATAATGCAGCAAATAATAATGGGTTCTCTGCATGGCCAACACAATGCAAAATGCACCAGGATAATTTATGCCCCCAGTCATTTTGAAGCATTTTGGAACAAATAGAATATTTCATTGTCGTGCCACTCACCGGTTTAGACTCTTGCTAACCGGCCTCAACCACTAACGTTTTGTCCACAAAAATTTGGAAAATAATAAAGTTGCAGATATACATCATGGTCTTAGTAATTAAGTTTATATAACGGGTGGTGTAATTAGAATGCCGCACAATAAAAACAGGAGGAGCTGTTGGGCTTTCAGTAAACGACTGATTGCTCTTCCTCCACAAGCTGCAACAGGAGCTATTTTTGGTAGCATGCACTCAGAGTTCACATAGCAAACATTGCTGGATGATTGCTATAAAGTGAGAAACGTAATCCATTGTTTCCATGCCCATAATAATGAACTTTTTCCTGCAATTAAACCAAATGACACACAGATGACACACAGCTGACGTGAACAGGCCAAATAAATCACAAGAGCCGTAAGCTGTCTGTTAGAAACCACATGACACAATTGAGCCAAACTACTCGCAGGGGTTTTGCTGCACGCCACATGTGCTTTGCTTCTTAGTCCAGCCCTAAGGAATTATCTCTGAAACGTACATCCAATAAACCTGGTCTTGCCCCCCACGCCCCCAAGGGCACCAAAACCTTGCTAAGTGTGTGTCATATGTAAAGATGAGCCATTCTTATATCTGGCTCCTTTCACAGGCCAAGAAAAGTAATTCAATTAGCCCCCAACCCCCCACCCCCCCTCCTTCTCTCCCTTCCTTTAATTCCCCAGTAGGGCCGATTGCCTCAGCGCCAGGGGATGATGTCAGAGACTGGGGCTCACTGAGGGCTGACTCAGCTGGGGCCTGCTGGGCAGGGCGCTAGAACACAGGGCAAGGACAAAGAACCAACTGCCTGCAAGTCACCCAGCAGAAGGTTCAGGCCATGACAACAAACGTGGGCGACATTTGGGACGAGAAGCGAGGTCTTTAGCAGATGACAGGGAATAAAAGCTTTTGCTCGCTGCTTCTTTTGTTCCTGGCTTGCCTTTCAGCAGACCACTCATTCTGGCTAATTGAATGCCATAAAATGAGTCATGCTTAGAGGAGGCAACCCCTCCAACACCACCAACCCCCACCCCCCCTTAGAGATGGAGACGAGGTGCACTGTCAGCTCTACAGTCAGCTCTTCCTTGTCGTCTATAGAAACAAATCAGAGCACACTAGAAAACACACTTTAAAACAGTCATGCAGAAGCATCTCATTTTGAAGGATGGCTATCTCAGTGAGCAGACCTTCAAGTTCTCACAATTAAACTAAGCCCCTGGCGCTCTGCTCACTGAGTTCAAAAAAGCTGCAGAGCCGCGATGAGTGAGAGCTCAGGTTGTCTCTAGACGGCTATGACTGTGCACTATCTGCCGTTCCAGGCCAGCTTTCTAAAAATACAGGCCCACATCTGGTGCTGACGTTTAGCACATTATTTTGCTCCTTTTAGAAACACATGCAGCATCCAGCAATGATAGAGAGAGTGATTAATCCAACCAAGCGAAGGCCCTTCAGGAAAACCCATTGAAAACTGAACCAAGTTAATTGACTCCTACCAAGCAAACGCAGCATTAAAACTCTACTGAAATAGCATATATCTGAACTTCAGTCTAAACATGCTCTTTCTCTCTGTCTGAGTAACACTAGAGTTAGATACACCTTGACATGTATTATAATAGGCTGCAGTATTAGCTGTACCCACGCAGTTAAAGACCGTTATGGAAGCAGTCTGCTTGTGTGGCTAGAGAGGTCACTCTGCACTTTATTACATCTTCATCCATCCTCACTGTTAGCGTTTTGTGCAATCCTACATTAGAATGGACCAGAGACCCGTTTCCAAGACACAGTGGGGTGACTCTTGTTATCAGCAGTTAGTCTGTGCTATACAGAGTTTAATCCTAGCCAGATGTTGGTATTACATTTCAGTGTTCTCTGCTGGTAGCCAGTATATCCCTTCGGAAAATAAATCTCAATAAACATGTGTATACAGGAGAGACATTGTTTACGTCATGTACCTATAATGAACAAGGATGCAGTTACACATCCCTTCTCTAGGCCTCGTTTGTCCAGAAAACAACTGTCATCATCATGTCCTCAAGCAGTAAATCCATTTTAATTTCTAAAACGCTTAAATTCAATACACCAGTCGATTTCCATTAGAGTCTGTCCACAGCTGAACGAAACAGTTTTTATCAACTGAATACGTCGTTCACTGACATGCTATTTAGACTGATCAATAATTCTTGACCGTCAGGGTTATCAATACAGTCTTGTTTGCCAACCACTTCAATAGGTGATATGCTGAAGACCACCTCCTCAAACACGTAAGCTCTGTGTAACTAGGGGCAGGCGATATGGCAAAATTAATATCGTGATACTTTCAGAATGCATTGTAGGTCACAATGTATCCAAAGCGTAGCAGGAGTGGCATATCTTGAAAAATGCTATCAAATACAATGTACAAAATATTTTTATTCCACAGACTGCACTGCACTAAAGTAACCAGGACTAAATACACGCTCAGTTTGAAACTAAATTTAAAGTAGATCAGTCTGTAACTATTGACGATATGCTAAAAAAATAATTCTACACAACTGTTATATAATTTACACAAAGTTTCTTTATTACAGTAACGTTAAAAAGCATAATCTTGCCTAGCTGTGTGTGTGACCCTTTATTTCTTACTAGCGCTGCTTCTGTGGACATCTCATCAAACGGAACTCCCTCCTTCCTTTTAAGTCCATTAGCACACTTTTTTCTGTTCGCCTAATACAAACTGCAGAGATGCTGTCTGCAGAATCTGTTTAGTACGCTGCGGTTTGATGGCATGAAGCCTTCGTTCGCATGCCCTGATTCTGGACCCACAATGACAGAGGAGCCTGGTCGGCAGAGGATCTGGCCATTAGAAAATGAGATTTCTAGCGACAGCTGTTTTTAAACACACCCTAAAAAACAGGGGCAAAATACTCAGCCACTACTGTGACTGTTCAACTCATTACAAGAAGAGGAGTTAGAAAATCCTTTATTTCCTACCAATTAAGGAAAAAGGAAAAATTCAATTGCTTGCCAATGTAATGGCGGAACAGCGGCTGCACCATAGGCCCCAACTCAAACTGGCCAGGATCCATCTGTGGTGAGGCAAATAGGATTGCTTTCTCCATCATCTCCATACGGGCATGAGAAGAATGTTTTATGTTAGTGGTATTTAGGCCTGAGTGTACTGTACACACACACACACAAAGACACACACACAATCACTCGCCAAACCTCCTTAGCCATCTCAGCTACGGCAGGCAGTACCCTCAAAACCCAAACTCCCCCTCTTCGAATTACACCAGACGAACCCAGAGAGAAAAACCTCAGCTCTCACACTCCAGTCACATTTTTGCAAATGTTAATCCTCCAGAATGTTGACCCCCACTGAAAGAATGGAAAAAAGTCTAATACATGTGTGTGTGTGTGTGTGTGTGTGTGTGTGTGTGTGTGTGTGTGTGTGTGTGTGTGTGTGTGAGTTGTAATGGATGTAAATAATCATGTGTTTCAGATGGCAGTATTCAATCGATCAAATATAGTTAAGTATTTTGCCCTTGGAGCTACAATTAAACCAAAGCAGTCCTCCGGTGAGATTATTTAACATCACCCTGACGTTCCAATCCAGCCAGGCTGTTATAGGGAGACCTGTAACACTTCCTTGATGCAGGAGAGCCGGTTCAGTTCACAGACTAACACCACAGTCCTCCCATTCACTAGTGTTTCACTCAACTGTGAGCCACACTTTCTACAACACGCTGATGCACTCCACGCTGCCAAGTTCATAAACATGCGTAGGCTTTACAGTGTAAATTTCTTTTGCCATTTCCAGCCGCCTCTATTCATTTTCTGTCTTTGATACTACTGAACGCCTCACAAATTTAAAAGGCCTTTGATTTACGACAGATGCGGAGCTGTGCGTCGAGTGCTGAGACCAATACTAGAGCTTCCTTTGATCCTTCTAACTGCATTGATTAGGCCACTCAAAGCTGGATCCCACACTTTTATCCTTCAGACTTTCCCCGAGTTCTCTTTCTATCTATTTCTATCTCCCTACCCCTATCCCTTAAGTTTCCATAGCTCACTCTCTCTCTTTTGATTTTATATATTCCTTGGTTTTCCCTCTGTGGAGCAGTTCGTTTGTACTGGCAGTGAAGTTGTATGCGTGCAGTGCCAGTGCTCCCAGTGCGTTCATTAATCCAACAGCTGTGTTCCACACGAGGTGGACGGCATGTCTGCAAATTTCTCTCACTGTGACGCTGGAGTATCACCTCAAATACACACAAATACACGCATGTTCAACAGTGTTAACTTTACATACATCTGACACTCTGTGTGTGGTTTAACAAGGCTTAAAACTTCATGCAAAATCTCATCAGCCGGCTATTGTCAATCCTACCGACTCACTTGATGGCTCTGTGAGGACATTTGGCTTATCGCAGTCAGATAAATGAGGTATAAACGTCAGCTATGTGCTGGAAACAGGGCCTCCAAGCTTACATCCATCAGACCCGCTCCAGCTCACCCTGTTTCAGACACACTCATTATTTGCAGATCAGCTCTATGCCATTATTTGTAAGACATATTTTCCTAGTCAGCCTGCCGAAAGCCCTTCTTTATGGATTCAATGAGCGGGTCGCACTCACTCCCTCTCTGTGCCTGGATGGTTTTTCCAGATGTTTCTAGTAAGCAGTAATATATGGTTCTTACAGGTCCAGTGTACAAATCTTGGCAGTGTCTCAAGAATGGTAGCCCATCGTAATCTCTGAAAGTGTGTAACTGTAGTCAAATGGCTTCAAGTGGGTAATATCATTAAACATCCCACCTCAGACATGTTTCTGACTTTTAGAATTCTCCAGGGACGGCACATACTCACATTAATACCTTTGCGTGCTGCCCATCTGCACAGTAAGCCTCATTACAAGGTGTGCTGGCTTGGAAAATCTGGGCTCTCCAATATTTCCCATACACAGATCTGCCAGTGATGACGCTGATACATTCATGTTTATAAAATCTAGAAATCAGTTCTATCAATTGGCATTAGTATTACAGAAAAATGTAACATGTTCTTAGATGGCTCCAAACAATAACATGGAAGCATGTCAGTCAAGAATAGATCAAACATCCAGCTCTTCAAGTACAAACAACTCATTCTACCAATATCATTTTGAAATACTGATATCAATTTGAAATATTGATCATGTCTACTAATGATTTTAAAGCAGCTGTCAGCTGCCACTGCATCTCGCACTACTAGAACACACTTTGCCAAAAAGGGCTCACTGGAGTGACACCACACGGCTGAGGTTCACAACCTTTTGCGGCCCACGACCTACACATCCAACCTCAAAAGTGCCCTCGGCTCACAAGAAGGTTTGACCATTCCCATCAATTAACATTAAAAAGGCCAGAATTCAATAGCTGCTACAATGGCCATAGAGGTCATTCTGACCATTTGAATTGAACATTTATACCGCAAAAGAGAATAACTGAACAAATGTTTTTGGATTACCAGGATTTGCCATGAACAATTTCAACAGAGATCATTCTATAATCATTCATGAATTCATCTGCAAACAGACGCACTAAAAAACATAGACTACAAAAGGATAAAAAAGGATAGACTAGAGCATAGATTATGGAACAACAAAAAATGCAGGGTGCATTAGACTGCTGTTGCAGCAAAATGCTTCTTGTCTTCTTCAGAGTGTATAAGAGCTGCTGCTCTATTCTATTGTAATCTATTCTGTTATACTCTATTCTGCATTGTACTCTGGAAATTCCTAGTAATTACATAGATATTTCGTGAAAGATAATAGATGTGATTCGTAAGCTACTCAACAACTGCTGCCAAAATATTGTCCTACACTGGAGGAAATGTCTCATTTTTCAAAATGACTGATTATGGCCTTGCAAGGTAGTATTTGTAATACTGATCATAACAAAGACAGAGTTAAATATGGAATAATTTAGAAAAAGTAAAAGTCACTTGAAAAAAAAACCTTGAAATGTTCTAGCTTTGCCTTTCTAGGATAAAAATGCAAACTGCAAAATGTAGCACAATATTCAGTATAGCTTTACAGTACAATCCTGCAACATAGTAAACACCAAAATCATCTGAAGGTTTTTTTTGCCATTTTGGTCATTAATGCAAACTGGTTTAATATCATACGATCCAAAAGATAAACATTTATAAACATACAAACATAACCGAGGAACTATGTCACCAGGTCATGCATTCGCCAGATTTATCTAAAAGCTTTTGCTTTCCTGGAAATAGTTATCACAACAATAATATATCTGTCATATGCTTGGTTAAATGTCTATTTATGCATTTGAAAATATTTAAATTGCCCCTTTAGAAGGCAATGGCCCACTACCACAGAAAAACAACCTTTGGTTCCCTGAAGAGCATTTCAGAACCATATGGATCTTTTAAGAAAACTCCACACTTTGTCAACTATTTTAATGTAACAGAAGCTCAGAATATGTGTACTGTTTATGTTTCCTCCTAAAGGAGCAGTTATATTACCACTAAGCCCCAACAGTGGCAAGTTGCAAAGCTCAATTCCATTTGAACAATAATGCAGCCACAGTGTATGTTCATCTGACAGCACTGATGTACTGTCATGTTACAGGAAGGCAGCTGAGCTGATCCTAAGTGAGACGTAAACCCCAGCACAGGAATAACTGTAAGAATTCTGCAGGCACAGTTAAATCTGAACTAGTCCAGGCCCACATTGTTTCTGGCTGCATGTTTTCTTTCTGCTCCCTAGGCTTGGTATAACCCATACTGTTTATATGCTTTATGCGGTGTTGAGGAGTGCCAGAGGAATATCTGTCGACCGAACATGATCATAAAGCACAACAGAAACCATCCACACCACCCACACCAATGCACATATATACATACACGCATTCACAAAACCTACACGGAGACCGACACACGCGTTCTTTCTAAGGAGTATATGTACAAACATATACACACTGAAACGGAACATAGATCAAAATCACGATTATTTTTTGCAGTATCTTGATTATCTTTATTAATATCTACACTGGAGGAAATGTTGGCTCATTGTTCAAAACGACTGCTGATGGTCTCACAAGGTGGGAATTATAACGTTGATCATAACAATAATATGGAATAATTTAGAAAAATAACAAAAATACATCTTCAAATCATGAAAAATGCAAACGAATGCAGCACAGTAAGCAGTAACAAAATAAATAACATAATAAATGTAACATAATAAATTGCAAAATCATCTGAGGTTTTTTCCATGTGTGGTCAGTTATGCAAACTGGTTTAATACCATAAATACCATCCAAAAGACTATATATATGGAAATTATTATGGGCATAACTCTTATCATTTTCAGTGTTACTACTTAAGTTACATACAATAACAGACTGGGCATAGAGTACAATTCCAACCACAGTGTTAACCAGTAGACAACCTCCGCAGTAATTTATTCATTTATTTATAGTATTAGTAGACGCCTGCCTTACCGACCACAGCACGTTGTCTATATAGCATACCTTCAGGAACTACTCAACCCTCATACCACCACTCGCACCCTCCGCTTTGCAAATACAAACATCCTACAAGTCCCCAGAACCAAGCTCCGCAGCATGGGTGATAGGGCATTCTCATCTGTGGCTCCAAGGCTGTGGAATGCCCTCCCTGACTACCTGAGAGACCCACAGTCTATTGATGTTTTTAAACGAAATTTAAAAACGTACCTTTTTAAAAAGGCATATTGCTAAGCATTTTTTGTGTTTTCTGCTTTGTTTTTGTCTTGTTTTTTTTTGTTTGCTCTCCTTTTACTCTGTGGCACTTTGAGATTTCTAAAATATAAAGTGCAATACAAATAAAATTTATTATTATTATTATTATTAGCGTATTTAGTGCAGAGCATTTTCTGGAGCGTTTTATTGTATGTTGACTTCATGTTTATTGAATATTTTATGTTGTTCTGGTCTTTATGTCTCTATGTGACTGCAGCTCTAGCATAAGCAATCATTCTGATCCGGATTCTGACATAGATGCCACAATTCAACTTAACTACTGATGAGGTCATCCCCCTTCTCCTCTTTCCTTGTTTGATTCAGTAAAAAAGTAATCAAGCTTCATGCTGTTCCAATCCCGTCTTCATTCCTCCAGCCAATGAAAGAACAGCTCAGTGGCCCTCAATGTGGAGGGCCCCAGGACTACATGACACAAAGGCACAATTTACACCAGCACAATGTGCACACAGATACAAGCCCGTTGCTCATTAAAATACACACCGTCTCTTTGATGTTCTTGGTAAATGTCATGTCACCAACAAAGAGACATCAGCAAGGCCTCCACAGCAATCACCTTATAGACCCACAGGAGTCATCAGCAAGAGCCTAAACGAGCTAATGAATACAGAGTAGTGGTGTAATACAAATGCTTTTACAGATTTGACACCATTTTTTGTCCTGAGATTTGATTTGATATACTACATATATATTTATATTTTATATTAAAACGTCTCCATTACACAGAGACTTAATCATTTACAACAGTGGGCTTTAGAAACATATCTTAAACAAAAGCCCTCTAACAAAAGCCTGGAATTTCTGAGCAAATATAGAAAAGAAAACCCAGATACACTGACTGTGGGTGTGAGAATAAGAGAGTGAAGAAAGAGAGAGAAAGAGAGAGAGGGGGGGGGGTTAAAAAACAGACAGGAAGTGAGAGAGAGGGATCAAGAGAGACTAAAAGAGACATAAAGGAGAGAGAAAGCAGATCAAGTCAAGTCAAGTGGGTTTCATTGTCATTTCAACCATATACTCTGTACACAGTGTAACAATGTGCCTCCGAAACCATGGTGCAACACAAGAACAGAACAGAAACAACACAAGTGTAGAGAGGATGAATGCATGTGCAACAATACATCCAGATAAGACCATATTTAGTATCATCGACAGTTGCTACGGCACAAGTCTGAAATATAGAGACTGTATTCTGCATTCTAGCTACACAGAGTTGCATGTTTAAAAAGGCAGAACAGAGGTAGGCAGAGCGAGAGAGACTGAGAGAGACAAATGGAGAGAAAGAGAGAGAAAAACAAAGATTAACTGATTGAGAGAGAGAGACAGAGAGAGAGTGAGAGAGAGAAAGTGTGCATCTCAGAGAAGAGGTCTGCATGGTCACTCCAGACAGGCTGAAGCCATGCAGCCACCACAGCGTCTGGTCGGCTCCACAGAGTACAAGCTCAGAAATAAAGGCTGATTTATGTCGGTCAGGGTGCAGTGCAGCTCTGTGTAAAGCACAGAGGGGGCATGTAGACAAACTCACCACCCAGGAGCCCAGTGACAGAAGAGATTTGATAGTTTATTTTATTGAATTAGATTTTAGCATGAAAGCATGTAACTTAACTCCTTAAAGCCGTCTGATTAGTCAATGTTCTTTTAGAGCATCAGAGACAGCTGTTAGACTGAGAGTCATCACTGACAAAAGGCTGTAGAATAATGTCACGTCTATCAGTATTTGCAAATGTCACTGTCACGTTTCAGCTAATTCAGTTCAGCTTCCACCCTGGCAATCAGTTCCTCTGATCAAACGGATTCAGCTGATGAGAGGCTAAACTTGCTTTCAATAAGGTGGCACAAGCTTGTCTATGAGGGTTAGATCACAGTGTGACTTACTGCAATCTATGGCTGTGCAATATGGACAAAATAATCATATTGCGATTTTTTGAACGAATATTGCGATTGCGATTTTATTTGC
>JBBMFX010000002.1:12449349-12462390 GCA_037832545.1 Rhabdalestes septentrionalis | reverse complement strand
CTCTCTCTCTCTCTCTCGCTCGCTCTCTCTCTCTCTCTCTCTCTCTCTCTCTCTCACTCTCTCTCTCTTTCTCTCTACATCTCTCTCCTTTGCTCTTTCTCTCCCTCTCTCTCTATCTCTCTCCCCCTCGCTATCTCCCTCTCTCTCTCTCTCTCTCTCTCTCTCTCTCTCTCTCTCTCTCTGCATCCTTTGTCCCTCCACTGGTGAAATATTATGCTCTAAAAGCATTAGCCAAGCAGCTTTCTTTTAACTGTGCTGTCTCGCTTTTCCCTTTTTTGGCTTAGTCCTTGCTTTTCTCTCTCTCTCTGACTCTCTGAACGTTGATGCAAGACCTGCATGAGTCTGGGTGTGTTTGTGTGTGTGTGTGTTGACCAGTCCACTGGTAATAGTGCTGAACGTAGCAGTGCTTGCTCGGCAGGACTTCATTTCACATTTACACAATGACCCGAATCACTCATGTAGATGGGATACAGATCAATATGAAGGTGAATGCGAATGTTACGTCAAAGAGTCCCTATTGCCAGTGGTGTTCTGGCTAAGATCTAAAGCTATTGGGCTTATTGTACGGCCTGAAAAAAAATAATAATAATAAGCAAGAAGAAAGGCAAATCTGTATCCACTAAACTGAGAGAAAAGTCATCTCCATGAGGTGGAGGGAGTTTTCTATGTATATGATGTTGTATGCATTGCTTCTTTGTGTCCATCCAATTTTTTTTCTATTTCTCTAAAGCCCTCTACTGTGGCAGGACAGTGAAACTGAGTCGTTGAGCAGCCAATTAAATATGCATGACTCTCTCTCTGCTTCCACCCATGTGTCCTTGGGGCTGCCGGGACTGCTGATGGCCCAGAGAAAGAGCCGCCTGCCTGGGCAAGGTTAGCCTGATACGCCCCTTCTGGAGGAAATACAGTGAGGAGGGGAACTGTAGACATTACAGCAGAACTATTTCAACACTTGTTTTTATTTCCGCTTTTTATCAAGGCTATTACTCCCACCAAGAGTCCTGCAAAAAAACAGAAGGCGGTCATAGGTATCTCCAGTTTTCATTAGCAGCAGCAGGCTCAGATACCAAATCTGTGGGAAGTGTGCAGGGAGCCTGAGATTACATGATCCACAAATACAGGATTTTCCTATCATTCTTCTCATGTACTGCCAGTACGTTTGTCATGATAAAAGCCTTCCTCCTGATTAATAAGGCATTAATACACACGTTACTAATGAGAGACTGGAATTTGATGGGGTAATAGCATGTTAACGCTTAGTTAAAATGTATTTTACCTCGCATTTACGGTACGCAGTTTTTTATCACTATTATTTTGAAAGTTTTGGGTTTTTTTTTGCTCGACCCCCCTCCTCTAGCAGGGACACTTGCTACTGAACATAGAATGTTTATGCTGCTCCTTGATAAAAGGAAATGTATCTTTTCAGAAAAAAAAGAAAACAGATTTATAAATATGTACTTTTTCCTCAGAAGGTGCCTGTTAAAATGTTATGATCGTGGCTCTGAATGATCCACCGAAAGCATTTTAATGTGTGGGAATGCAGTACTTTTAAAATAAAAGTGTGCAACACGCTGCTTTGGAATTACTGAATTTTGTGTATAACATTGCGATTAATGGTTCTTAATCTTTGCCCAGGACTAACATATCATCACTGTCGGGCCAAAACCTCATTTGTCCAAAATGGCTCTTTTTCAGGAAACTAAAAAATGATATATTACAAATAAATGAATACTGTGTCATCAAAACTGCTTCAACTATTTTCAACACTTTTCATTGATTACTTATTTCTACATTTTACAGACCCAAATGGAGACTGACCAATAGTATCAATTTATGAAAAAAACAACAAAGACAAAAAGCGGAGTAGAGATTTCCGCCAGACAGCGGCGATATGAACTATTATTCATTTATTTTTCTCTCTCTTTTTTTCACTAAGGTTAAAACCCAAGGACAAGCTGTAACACATAAAAAATAAAAATAAAAACACTATCAAAAACAATGAGTAAAATGACCTTAATTCAGTGTTTCAGATACTGTAATAAATGAAAGGTAAACAGGGCTATCTGCTTTCTTTGTATTGACACATGCAGCTGATGAGTGTTTCGGTACTGCCGATAACCATAATATGCTCTGTAAATCATACCGTCACGTGCTAATGAAAAATACCACCATATTGCCTGTCTCATCTCAAACTGATGAGGTCATTCAGCCCTTTCAGCTCATTCATTACAGAATGAATGCAATATTTATATGCAGTGAATATTCTGTGAATTAATTCATAAGTGAACCATTCCTAACGCAGAGACCGTTTCATTACAAGCCCAGCGTGCTAACAAAAGTGGAGTCACTGTCTTGTTATTTGTAGGCTTTTATTTGAGTAGTGTGCATAATCCAGCACTGGTTCGGTGCCAGATTGTTCATGCTTGGCTGGAGTACACACTTTGGCCTTGTTGTGGATGTAGATGAAACTCCAAAAAAGAGCGTGCTGCTTATACTGATATTACATCATACTACTCTATATCTGCACACACTACACACACACAGACATGAGTATACAAGTATAGAAAATCAATAGCTTTTAGCGTAAGGCCATTTTCCCACCCCTGCTAAAACACAGCAATCATATAGCAGACTCCCAAGACTGCTGCCAGTCCTTATCTAAGTCAGCATTAGGAGAATTCAATTATGAGACAATGCACTCAGCCCACAATATGATTCATATGCCGATAGCTGAGGCAAGAGCCCACTCTCATGATAACATATTCTTTAGTGCTCGAGATACCACAGAAAACTGGGAGAAGAACGAAGTAAGCAGCAAAATACATATAATTGAGTGTAAAGCAGTCTACACTACAAAACAAAACTTCATAAGTGCTAACTGCTTCGGTTGACTGAAAGTTGTCTTGTAAATCACTGAAAATTGACAGAAACTCTGAGTCCAAAAAACCTTATAAGGGATTATGTTCGAAAATGATCATTTTATATGGGGGACATCAGGTTCTGATATATAGTTAGAAATCTTTACTTTTGTGTGTTCTTTTGAATTAAGCTTCATAACAGTGTTGTAATTGGAGCAAATGTCCATTACTTTGTTAAAAATCTTGCACAGAATGACATACAAATGCCAAAGTGTTGCCTTTAAAAAAAAAAAGATAGTCTATCCATGTTATAAAGGTACCTATGCTGTCAGCCATCAAATGAAATGCTCACTGAGTCATTGTACACTGCAGTCCAGGATAGTTCTCCTAGCAAGCACAAAGCAAAACTGTGAGGGAACAGACAGATATGAGTCTTTAGAGACAGTGTTTACGGAGAGGTAGGAGGAGGTCAATTTACCCAAACAAGCCCAAAATTGGCAGGCAATTTTAGCATCAAAAAAGCGGTGATCTGAGCGAAAGCGTAAAGTGCGGCAGCCTCTTTATCAGTAGAGGTGCAGGCGAACACCCAGAGGCCTCCGGGGCACCGCTCACCCAATGCATCAGAAAGCCTCATTCAGAGCATCAGCTAATCAGCTCTGACTCCATTAGCCACCAGCGCTAACAGTCTCACTTCACTGGCCCTGCAGAGGCGCATGGTTCTTTGTGGTGACGACAGAGACAGCAAGCTGCTCGAAAGCGATGGGAAATCCCTCTCTCTCTCTTTTTGTCTCCCTCAACATCAGATCATGATTCAATAATCCTGTCAAATCCCTCTCACTCTCTTTATTACCCATGTGACATACACTGGCCAATTAGCCATCTGCCTCTCTACAACAGCGTGTGTTTATAGTGTGTGTGTGTGTGTGCGTGTGTGTATGTTTGTATGTGGGGGTGAATAAGAGGGAGAGAAAAAAAACGAGGAAGTAGCAGTAAGAAAGAGAGGGAAAGGTTCCGAATGACAGACAAAGGGAAAAAAGGAGAGAATTTGCACACACATGCACCCTCTCCAACAACACACGTGCACACACACACACACACACACACACACACACACACACACACACATACACATAGTGAGGCCAAATCATGGGTGTGTTCTTTGTCCTGACTGACAGTGGCCCGTTTCTCCCTATTGTTCTCCCCCTTTTGGAGACTGAGTGCGTGGGGCACAGAAAGACGCCATGATTTGGGAGTGGAGGAGGGAGTACCCACACAAACACACACACACACACAGCTGGGAGCATGCCAAGGACTGTCACAACAGAATTTACCCACCACTCAGTGCATTCAATGAAACTGCTCAGCCTGGTTCGAGTCTGACTCCCGTGTTAAACGCTTTAAAGAAAAGGCCAGTCTGAAATGACACGCCGGGTTATTCTGGTTCAGCTGTAATTAAAGGTTCAGTATAGCGCGTGCTCCACTCTTTACAGCATATAATAAACCACAGCAGCCTAACTGACTCAGGGGAAGTTACAGAAATCTCTTTTGTGTTTTGGTTATTAATATTTAAGTATGCAATTAAACAGCATGGCGGCCAGAGTCATTTGTCTTCTTACACACGTCAGGTATCACGTGAGAAACACTGCTGACTAACAGCCCGCACTGCATCATCCACAGTGACAGCAGGAACTGGATGAGCTATAACCTTCCCGTTCCTGCTGTGACAGAGCAGTGGGGAAATAAGGCATGGGGTACGAATACTGAATGCTTCATACAATCTCAGACATGATGTGAACAGCAGTGGATGCGTGCATAAAACTGAATTTTGGCCTCAAAGTTTTCTCTTGACCTTTAGGGCTGTGCAATGTAAAATCCCCTCAGGGAGACATTTAAGCAGGATGGGGAAAAAATGCATGATTATAAATCGAGGTTTTGGGCTTTAAGTTTCAGTTTCAGTCAAAATTAATTCACTGCTTTAAATAGAACCCATTAAGTATTTAACTCCATATAAATGTCCATATTATGGAAAATAGAATTTGTCGTACTTCAGTATCAGAACACATGTGGAAAAGTGCCTGCTTGAATTAACCGTTTGTGTAAAGTCCTGAAAGCGAACACGTTTATGTACATCTGTCCATCGAGCCTGAAGAAGTTTAGCCCCGAGGGTCCAAGATGAAGTCAGAGATGCATTTCAGCCAGGACAGCTATTAAAATGAGGTCAAATAGAGGACAGCTACTCAGAAACAGACCACATTTACAAATATATTATGTCTTAAAAGCCCAGTAACCAAAAAAGTCTGTTTAAATCTGAAAAAGGTGAAAAAGAGAGGAAACATTACTTGCAATCTAAAATAATGAATTGTGTTTTTGGTATATAAAACAACTATTTATAAAACAATGTACATGTAGGATGATTGTAATGTACATAGAACAAACAAGGGTAAAAAAACCAAACAGGTGAATCAAGTAAAGAACAAAAACAAAGAGACTTTGGAAGTTGTTAGGGATATAGATACAAAGAAAATGAGTCTGGAAACTTGCTGCAGGTGTGCGTGTGACATAGACAGGACTAGTGTGGACCTGGAGCCAGAGTGAGTCAGCCCAGCTTGGCCAAGTCCAAATGGGAGTCTCCCAAGAGAGACATGACGTTTTGACAGCCTGGGTCCTTTAAGATGTTTTCGAAAATGGGCAGAATTTCACATGAGTCAAATTAACCAGGAATGTCAAATAAAACATAGCAAGTCCTACCTCATTTCAAACGTGCACAAAATGTGTCACTACTCGATTACATACAGACTGCACTGAATGCTGCTAATCCCTCAATAATTTTCCCATTAAGATTAGATCGTTACGAACAGCCCTGTCACGTCACTACCTGCACCTCCTGGGCTGATTTCTTTATGACATCATGCGTGGCTTCTGAGGCCCTGGCCCTGATCCCAGCTCACTGAGTGATTAGGTAATCGATGAAGAAAATCCTCCTTGCTCAGAGTGGAGCAGCTTTTGGAGAGGAAGAGGAGGAACCGGAGCCAGGCGCTGCAGCTGTAGTCTATCAGCCTGGCTGGGAGACGATTGTTGTTGACAAAAAGGCTGAGGCTGTACAGGTATTGATTGGAGGGTTGTACCATGCCAATCTGCTGCTGATATTACCTGAGGAGACATCCGCCTCTTGCTCGGCTGCAGCTCGCCTTGTTACAAACCAACAGCTGTGGCCCCAAGTGCTCTTCACCTAACGGCTAGGAATAGGACACCTTGCTCTAAATCACTCCTGAACAGATGAAGGACAGTTAGCGTATGCTTAAAGAAGCTGCTAGGTTGAAGCCTCCTCACTCATGGCTGAGTGTGAGTTTGGATAGAGGTTAATCTGACTGCAAGCAGTGCAGGCGCAGGAAGAAAAGCTGCCGCGAGGCTGAGGACATAAAACCACTTCAGCTCATTCAGACGGCCGTTTGTGAATGGATTACTGCTCACTCAGCCACGTAATGCCTTTCTCTCTGAGGGCAAGCACCCACTGCTGTTGGAGGAGCCGCGGATGAGAGAGGATTCATGAGCCCTTTCATTCGGACTGTTTTGGTCTCCTACTACGTCTGTCTCACTCTACATCACTCCCTGTGTCTGTCCCTCTCCGTGTCACCACAGCTCTGCCCTCTATTTATCTCCTTTTGTCTATTTTTATCAACTGAGATACAATATGTTGTTTATAAATCAATATGGCTATAACGTCACAGAAGACTGCAATACACAAATTACCAATGACAATATTTCATCATATAGGTTGTGAACATCCTGACACATCCCAATCTCATACTGACCACTGAGTGTTTCTGTGGTGTTTGATGCATCGGGTTTTTCATCTTTAGTTAATGCTGCAAGCCTATCTTTCACATTGTTAATTCATTAATGCATATATAATAAATGCAATGTAATATGTAGCAATACATATGTAATACTAGTGTTTTGCCAGAATCCCAAAGTCCTACGCAATTCATCTCTCTCTCTGCCGAACTCCATCCTTCTCTCCATCCCTCTCCTCATCTTTTGGTGTCCCCTAGGGCCAAGGCTGCCACGACGCATCAATACAATTTGCTGATGACATCTCCGCCGGCTGGTAGAGGCATGTGTCCCAATGTACATAGAGCTGAACCACAGCAAAGACACTCTCTCCTCTCTGATAGCTCTTTCAGACCTACACACCATCTGCAAGTCATCTTGGCCCTCTCCCCCAAAGCGCTGCTTGGTCTTTATAACTGAGGTTCCACATCCAGATTGAATGAATCAAGAATCAACTCCATGGCACGTCCACAGTCCAACATGGGCTTAAGCATTCTAGACTCAGATTATACAATCTGAGACTGTTCTAGACCGTTCACAGTGGCTGTGGTTTAGACCTCTTGAACTTCTAAATGAGTGGAGACAATGTTTATTTAAAGGCGATGTGGTGCGCACCCTAAGAACGGCCACAACACAATGCATCTCTCAATGCTTCCACGAGCCCTCATCATTTTCCTCACCACCATCGTTACTGATTCGGCTTTCAAATGGTTACACTCAAAGAGGCTAAAGGACCTGGTATACATTTAGGTGCCACATGAAAAGAGAAAACTCCCTTTCAAATGTGAGCTTCAGCTGAAAACCAGAAATCCCTGATTCATTCAGGCCAGAAGACTGACACACTTACACCGTTTTCCCACAGGCACTTTAGCTAGAGATCAACTTTGAAATGAACACACTCAAAAAAAACACAACAGCACATGCTGTGATGGTACTAAACTTAAAATGTGTTGAGGCACCAAGAGGCTGAAGTTTTCGTTCTGATTCAGAACAGCAGTGCTGTGACTGCTGGGGTGTGTCTTTGTGCATGGTGATGTTTATGTGGGCATCCATGTAAGAGGCAACAGGGCTGCTGAGGTTCAGATTCAACCTACTATCATTTACAGCAGCTTACACAGGCTTGCAGATAGGCTTTTGGAATCCCACCCCCAACCCCAAAAAACCACTTACAGTTTCCCTGTTTTGTTTATTTTTTCGAGTGTTATTGTAATAAAAATGGTCTCTTTTCATTTTAAAGCCATGGGGCATGTTTTCCTTTGCAGTGGCCACAGAAACCTTTAGACGTGTTTTGTTTTTGCAAGTCAATAGCAGGATGCCCCACTCAGCAGAAAGGCACTAAAAGACCCATGAAGTGTGAACTATCATCTACTGCCTAGCTAAACAAATGCAAATCCTACTCCCTCCTTAAAGCAGGGCTACTTTGACATCCTGGGCTTCCTCGCCGTCTCAGTAAACCAATCTGGTCTGGGTGAGGAACCCAGAACAGGGTTGTGCTCCTCAATGAAGAACAACAATGAGCTGCTGCCTGATCTCTTGTTTGGTGTTTGAAGAAGCTAAACGGTCATTCTGAGAGTGCTTGAGATCCAGAGGCTGGATCGGATGACAGGAAAAAGTGGAGGTGTCAAACAAAGCCCGGGCATCGCCTACTCAGCCACAAAACAGCCCCTCAATGTTGCACCCTGCCTTACTTCATCCCTCTGAGATCTTCATGCGGTTTCCAAAAATCACCCACAATGAATCCAAATCCCTTTCTTCAGCTAAACGCACAAAGCACCGCGCTCCGAGGATTTCCATTGGTGTTTCCCCCTTTTTTCCCAAGTTCTCATTGTTCCCCATCTCAGATCTCAGATCAGACCGGTGGAATCCACACATGGCCCTTTTCCTCCTCTCGTCCATCCTTCCTACCTGTTTTGAAGAACGCCTCCGTGTCCGGGTCGGTGGGTCCCTCCTCGGTCGCCTCGCCACTGTTCATCTTCCCCGGGTCGCGCGCAAAACTGAGCGTAAATCCAGAGAGGTGCAGCGTTAAAGCCTCCCCATCCCTGCCTCCTGGATGTGTCCTCGTCCCGGTGGTCCTCTTATTGTCCTCCCACTCAGTAAAGACCCGCTCACGGAACCGAGCCGGTCAGATCAGCTCCGCTGAGGACCAGAAAAGTGCGTAAGATCGAACAAACGAGTCTGATCATGGGCAGGGAGGCAGCCCCTCGGACTGGTGGGAAACAGCAGGGTGTCGTATGGATGCAGAGAGAGCTGGTGATGTCACCAAAACAGCCCGACGTGTTTGGCTCGATTCCGCCCGGTCTTCTCTCCACTCTCTCCCCACAAAGGAGCGTTCAATTCAGGCTAGACGGCGGCTTTCCCTGTCATTTCCAAACAATGGAAGGAGCTCGTCCCACTGCCCCCAGTTCAGCTGCACTTTCACTCAAATCGAGATGGTTCAGAAACGCAGGAGAGCGGCAATAACAATTAGAACAAGCACTTGGATGAACTGGTAACCCAAGTAACCCAATGAAATAGCAAGGCTCTTAAACACTGAAGTCTAAATGATCTGATGGTGAATGGTTAAATCCACACCAAACTGCTGCGACCATCCATGTTGCCGTTCTCTCCCTCAGAGCTCAGTGTTGGGCAATACAGATTTATACTAATTCTTAAACAAGGTATATGTATTTATGTCGTGTTTTGTTATCATTGTCCAGAGTGTATACCCTGGATACAGCACGAGCCGTGCCACAGAAATGATCAGGCAGGACACCGATGTTAGTTGTGTTATTAAGGAATATACTGCCCCCTAGTGAGCTCCCTGCACATTTGAGAAGGACCATTCTACTTGACAAAGCTGCTCAAGTCACTGATGATACTATTGATGATGTAGATGGTGATGATGATGATGATGATGATGACAATAATGATGACCCACGCGATCTATGATATTATTTTGGTATAAGTTTGCTATTATGTCGTCACAATTAGTACAATCAGTCATTCTTTTATTACAAGAGGTCACCAGACATCTTTACTTCAAACAGGGACTTACTTGAATAGTGCAGCATAATTCTCAGCTACTTTAGTCTCAGTCTAGTATCTCAGAAGAATGTTGTTGACTAATGTCCACACCAGGCCACGAGTGAGTCCTAAATTACAAGACATGTTTGTTTATTTTAGTGTTGTTTTTTGTTCACTGAAAACACTTTACTTCATTCTCAATTTCTGTCTTTTTCTAAAAGAACAAGTCCAATCCCTTAATGTGTTAATTTTTTTAAAATCAGTTTCGAAATAAAATTTATATACAGACTTTTTAATATTACAAACTCCTGTAGACTTGCTGGTGTTCATATGCTCCACGTGCGGAGTAGCTGCGCTTCTGGAGTGGGCCCTTGAGCTGGAGGGGTAGTGCAACTTTAAACATGACATTATAATTTCATGTTCTTCTTCTGCTATGGCAAGAGGTCTTTCTTTACCATGTCTGAAACAAAGCATAGGCTCCAAACTTGGTGTTCATATTTTTACATTTCCCTGACGCTGTCATTCAGAAGCTGTATTTAATGACAACACGAAGACAAAGGCTGTTCTATTCTTGTCACTAACTTACAGTGACAAATCTGAAACAGGCATAGTGACACCTCTTTTCTTCTTTTATATTAGTAAGGTGGTGCGAAGACAGTGGGTCAGAATGTGGTTCTAGTGTTCTGGACAGCATAACAGCTCGACAAAGAAAGTTTTGGCTACATTTGTCTACAATGACATTACAATTTTCATGGTTCAGGACAGTGTGTGGATCAGAGGAGAGTTCTACGTGCTAAAATCTTTGTGCAGGATTAGAAAAGGAGATGCTCTCAGACAGATGAGTCTTCAGGAGGTTTTTGAATCTTATAAATTTGCTGCATACGACTGAATTTATCTGTCCTTTTAGTGGAGAATACAAAATAGAAGTAATTTAGTATTATTATCTAAGACAGTATGAGGCTATATAGACTCATCTGTATGTATGTTATCTTACTACTGTTATCTTATCTTACTAATATACAGATTAGATTGGTTTTGGTATTGTTCAAAAAAAACAAAAACATATTTTTTCAGAATTTTTGCATTACTCTTCAAAGCCAGTGCAAAAAGCAGCTCTGTTATCTGCCTTTTCCTCCTGCTGAAGACTCTGAAGAACACATTACCCTGCTGCATCCTGAACTTTAACCCCTGCAGCAGACCCCCTGATGCCTGCATGTTGTTTAAGCATTTCTGCTTTTTCTATATTTACCTGGAGGATCTACAGGAGGTCTAAATGCTGCATGGAAACAGGACCTGACCCTCCTGGAGAACAAAACACAAGCATCCAATAGTAATGATCCATTAAAAATGCAAGGTATAGAGAAGATTCCTTATTTGTCACATGCATTGTCATACAAGTACAACACATAGTTAAATTATTTCTCTGCATTTTACCCGTTCACCAAGTGAGGCAGTGGGCTGCTGCCAACAAGGCAAGCAGTGTGTGGACAGTACCTTTCTCAGGGATGCCCCTAACCTTCTGACTGCAGGGCCAACACTCTAACCACTAGGCCACTTGTATTACGTTAGACACTGCTGAGGAGAATGTAGTAGTTTCAGAGAAATGTGAAACCCGTGATGCCCTGCTCCAAGTATCTGTCTTTTGTTTTCCTGAAAGAGTCAATACAATATTATGGCAGCAGCCTCTGAATTTTCTTCTGGCCTCTTTGTTAATTCAAATTCTACAAAAAATTCAAATATTTAAATTCAAATTCAAAGAACTTTATTTGTCCACAAGGGGCAATTCAAATGGCATAGTAGAGCAGCGCACACATATAAAAATAGTAAAATTTGAAACTCACAAAAGTAAAAAAAAAAACAGGAAACAAGCAGAAATGACAGTGTACTTGCAGAGAGTACTTTTATTTTGCGGCTCCAACACTTATAGTCTATAACTGGTAGGGGTAAACACAGGGGTCCAAAGAAACAAACAAATAAATAAATAAAACAACTAAGCTCCAAAACTAGAGAATAACTGAAAAGCACAAGCAGGAGAAACTGGCCCAAATTCACAGAGAGATATTGGCAAGCATGAACAGTGCTGATTTAATTCACCAAGTACTACTAATGGTAGAATACTACTTTGACATATTAATGCATACAGTACAATGCAATTTTGGACACAGCTATAAGCATTAGAGTATGTGGGGTTAAATGGCACTGGAAGGTCAATCAGTCCCTGATCAGAAACATGTAACAAGTGTGGGGGCTATTCCAAAAGGTTGCAGGTGAGACAGCAGATTTAATCAAATTTGTTGCATTTCACTAATTTAAATCCTTTCCAGTGAAATCATGTCTGTCACAGGCCTACATGTGTATAGATCTTAAATCCTCCCTTTACATAGTTCAAAAACAATAGATTTCACCATAGTTGCAACATTCAAATTGCAATGTTTTCTGCATTATAGCCAGGACTAATTATCTCAGGACCAAAGACTGCTTGTTTTGGTTCTGCCTGTGGTGCAAGTTTCCTCCCCCAGATGGCCCCGCTGTGCCAGCAGGTGTCAGGCAAGCATCTCCTACTACAGGTTCGCAATAACAGGAATACCCACTCGAACTACAGACTGCAGGTCAATACTTTGAGGACAGCAGTGTCCAGGTAAAACTCTGTTTGACATGTTTGTATAATTCTGGATGAACTATACTAGTATATAGATGTAGATAGGTCGATATATAATTTTCAGGGTGCTTCATATAGTTTCTAAAGGCCGGAAAGGGATATATAAAACCTTGATACATTTCAATTCAGGAAATGTGATTTGTGTCTGGTTACTGTTTACAATACCGTGAAAGATTCCTTTTGGTGTAAGTTAAAGAACGCAGAACAAAGTTATGCGTGATAGAGTTCATGTGTCCACAAAAAGCACTGTTTTATTAACTATTATCTAACATGTAGATTTCACAGCACAGCAGGGAAATGTCACAACAAGGCATCATTTCACTTAAGGCTAGTATTCTGGACTCAGTCCAGTAAGTTTACATGACATTTATATCAGACTTGCATGGTAATCAACATACATTTACATAAATATTTATGAATGCCTATTAAATTAAGCCCCAATTGCTCTGATAATATTCTTGTTTGGAACTATTTGCAACCATTAGATGTAAATGTGATTACTCAGCAAAGTACCTATAGTTGCCATTTTGGTTCCAGCCACTGCTGTTACCATGGGCACATATGCATAGTGTTCTCCTCTGTTGGTTTGTCTGCAAGAGAGAGAGAGAAAGAGAGAGAGTGTGTGTTTGTGTGTGTGTGTGTGTGTGTGTGTGTGTGTGTGTGTGTGTGTGTGTGTGTGTGT
Source organism: Rhabdalestes septentrionalis (assembly GCA_037832545.1). NCBI lineage: Eukaryota > Metazoa > Chordata > Actinopteri > Characiformes > Alestidae > Rhabdalestes > Rhabdalestes septentrionalis. Next base: position 12,449,357 of record JBBMFX010000002.1, on the reverse strand, counting down.
GTGTGTGT
>JBBMFX010000002.1:12415455-12449249 GCA_037832545.1 Rhabdalestes septentrionalis | reverse complement strand
AAGAGAGAGAGAGAAGGAGAGAGAGAGAGAGAGAGAGAGAGATAGAGAGAGAGAGAGAGAGAGAGAGAGAGAGAGAGAGAGAAATAGAGAGAGAAACAAAAAATGACCTCACTCTGGGGTTATTAACCTTTGGTTTGGCACAGTGGTCTCCTTGTTTGACGGCTCTTATCTGAAAGAGCTTGCTGAAAGTGGGGTGAATGGACCTGTGGTCATGTCCATTCGTGAAAAGCATGACTAACTAAGACCTGTGGTCAGGACAGGCATTAGTAGAAGAACAAGAGTTGAAGCTAGAAACAAGATAGAAAAGTCATAGAATAAGATGAAGGCCCTGAAACTGAAACCATGGGTGAAACATGAGGGAATTTTTTTTATTTAGAATGGAAAGGAAAATGTTGTCTTTTATTGTAATCTGAATGTAATAAAGACAACAAACATCTCACAATTATTATAGAATGTATAAAATCCCATTTGCCCGTGGAGTGTGAGGAATGCCCAGTGTCAATATTAATGAGTGAAAAGCATGAATCAAAGTTTATTATGCTAAACAGCAACAGCTAAACACACAGAGACACGTGCTGCCGCAGTTTAAATGTACACACACACACACACAGATATGTGCTACTACAACTGGATAGAGGAGAATTTTGAAGACAGGTGTACATGTGGCCCCTGTATGCTGAGTTGGACTGAATATTTTACAAAACATAATTTCAGTTATGCAGTACCATGATTGCATGTCGCTCCTGCTAAAATATCAGGAGCATAAATCTCTTCCATGTTTGGTATTTTCACCTCTCTAATTTCTCCACAATAGTTTGTACCATGTAGATTAAAAACGTCACTGTGTCACTGAAATGTGCATTAAAAAGAATGTACTCTAAAATACATACATGCTTATGTATTTAGAAAGGCATTTGAAAGAACATTACAACCTTTATAACCAACTTTATTGTATTATTTAAACCAAGGATACAATCTCACACCTTATATGGGCTGTTGATTTAGCACACCACTGAAGAGGTGCTGTAAAGACCTTTGAGCAGGAAATCTGCTTTTTTATAGGATTGTTAACAAAAATGCAAGGGTGTGAGGGATGATTTTCCAATGGTTTGTCGCACAACATCCCATCAGCTTCAGGTCTGCTCATCTTTACATAATTACCTGTTTGCATTTAGAGCCACACAAAGTCTCATAAATATTAAACTGGTATTTTACAGTTTAATCTGAAGCAGGTGCGCTCTGTTGCAGAATGCAGTGTTACACTTGTGTTCTGCCCAAGGACCGCGCTATCATTCGACAGAGTAACTAGCTCACATTTGTCTTAAGACAGACTTCCTTAGAACATGGAAGAATGTACGGAGAGCTGTTGGCTTCCATCAACCTACACAGTGAACCTTGCCTTCAAGTGCAGAATGAGCATTGATTTAATGAAATTGGGTTTTGATGTTCACCATGCACTGCTCAGGTCTCACCCAGTGACTGAAGTTATCCTGGTGTTTGTTCAGATTCAAAACTGATAAAGTCCGGTTGTTTTGAAGAAGGGCATTTCCTCGTCTTCTAATTTGATGTATTTTTAGTAACTCACCTCGAGTCATTACAGTGTCTGAACTTGAGGAATTCTGATTTACAATCTGAGTCACTCAGCCCTGTTCATCTGTGCTGAACAGATTTTCACACAGCAGGTGACTAAAGGATACAGTGCATACTGAACGTTTTCAGGCCAGTTCAAGTTGCCCACATTTAATATGTCTAAAACTCACAAAACTCCTCTATTACAAGCAAAAATAAATGTATAAAGACATTTAATAAAAATGAAGAAATATTTCAAAAATCCCATTTACAAAAGTATTCAGACCCTCGACATTCTGAACCTCTGCTGCATCCTAGTCCTCTCAGTGGTCGTTGAGGAGCATCTACAACTTGAAATGGCTCCACCTGTGCCAAATTGATTAAGAAAGTCACACATCTGTATATATAAGTTCCTGCAGCTGATGGGGTATGTCACAGTGAAAACCCAGCCAGGAGGTCCAGACAACTGTCAGCACACCTGTGAGACAGGATTGTGGTGAGACACAGGTCTGGGGAAGGATATAAGAACATTTCTGCAGCATTAACCGCTCCCAAGAGCACACAAGCCTACTAGCCACTCTAATTCTGAGTAGATCTGAATGGGAATGAAGGGCCTTGGTCAGGAAGGTAACCAAGAAACCACTGGTCATTCTGAGTAAGATCCTCAGTTTCAGGAAAGCAGGTATTGAGGATAATTAATACCATCCCTACAGTCAAGCACAGGGGCGTCAGCGCATCAGGCTGCGTTGATGTTTCACTGCAGTAGGGATTGGGAGAGTAGACGGGATAGAGGGAAATATGCGGGCAGAAAATATACAGCAATCCTCAAAGTTTCTGGATCTCAGGCTGGGACGAATGTTTACATTCCAACAGGAGAGTGAACCAGATCATACGTCCAAGAAAACAAAGGAACAGCCTCATGAAAACTGAGTCTGGACCCAAACCCAACACAGCATCTCTGGAAAGCCCTGAAATTGGCTGTGCACGGCTGTGCACTCCCCATCCATTCAAGCTCAACCTGGTTGCCATTGGTGTAACCAAGGACTAATTGAAGGATCTGACTACTTATGTAAATGTGATTAGAAAACACTGGAAATGCCTGTTGTAGCTCTGACATTGTGGAGTATTGTGCATAGACTGATTATAGAAAATGTTGAATTAATCAATTTTAGAATGGGTCTTAGGAACAACAGAACAAGTGATCTGAAAACCTTCTGTATGCACTGTGTATTCAACTAAACAGATAAAGACTGTCTAGAATTTAGACATAGACATATCAAAGCAAAGTACAAAGTGAGGCATAGACTAGCATGATTTCAGAGAGTGAAATACAACATGCCAAGTGCACATTTACCACATAAAATCTAGAAAGACAAGCTAAAGAACAGCTTGACATAAAAGATATTTTGGAGACATTCACCTGTGCCAATATGGTGGAAAAAGGAAATGTAGAGAGGTATAAGAGGTGATACTAATCTAAAGCAAAACATTTAATCTGGAAACTTGGAATTATGGCCAAAAATCACCCACAATCAGCCGGGAAGAAGACAAGATTCCATCTTTTTTAGCTGGCAGTGGACTTGGCTCCTTTACTGGGGTATTTATTGATATAACTGCTGACAACAGCACTAATATGAACTGTGAACAGTTAAACGAAAAGTGAACAAAAGCATCATTATTTCAAACCTGGCAGAGCATCTCCAGGGCAGACACCCAGAATCGAATGATGTCTATGGCCCACAGAAATCTAACTTTCAACTGCAAGGGACTCCATGTGACATTTTTGTTTAAGACTATGATCAGTTTAGTCCCTTTAAATCCTACAAATTAAAAAAAGCACTGTTAATCCACCTTGGTTCCACAAATATAGACAGGAATTGCATCTGATATTCCACTGATTCATATCAAAACGTCTGGAGTCAGAAATGTCAAAATAATCAAAACAACTATGCTGTACATACTTAAAGAGTGATTTAAATTCTCTGAGAATAATCTGACAGAAAGCACATGTTGGGCAATGCTTAATCAAGATTGAACACATTGCTTGGACAGCTGTAACTGGGTTATTAAAACACGTGTAATCTCCTGTACCTCCAGGGTGATTTCTGGGTAATTTTAAACAGTATGAAAAACACCATTTAAGGGTAATGACATCAGAGTTTTGCTATTGCTAATGACATTAACACACAATTCCAGTGGGGAGCATGAGCATGAAGACAGTATAAGTGTTCCACAGAGGTGTCTGTGGCCGGGAGTGTGGGTTGGAAAAATATCTATAGGTTCTAAATTTGGTGAGGGGACTGGATGATGGGATGAATACTGTAGGATAATGGTGTTTACACGCTGAGCAGGCTTCTGAGGAAGAACTACTCTCAGTAACCTACAACTTCCAGTTGCCATTTTCTCAGAATGACCTGCCTTATAGGGGCACTAGGCTTAAAGATATTGTTGTCAGAACAGTAAAGTTGTTCATATTTTTTTTTACTGCGTACATTTTCTGTCATCGTGTCTGTGAAATTGAAATCCTGTGGAAAAAATGTAAACATTACAGAGAATTGCAATCATATAAACATTCAGACAGATTGACTTGTAAAGGGGTCATTTGGCAGACACCCTTATCCATGAGGACTTACCTACAGTGGGACAGTCCCACCGGAGGGGTTAAGTGTCACAATGGCAGATAGTGGCGGGTTGAGCCTGCAATTTTCAGTGGTCATCAGGTTCAGGGACAAGTGTTTTACCCACAAGGCCACTACCACCCTTAAAGTTCACATGATGCCCAACATAGGGTACAAACCAATGACCCTGAGATTAAGAGTCTCACTCTCCACCAATGAGCGATCCAGGCACGTACTTGTATTGCAGTGGACTGGTGCCCCGCCCAGGGTGAGTCCCTGCCTCACTCCCATTACATCTGGTCAGTTGTAGGTCTACAAATAACATCTAGATAGTAGATGTTTCTGATGAAGTGGGTTGTTAACATATAAGGTAGGTGTGCCTAATAAACTGCTTATTAAAATCAGCTTGCACCGTCCAGTTGTTCGGGCTAAGTAAAGAAACTCTAAACTGCTGATCCTCTATTTTTTCTCAGTGAAATAGAAAACGATTTTGCAGGGCCATCCTGCCTGCAGGCCAAATGCTGAAGGAGACAAGAGTAGTCACTCCAAACACCTGCAGAAGTGGTTTCCAGCAGAGGATACACTAGTGTAAACCAACAAGTGCGGGATTAAACGTACAATTTCAGCTACATTCTGTACAGACAGGCTCCTACAAAATATGCACTCACAAAAAATATAGTTAATGAAAAATACATGGATGATCTGTATATTAAACCATTCTGTCTTTCGCAAAGCATTGTTCCTATGTACAACGTGTTGACTGTTTCTTGAAATATAGGTATGAGGAGAGAAATTGTGTTTAAAGGCCAATTTCCAGCATTCCAGCATGCATCTGAAAGTCATTAGCCTTTTTCATACTCTTATTTGGATAGAATGAAAGTCCAGATGTAGCTAAAATAATGTTAAAGCATCCAGGGTGACCAGAACCAGGTTTGTTTTAAAGATTTCAAATTTCAGCTACCAGCAAGAACATAAAGCGCAGTCTTGACTAAAATGTCTATTAATAATATAAATAATTTTTGTTAAGTTTTCTAGTATTACTACATTTCCACGGAAAATCCTGTTCCGTGTTTGTGTGCCTTTGTATGGTCTTATGAGTTTTGTACAGGATGTAAAGTACATAACAACAAGAAGGACACACAATTGTAAACAGGCTTGTTTCTGTTGCCCTGACATATGGCGCCTGGGGGTAATAGGGGTGTGCTTTCAGGAGAATACTGGGGTTTATTTCATCAATATTCAGCAACAAATCTGATGACGTTGAGATGGATCAGTAGTCCCAGTCCCCAATCAGTGCTTGTTCTCTCCGTTTCTCCTTGTGTGTCTCAGAGAGTTTTTGTACATATAAGGTAGAAAACCACAATATAACACACATCCGAGAGGAAATTCACTTCATAACAACAACCAGGTTGGAACAGTGACCAGAGGGTGAATGGATTTATCCATAGATGCAGGATATCCTTGTAAAAAAAAAGTGTCACAGCTGCATGCAATTTATGTTCTTTGACGCACATGCACTTTTCTGATTGGTCGAAAATCAAACTGCTTCAGGTATGAAGCTTAGCCTGGCATGGAAGTAATTTAGTGTGAAGATGGACTGAAATGTCACACTCTGACAGTAGAAAATCTGGAGATAATGGACATTTGGTTGCATTCAAGCAAGCTTTACCATATTGAGTAAAATAGAAGAAAGCTCTCTAGAATAAGCTGTGAAAGCACATAACACAGGAAGGCCAAGATAGAGGAGAGGAATGGCAAAGAGAAAGAACCGGAGGGAGCGAGCTGGAGGAGGAGGAGGAAGAAAAGGAAGAGTGGACCACATCAAACACCCAGCTGTATTTACACTATCCATTAAGCATTTGGCAGGCATCAAGTTCCTTGAATGCATTCTATATGCTGCCCAGCCTTATGTTGTGTTTTGACCCTTTTAATCATTGTTGCTGAGCAATAATGAGGAGTTGTTGGGGCTTTTTTTCACACCATCCTTCCTGACCTCCTGACCTCACGCTGTAGTGGGTCAGCCAAAGTGAGACGCATGAGCGAGCACTCCACTCAGGCTGGACCTGCCGGCCCCTAGGAGAAGACATGCCAAGGCTCTCAGGATGCTGTGTGTGTGTGTGTGTGTGTGTGTGTGTGTGTGTGTGTCTAAACCACTGAAGCTTAGTTCTAAATAAGTCTGTGTTTGCTTGCAGGCTATACTTTTACATATTGACCCAGAAGTTTAAGTATATACTTATAAATCAATGTTGGGTTCTACAGTTCTGATCCATGGATCAAAGACCATGGTATTAAATTATAAAAGGATTTAACGCTTTATCCAACTTTATTAAATCACAGATGTCATATATATTTATCTATATATATTTGTAATATATATTGTCTATTGTATCTGATTAAATGGAAGGTTGTATTGCAAGTTGTAATTATGTTGCTTGAACAAAAGGCCATGTTTTCTGTCGTGTGAAGTAGAAATCCAGTTGATTTCAGGTTATTACACATAGCAAAAAGGCAGAAGTCACCTCTTAACTGGCAGGAGTGTGGTAAATTTTTGTGGGTATTTTACCACAGTTTGTCCCATGAAAAGTACAATTTATCTTGAAGAACACTGGTATGGCATTCAATCCTCCATAAATGAGATTTACGACGAATTCTTTATTTTTCCTCTGTATGGTCTGGTGGTTTTAATGCACCAGACTTTAAATGAACCAGGTCAATAATGTTAGCATCACACTGGTTCAGATAGCATTAGGTGATGCACAGGGGTCTTAAACAATTCTGAATGAGAATGTACATATATGGTGCTGTGAGAACATGTGGATCATATGAATAGTCGACATAAGAGAGATTCTACTGATCTGTTTATGTGCTCATCACTTGGGTTGCCTGCCTCTCGGTCATGAGACCGTGTAGCAAGACCAGGGGCTTTATAAGGCTAGAACAGAACTTGCAAATGTACACGTAACATGGCTGTCACACTTATGGAATGTTTGTTGTTTCTAAAATTACTTCGGTTTTATTTGCACCCTGAAGTCTCAGATAAGATGAATATTATCTGGATGACCTTATTCCTTAGTCAAACCTACAGAACTGATGGACTCATTCACTGTGCCCTCACACTATGGAAGCAGTGCAGGCAGTCTTACCCAAACCTGTTTTAGAGCTCAGCCTTTTTGGCCTAATTTGTTTGCAGTTTCCAGTTTAATCACAAAATCAAGCGGAACAGTCACAGCCCTGGCAGGAGAGAGAGGGAGAGCGATTAAGCCGTAAACATGGGAGTAGCTTCCTCTTTAGTGACAAAGGGAAAGGAGTGTGCCTCACCAACTTTTTCAGCCATGATCTCTAACGCGTGGGCAAGCTAGAGCAAAGAATATACACATTATGGCAATCTTAAAAAAAGCATCTACACTCAGATCTTTCAACTCATTTTTGAGCCGATCTGTATAGTCATTCCTTTCTGTTTTTTATTTTAATACAGAATCATGGGAGATGTGCAGCTGGTGTCCAGCTCTCGCATCTCGAAGAGCAGTCTGACGATGGGGAGGGGCTCGCCCAGTCATGAAGCCCCTGCCTTCACCCTGCCTCCTCGGAATGCCCGCTTGTGTCTTGGGGGCACTGCTCGTTTTGAGGGAAAGGTACAAGGAACCCATCTCACATTTCTGCACTGCAGCATCTCCTCTGTAACACTGATGAGCTGAAATTGATTGAAACCTCATACTTACATAGATATTAGGGGTGTGCATATCGGACGCGGAGTATCTACTCCGGAATGCAAGCGTGGTACAGGGGGTGGGGGAGGTTGGGGGTGGGGGTGCGTATACCGTACTCTTAAAAATTTGTGCCACTGTATTTGTGCCTTTCCGAATACCATATTCAGGTTCAGCTCCACCACTAACAGATATCAAGCACTGCTCAGATATGACTGTAAAAGAACAAGTGTGAAACTACCCCATATCTACTATACTAAACACTGTCTGCTACATGATCTGCAAGCTGTGTCAGATCAGTCTTAATATACAAGCTGGATCCTGCTCCAACATTCACTTAAAGTTTTGTCCATTTTCTAGGCTCAATGAATTTCATGAAAACATAAACAACCTGTCTACTTCAGCAGCAGTTTTAATATGTACCCTTGACTCATATCAGCTAATAGTGTACCATTCCTAATCAAGTATACAAGACTAGGTCTTATTACTGAATTGTAATAAGGGTAAAAGTGGGCATTTGGCTGATCCAGATTGATTTACAATCATTAGATATTAGCATAATTAGCAACTGAGGGTTAAGTGTCTTGTTCAAGGACACAGTGGTAGAAAATGGGGGTGCGAAAATGTAACTATGTGGTCATTGGGTTCACAGGCATGTGTTTTATCCGCTAGGCTGCTACAACCCTACATTTTATGGGACTGGCTAGGTCAGAGGTCTTAGGACACCACATGTACCTTTTTTGCTTTTTCTGTTGAACCTCTAAAGATGTTAGCAGCAAGTCCCGTAATTTGTGAGACAGGCGCCTCCATCGTTTGGACTATTGTGACCGGCACCTCTTACGGATCCTCAGTACGGTTGAAATCTGGAGAATTTGGAGGCCAAGTTCACACCTTGAGTTTTCAACTGTGACTCATCCCATGAGAAACTTGTAAATTAGCCAATTAGTAATAGCATCTCTGCTGGATGGGACAAAGCACAAATATGTGCATAGTGTGAGGTTGCCTGGGCTGGGACCCTTAAGTTAGGTAGTTGATCTTATCAGCATCATTGAGTTCCAAAACCTAGACTGGTACTTGCTGGAAAAGTGAGTAACTTGAGCAATCTGTTGAACAAATATTTAAATACTAATATCAGTATACTGTGAAATTATGTTTTTATTCTAGACGAAGCAAATTATATAATATATAAAAACATTGCTTTCAGTGCTTCAATATAGAATTATTTTGAAGATGACTTCCCTCTACTTGCTTTCTTAATTAGAGCATGCAACAAGATGCCACTGAAGAGTCTGAGGGAAAAGAAGCCTTAGGTTGTAATATACATTCTTTTGTGTGATATTTTTTTAACTTGAAGAAAGAAAATGTCCTTTGAGATCCAGTTTGATTCTTTGAAAAGGGCCAGAGTGGACATCAGTAGTATTAGCCATGATTTATTCTTCTTCATTCTAGTCACTTAAGGCTATTTGGACAGTGTGTCCTGATCTAGCTCCATCAACAAGCTTTTCATCCAGCTGACCTAAGAGAAAGTGAAATATTTCGCCTTCCTCTTTTTCACGTTTCATAATGTTGTCTTCAGGAGATTCCTATTAGTGAAGATTTCACTTTCTATTATGTTAAGCAAGTGTAGAAGTTTTCATCTAGAGTGGGAGGGTTAGTGGGATTTGGCCTGATTCTTTGTGGTCTCCTCCTCACACTCTATGGATAAAAAAGCTCCAGAAGCAGCTGGTGTGTGCTGTCTGGAGCCTTAGAGAGAGTTACACATCCACACTGTAGAAGCTGAGTTTGCGGAGACTGAGGTGTGTATGTATGGGGGGGAGGGGGACTAGCCTTGTCTGCAGTTCTCAGACACATTGTCAGAAAGCACCCAGCCTTACAGACTTAGTGAGCTCACACTTCAGGAGATGTTGGCAGAACATGGTGCTCCAAATCCATGACGTTTTCAGCCCAATGGGAAACAGATAATCAGATGGCATCATACCACTAAAATGTCCTGAACAGTATGTTTGAAGCAAACCAATGTTCTCTCTACTGAGTTTCATGCTCAAAAGTGTATCTAGATATAAATATACATCTAAAAAAATAGTACATATAAAGGTCTGTTATTCTGGAGATGCTCTGTCCAGTTGTTTAGCTATCACAATTCAACGCTTCAGAGAGTCTGTCAGATCCTTTCTTTTGCCCGTATTATCAACAATACCTTCTTACAAACAACAAAAAGGGTCTTAATTACATCTTTTACACACCCTGGTGTGTTCATTGTGTGTCATTTCATAGATTTAATGCCTTCATTACTGTTCAAACATGTGTAAAATAATTAATTAAAATAGGGAAACCCTTCAGTGAGCAGGTGTGTCCTTTTTCCTGAACCTGCATCTAAACATTTATACTTGAAGGAAATTCTAGATATAGGTTATAGATGTAGTCCTCTAATCAATTATTAAGAGAGTAGATTCATCCTCAGATGTTAGAGCCAAAGTTTATAGAGTTTCTCAAAATAAAATAATAGGAAATCCCCCAAAACAGCTCTCACTTGCTGTGAATGATGGAAATGTAATCATTTAATCATCTTAATTTGGACACCTCTCTTGCAGCACCCACCACTAGAGACCCCCATGATGCTTCACAGTACCATGCCTAACCTCCTTCACTCTGAAAGTGCTATTGTAAACACTGAGGTGGCACATAATCGGACGAAGACCAATTTTAAGCCATTAGCATCAAAGCATTTTAGAAACTGCCTGCAGTTTTGTGAAAGAATGGAGGGGAAAATGAGAGCCAAGCAGAGCTAAGACAAGTAGAATTGTCCTAAAAAAGAATGTATTCCACCTTCTCAGTTTTACTGCCTTAAGAAGATAAGTGCCAGGCAAAGTACCTGTAAAATATCTGGAAGAAGTATGATTAATAGCCACTACTTTGGGCTAAAATTCCACAGAGATTATTGACAGAGGTTTTTGTCTTATTTTGTGCTGCTTGCATGAATAGAATAGGACCGAGAAACACACTTCAAAATTTCCTCTGAAATCAAGATTATAATAAACTTAATCTGGTCCCTGGACATGATAACCTTTAGTGTAGCTGCCCCAGAATGTCCCATTCGACTGAAAGTGCTGGCCCTTGTTCAGCCCACATTCATCAGTCTACTAACTTGTGAATCAGCATGTGGAAATGTGTAAAATGTCACCAGTGGCCTGTTGGTAATTGGAAGGTTTTGGGTTCAAAGCCCAGGGCTGCTTGTGGCACCACTGAGGGACCCTTAAGCAAGACACCTTCCCCACACACTGCTCCTCGGGTGCTGCATTCCTGGCAGTCACCTGTTACGCTTGTGTCCTTTGCTGTGGTGTGTTCATGAGAGACAAATGGTTCATTTTCACAGTAGAAAAGGCTTGGTGAAATGATGTAATCTGCAATCAAGTGAGAACAATTTGGTGCATTTTGCTACCCTTTCTCAAGTGTTGATTTAGGAGATTGCCCAGTTCACCTAAAAGGACAGAGTGTCCATGGCCATTTATATATGTTCAAAATCTGCAATATCCAGGCACTGTTAAGGCTAATGCTACATTCCAGAGTGAAGTGGATAACATTCCTTGCCAACTGTTGTAGGTTAGATCCGAAAGTTGAAGTTTAACAATTATAAACTTCTCCCAGCATAATTAAAGTTTAAACATTTTTACGCAGTTAAAGTCTTTAAAAGGTTTGAGTGAAAAAGAAAAAGAAAAAATGTGTTCACTGTTTCTGGTACATAGTTACATAGCATTGGAGACCTCATATCCATCTGGCTTCTGTATCCATCCAGTCCTGACTTTTGACTTAATTTTTCAGTTTTAAAGCTGTTATAGAAACATACACTTATGAACCTTTTCCCAAAGACAGTGAATGTAGTGTATCTTTAAAAACGTTTTGACCATTGTTGTAGATTTAAAGAATATTGCAAATTGACATAGTGCCGTTTCTGAAAAAATGAACAAAATCTGCATGTCCGAGTTTGGTAATAATGGACAACTTTTTCACGGGATTAAAAAAAGACTCCGATATTTTTTCATAAACCCTTGAAGGTCATTGAGTGTTGTACATTATAACATGCTGTGTTCTTTGTGTGTGAAGAAGGTGCTTGATAATGACACTCTATACATTAGATTAATTCCTTTCTAAGCTCTCTTCTGTCAAGCAAAACAATCCAAAACCTTCTACTGTAAACACGAGTACAGCTGCAGCAGAGCTATTCAATTCATGACTGTTGTCTGGAGAATGGAAACTTGGAGAACACATTAGGCAGACAGACTGTTGCTGGGATGGTCTTCTGTTTTGGCCAATTAACAGTTCGGATAAATCCAGTATCATTTTCAGGTTTAGAATGCAAACCGTGTCTGCGTCTGCTCCCTGCTGACAATCTCAGGCTGTAAATCTGACCAAAAACAACAGTGAAGTATCCAGAAGCATCATTAAAAAAAGTTCTACTGCTTCTGCTGTTGTGGAGTTATGCAGCAGTTTTGAGAACTTCAATGCCCTATGGTACCATTTCATTTGCATGATCTCCTATGTGCTCAGTCAGTTTGACCCTCACTGTGGAAAATCAAAGCATTGCTTTGTCTTACATCAGTACTGTGCTCACATAGTATCTGTTCCTTACTACAGTCTAAGGCTTTCTTTCAAATATCTGGGCAAAAATCTGCAGCTTAAATATTGACACAGACAAAAACTAATGAAAATATGAAGTCTACCATCAGGATTCTACCAGTTAGCAGTTTTCACTAGAAGGCTTCCTACCAGGAAATATATTTATAACTGAATAAAATACGTCAGTGGCCACATTAAATGTGCAAATAAATATACTAGTGACTAAGTGAATATGCAGATATCCGGTGTACATTTTCCAGTGGTTACGTGGTATTATATTCCAGTGCCTGAGTGACTGTGCTACTAAAAATTTTTAGTAAATAAAGTAAAAATGCCGGTAATAGTGACATATGCTGATAACAGAGGCAAATATGCTGGTTGTCTGCGTGAAAGATTTTTTGTAAACTGTACATAGGTTTGACATTCAAAATTTTAAACCTCTATGGCATGGTGTTGCCTTTAGGCAACAAAATACTATTTTGACCCATCCACTGCCCCATTTAAAAAAACAAACAAAAAAACATCACATTATATCTGATGATAAGCCTGGAACCAATAAAATTTGAGGTGGGTGTTGGTTTGACCTTTTCTCAGGGGGTGGAGCAGTCCTTTTTTAGCCAATAGCTGGGTTGCACATACTGCTAGCAGAAGGTAAGATACATTTCACATTTTAACATGTTTAACATGTTTTGAAATAAATTTGTACAAAAACATCTGTGATGCACATGAATATGTAAAGAAGCATATCTGATAGAGTAAAGACACCTTTTGTCTTTATTTATATATATAAATTTAATTTTTTCATTTGTTGCCTCAGGGCAACGTTGTGCAGTAAGACCACTTTTAGTTTGCTGCCTATATAAATATTTGTGTTTATATTTAAATATTGAAATATATAAACACAAACACAAGCAGCTGATCTCTACCCTGCGGATTGATAAAACAATTTAACTTTTGTTAAATGTTTGTTGAAATAACACTTGTTGAAATTGTTGTTGTTTCTATAAAACTTCTAATGTATTTATTGTATGTTATTATATAATATAAAATACCTTGATATTTTTGACCCCTTGTAGCATCTTGTTGCCCTGATGCAACAAACCAAAATCTTTTAGGGTGGCTGGGGTGGGACACATTTTATGATTGATATATTATTTAGGACCCCCAAGCTCCCAAAATCTTGGGTGAAATATTTTTTTCCTCTTAAAATAAAATCGTGTGCCATAGAGGGTTAACATAACGAGTTGAAAGTAGAGGTTGTTTATCCAGAGGGACTCATGAGAAGAATATAATTGCTCCACTGCTTGTTTAGGTTGTTTAGACACTGTCAATAAAGCTAATCCATCCTTATAGCGTCCTGCTGGAGTTGCTTAAGATACAATTCTTTCCCATTTATTTTTATGCACCCTAAAAACACATAACAAAAACATAGCACATAAACAAGGCATGGAACTCTGTCAATATGGCAGGACAGTACCATAATGTAGTATGCTGTCTTCAAATCAAGTAGGTTTGTTGTCATTTTAGACAAAACACACAGAGTGCAATGAGAGCAAGTGAGAGAAAGAGAGAGAAGGAGAGAGAGAGAGAGAGAGAGAGAGAGAGAGAGAGAGAGAGAGAGAAGGAGAGAGGGGAACAAATAATTAGAAAAGAAACAATACAACAGGACAAAACACAATTTTGTGTATTTGACAAAGCAGCTACTATACAAGGACTTCAGTTCAGTGGTGTGTTTGTTTGGGTGTTTGTGTGTGTGAGGAAGGGGTTACAGTTTATGATTTAGTTCTGATTAAGGAGTCTGATAGCCTAAGGGGAGAAACTGTTTCTCAGTGGAGGTTCATGTGCTACAGATGCTTTTCCCAGACAGGAGGAGAGAGAAGAGTGTGTGTTAAGGCTGCATGGGGTCACCCACAATGCTGGTGGCTTTGTGGATGCAGCATGAGCTGTAAATATTTGTGACCATGGGAAGAAAGACCCTCATGATCTTTTTACCTGTCTTTACTATCCTATGTTGGTTGGACCTTGTGATCTAAAATGGAACAATTTCCATACCACACAATGATACAATTACACAGGAGAATCTCTGTGGTCCCTCCGTATAATGTGGTCCCTCCTTAGTCTTGGCAGAAAAACTGCTGGGCCTTTTAGGCAATGGAGCTGGTGCTGAGGATCCGTGTGGGGTTTTCCATGATGTGAAACCAATGAACTTGATGTTCTGGATCAATTCCACTGAAGAGCTATTGATATTCAGCGGAGAGTGATCACATCATGCCCCCTTGAAGTCAACAACAGCCATTGTTTTGACCAAATTCAGAGAAACGTTGTTGGTTTGCACCAGTCTAATAGCCATTGCACCTCCTTAGGAAGTCCAAGATATTCAATGAGGCAGGATGCTCACGATTTCTTTGGCATGGGAATGATTGTGGTAGCTTTGAAGCTGCAATGGTGTTGGTGCTCAGAGAGATATTGAAGATGTCTGTGAGAACATCTGCCATCTGGTCTGCACATCCTCTGAGAACATGACCAGGAATGTTGTCTGGTCCAACAAAGTTTTCTCTCATTTTGTGTTTAAAAACATGCAAAGAAATGATTGAGCGCCTCTGCAATGGAGGTCTCACCATCACAGGCAGGTAGAGATGTGCACTTAGTGCCTGGGACAGGCTGGTCTTTACTGTTCTCTGGGCAGCCTTACCTCCAGATCTGAATGTGACGTCTTGGGTTCTCAGCAGTGCACGCGCTTCCACACTCATCCACGAATTTAGTCTATTGATGCACTTGCTGATGTAGCCAGACATCAATGTCATGTACCGGTCCAGGCTGAACGAGCCACTGTATGTTACAGCCTCTCTAAACCCAGTTAATGTGCTCAAAACAGTCCTGAAGAGTAGAGATGTCTCATGGGGTCTTTGATTTGGAATGAGACTGAGATGTCACATGAGCAGTCTGTAGACTGGAATCAGTACATCAGAGATGGTCTGCGCAGCCGAGGTGTGGGCGGGGCTTTGCAACAGCAATGCTTGTGTAAACACAGTCCAGCATAATCATCTCTCCTTGTTTGACAGTACACATACTGGTTATGTTGATGAGGAGTAGCACGCAGGACACAGTTCACAGCATGCTGTTTATAACATCTAGTGTTTGTGAGCAAGATATTTCTGAAGTTTGTGTGAACATATTGTAAGCTAATATAGACCTAGTAAACAGGGTTAGCCTAACCATTGCCTGTGAAAGTCCCTCTGAAAGACAGGTCTGAGAATACGCCCTGATGGGGATTAAAATACCTTTGTCTTATGACTCTCAGTGTCCTGCTGCACTCCTGTTTTTATTTTTCCCTCGCAGAGGTTTCAGATCTGTCAAGCCTGTTTGCATTCATGATCCGAGAATGGGTAGACGCTTGTAACGTGTTGAGGCAAGGCATTTCAGGTCAACTAAAATGGAATTATCTGTACTGCTAATGTAAATGAAATAGTTATTTGGCAGTGAATTCAGGGCTGCATTTTAAACAAATGCCATCAGTTCTGAATGTTTCATCCAGGACTGATGGTTTCTGCGTAAAATGCAGTGTTGGAAACTAACTATTCATAAAAATGTGATGGTGCGTCTGCATGACTACTGTACAAAGGAGAATTCATAGAGGTGACTGTCTTTACATTGTCAGTCCAATGGCAGTTCAACCAAAAGCACCCTAGGAGGTTCACCAACATCTGTAAACCAAAACATTGCACACATACAGAAAAACACACAGAGCCCTCTTTTGTCTGATTTATGGTGAAGAATGAAAGCGAGGGAAGGGCACTGGGAGAGTGGAGGAGTTGCACAGTTCCCACAGGAACCAAGGGTGTTGGAGAACATGTTACACTGTGATCTAGCACTTTCTAGCAACATCAATCACCCCATACACACATACAAATCCTGATGTAGAAAGAGAGCGAGTGAAAGTCTGGGTGGAGAAAGAGAGGTAGAGAGAGATTAAAGATAACGAAAGGAAAGGAAATAATCAGTCATCAACAGAGTTGGGACATCCAATGTTAAATATGTAAAAAAACAACATGGTTTTAAAACTTTAAATCGACCCAGATGAGAGAACCCAACACTAAGAAGCCTTCAACAGGATTATAAAACTCATTATTTCTTCCAAAGAGTGAAGCAGGATGCAGCATGGTGTGCACCTCTGACAACTGGAAAACGTTACAGTAGCTTTTGTTTGTCAGGCTTTTGCCTTGGAGAAAGTGTGCTGGCATTGAACTTGGATACTCTCCACGTGTTTATATTTTATTCAGGGTGCCTGGTGCCTGTTTGACAACAATACCCGATTGTCCAAGTCCTTTACCATACACCGCTAGTGTTCCCAGACCCATTCTCGGATTACAGCATATGGGGCAAAAAACGTTCCCATGGCAGTTTGAATGCACCTCAGGTGTTCCATGCTTCAGCGCTACCCGGCCTTTTGCTTCACTTCCATACTCGAAGGTCATGTTTTCAATATGTGGGCATAGTTCTGTGAAAACAAGGAATTTACTAAGCATGGAGGATCTTTCCTCTTCATTTTGTGTTCCTCTGTTTTTTCTCTCCTCTCCCATTTTCATCTGCTTTAGGTCAAGTAAAGGCAGGCAGCGGTGGGTTATATAATACTCGTCTGCTATGGAGGTTGTACATAGAAGTGTTTTAGAGGCACAGTTGGAGTGGTAGCGCAAGGTATGCCGTTTAAAAAACTTGACGGGACAGGAGCTTATTGGAAACATATGTGAGAGCTTGCTACTCTAGCTTTTCCCTCTTTTCTATCCTCCTCCCCCCTCTCCTCTCCTTTCTCCTCTCCTCTCCTTTCTCCTCTCATCTCCCCCATCCGCTTCTGCTATCCTCTCCCCTCTCTGATTCTCTAATTTCCACTTCTCCACAACTCCTCTCACCTCCCTTCTTCTCTTCTCTCCTCTCCACCTCCCTCATACCCAGCACCCGTTTTCTCCTCTACTCTTCTCTTCCCACTCCTTTCCTCTTCCAAAGTCTATCCTCTTCACCTTTTACCTCTTTCACCCTCTTTTTTCCCTCTGCTCCGATCTCGCCCCTCCTCTCTCCATCTCTACTCCTCTCCACTCTTCTCTTATCCTCCTGCTCTCTTCTCCCCTTCTCCTCTCCTCTCCTCTCCTCTAACTCAAGTGGTTAGTGTTTAGTGTGACCATAGCTTTTCCTTGCCTGAGAACCCTCGGGATTACCAGGCTATGCTCTGTCCTCGCCAGGTTCTGACAGCAAAAACGATGCCAGGAAAAAGTGATAACAGAAAGAACATCAGGTTCAGTTCACTGATTTAAGCAGCAGTCAGAAATGTCAGCCTTCGTGTGAAAAGAAGTTCATCTGTAGATGGAAGCTGACTGTTTTCTATTTTACCTTGTGAGCAGCTCTCGGGGAGGCAGTGTGAATCCTATGAAAAGGTATCTGTGAGAATGTCAGTACATTGTCTGTTATACAATTTGGTCACATCATCATTGATGTGATACTGTGTTTTGTTTCTCAGAAGAGACGAAGAACAAAAACCAGTCATGGTTTATAGAAGACTATTGCAGTACGATGCTAATTTCGTTTGAAGTGCGGCAAAAAAAAAGCTGTCCATGTGTGACTCATTTCACTAGTTATGTTTCTGAAACAAATTGATGTGTGCATGATACAAAACAAAGCACTATTGAGAGAACTGCCAAACAATATTCAACCCTCTTCTTTTATAAAATGTCACTTCAGCTCTACAAAACCATGCACATATGCTCAAAATCTTTCTGCTTTATATGAGTGACATTTGAAACTTTTCTAAAGTGGGTTGTCCAACTGTTCCCTGGCATGGATTCTACGCAGTAGCACAGAGGCCTAATTAGAGGACAAGAAAATAGGCCATTTTAATTGCTGACATAAAAGCTTCATAACCTCAAGTATTGGTTTGTTTCAAGCAAAAAAGATTTAAGGCCTTTTTCTGTTATACTTTTTTTAAAATAGAAGTTTCATTTTAAAAGAATGCACAGGTTTTTTGGGGGGGCTACATGCTAGTTTCATATAAATCTCCTTTTGTGTTTTTGTTTTGTACCCAGCATTCTTTATATGGCCTTGGTATGGTAAGTTGCTTCTCTTTGGCCGATTTTGCAAGTGCCTTCTCTCTCTTTGGTCAGCAATAACAATAGTTTCATGTCTGCTGTCTCCCTCGCTGAGTCCATCGCCTTCCTTCTGTGTGGTTGTGTGAGAGAAAAATGGGGAAAAGGAAAGTCTTTATGTAAACAACCTTATATTTTTCTTTCACTCAGCATCAGATCTGAGTGCTTCTGAATTCTTGAGGTAGAGCGCTTGACCACAGGCTCTGACTCAAGGCTTGGGTCTGACTTTGGTCCGAAGGGATAGAGAAAGAAAGAGAGAGAGAGAGGGAGAGGGAGAGAGGGAGAGAAAGAATAAGATAGAAGAAGACCTGCAGCCAGCACACTGAGGAAATACCATTGCTGCCTTGCTTTAATAAAGGCTTCAGAGCTAATATTGCTATTTTTGGGCAAATCCAAGGAGGACTGGTGCCTATCTGTGTTGGTAATGTTTGATTCACTCCGAAAGAGGGCACTCTGACAGCCTGTTGTGTGGGTAAGAGAAAAAGAAAACCTCACTTTGTTTCTTAGTGGTATTGTTTTCTCTTTTCATTTTAAACTTTTTCGTGGAATTTTGAAGGCCATCTGGAGTTGATCTGTTGCCTACAAACTGTCGAGCCATATTAATTTGTATTTTCAATCTGAAACCTATAGCAGCTGCAGCGGTTCGAAGTTCTCTCTGCCTTTTGTTTCACTCACTCATTTGAAGTAAATCTGGGGTGGTGAGCATGTTGTTGGCTTTCATGGGGGAGAAACATACTATTTGTGCTCCCATGGCTTTATCATAGTTCTTTTTCTATATACAATTTACTCCGACTTGCAGAGGTGCTGGTATGAGAGGCTTTGTGGAGAAAGACAGAGAGAAAAAAGTAGATGCACAATGCTTGATGGAGTTCCAGCAAAAATGAGATTTGGGATGTATTTCATCTACACAGGGTGCATCTCCAAAAAATACAATCAAATTTGTGACATATATTTATACGTGGTAACCCCAAGTCTGCAGTACTGACAGCTTTTGTGAAGGTTTTATATTTTACAGATCAATTTGACAGCAGAACTAGGAATAAAGTATGTGAATTACTGGGTTTTTATTGGAACTGAAAGCACTTACTGGTATACTGAGGTATTAGTAGGAAATGAAATGGCACAGAATAATGAAAGGAAGGAAAATCATCCAAGAATGTGATGTTGGAAACAGATTTCAAAAAGGGATCTTTTGCCACGCTCAACATGGGCAGCATGAATCAGGAAAGTGAGTGGGAAATGGAGAGGGAGAAGTCTCCCTCTGTGAGTGCACTGCTGTTGATAATCAGTAACTCAGTTAATAATGAAGGCTTCCATTATCATCACTATCCGAGAGGAACTGAGCCTGTGTGCGGTGCTCAGGGCCGTTGTGGTCTAAGGCCTGATTGTGTTTGCAGTGGTGCTGCCTCTCCAACCACCCTGTTTTAATTATGTCCTACAGATTCACACACCCAATGGCTTCCTGTGGTTGAGCGGTAACAAGGCAGAGACAGGAAAAGTATCTTTTGTTGTTACAGTAAATGATACTGCGATAATGTCCTTTGCTTAGTGTTTGCAGTTACTTTTCATTTTTAATCAAGTCCAGCTTTTGAATGGAGGCAGCTACTGTGAGTCCTGCCTGGAGCTGCCTGTGTTTTTGTGCTGGGTTGTCTCTCAACATTATGGGCAAAATCCTACTCAGCTCTCCATGGGATTATCTGCAGCAGTGCAACAACTATCTGTCATAAGAATGCAGCAGGCAGTCTGCTATTGACATTAAGAGACTTCACCAGTATTTCTAACACCGAGTGCAAAAATGACAGTACCAAATATCCAAAGGGCACTTTTAAAAAAGCAGGGCATTCTTGTAGTTAAAGTCCCAGCTTAACATAGTCTAGATTTCAGAGATTCATGAAGTCAAAGACATGATTGACTACGTTTTCCACAGATGGAAAATTATGGTAGAGAATATAAAAAAATGTTATTCCAACAGCCTTGACACCTGGATTTGAACTTTATAGAGAAGCAAGGCAGTCGTAACAAAATCCTGAGGAAGAGTTTTATATCCTGAACCTAAATTTCCCATCTCGGAATGTAGCCAGTAAGCAACTTGTGATTTAACCAAACACCTCCTGTTCTAAACACTGTGTACACAGCCACTAACCTTTTCATTTAGCCTGGAACAATAACGAGACCAAGACAATAAGGCAATTCAACTTTCCTGTGTTCATTTTTTTTAACCAAATGTTAAGAAACTTAAGAAACTGTGTAAAACACTTATAAAAAGAAAC
The DNA here is from genome assembly GCA_037832545.1 of Rhabdalestes septentrionalis. Lineage (NCBI taxonomy): Eukaryota > Metazoa > Chordata > Actinopteri > Characiformes > Alestidae > Rhabdalestes > Rhabdalestes septentrionalis. Next base: position 12,428,343 of record JBBMFX010000002.1, on the reverse strand, counting down.
TGGCCTGTCTGTGTGCACTGACCATCTCTTTCCCTGTGGCTTTGAAGGTGCGTGGTCATCCCGAACCTCAGGTGTGTTGGTTTAGGAATGGGAAAGCTGTGATCGCCGGAGGCCGGTTCTCCATGGAACAGAGCGCACGTGGGACGTTTAGCCTGCTGGTTGAAGGAGTCCAGGAGGACGATGCAGGGCGATACACCTGTGAGGCTGTAAATGATGCAGGCAGTCGACAGGTTACTGTGGAGATCATTGTGGAAGGTACGTCATTACTTTGAATGGATTTTCTTTAAAAAAAAAATCTGAAGCCATTGATACTGACTAGATTTGAATATAATTCAAATTCAAATTTGTTCACAAAGGTCTTTTAAGTTTTCCAAAGATAACTATGGCTTGTTTTGCCATATTTCAGAGATTCCATTACTGATTCACTGTGATTTTTTAATGCCATTAGAACTAAAAGTGAATCTTTTCCACCTTGAAAGAAAAGGTTAGAGCTGGGGGAAGAATGCCTGATGTATGTGGGCTTTGTTTTGGCCGAATAACTTTCATACCACTGAGAAATCCCTGATTGTTGTCCAATCGTCCAAGCACAGCTAGGCTAATGGACTCGCACACTGAAGGAGGGAGACTGTGTTGGCAGGCATCCTGAGCTTTATTCATTTAGCCTGACTAATGCAGGACCTGATGACAGCACACACTTTCATCCTTCACAAACCTGCCACCTTGATATGTGACCCTGAACTACACTCAGTAACAATAGTTTACAAGCCAATATACCAACGTTGCCTTAAGATACCTTCATATTTGAAAAAAAGAGAAAAATATTCATTTTCAAACCCACTGTGTAAATGGGATTTTGTTAAGATCCATTTTAATACTAGCTCCACTGCTCTTTGTCATTCAGCATGGCGAGTTAACACGCAACCTCAGCCCTTGAAGGTCATGATAATAGCAGGACATTGTTGAAAACCGAATGCATATTTGCAAGGCCAACTTTTCTGCCTGTCCTCATTGCGTTCCTTTTCCTGTGGTGAGGCTGCACTGGCCCTGTCCTCCTGTATGCTCTCACATTCCTGTGCAAATACTCCAGCAGCTGTGTCTGAGTGCTTCCGCCGCTGCAATGCTGCTCATACTGACTTTACATTAGGCATGAAATGGCTACTTGGCACTCCAGTTTACATCCAGACTCAGCGTAAACACAGAGCTGGGGGCAGGACTACATCTGCACCGATTTATATCATCATAAACATCCACTGAAACACCTCAAGCTGACTGAAACTGAAACAGAAACATATGGGCCAATGCATGCAGCCGGTAACTGGTGGCATAAACAGCATCTGAGGTCATGTTTGAACTCCACACAGCTGTGTTTGTGTGTCTATGTTTTATGTTGTACTTGTGTGTCCTGGGTTGTCGTGAATTCACATATTTTTTTGTCCACCACACAGACAATACAGCGAAGAGGTACAACATGCCCTCTTCCAGTAAAACAGGGTAAGGTTTCGGATTTCTGAGTTCACTGCGAGCATGTTTCACTGCCAGCTTTGAGTTCATGAGATCCAACGCTTTGTTGAATCATACCAAGATTCAGCATCTTGCAATAATCTGTTTTCATTGCATGGGAAATTTATCCCATTACATTCATGAGAACATTTGTACTATGACAGCATGCCAGAATTAAAAGCCCTTAAGCATGTCAGCACTCAAGATATATGTGTAGCTACAGAAAAGGTTTTCATTCTTTTTGAAGAACTAAGTTGCCTGCCCTGATAGCATCAAGATGGATAAGGATCGGTCAGTTAATATATCCGAAGTTGTCATGGAAAGCCTGTCAGATGTCTGCCTGAAAATGGTCTGATGGAAACATTAAGAAATCACCATTAATGTTGTGCTCTCTCTTGGCTCATCTCCTGGACTCTAAGGAGTCGTATAGGGCTCCCTGCTGTGGAGATCAGACCCAGTATCTGGGGTGAAAGCCCACCAAAGTTTGTGACCAAACCCTCCCGTCTCTACCTGAAAGTGGGGCAGACGGGCAAGTTCTCTGCTAAGATTACAGGACGTCCCCAGCCTCACGTACAGTGGTTAAAGGTAAGACAAAGGAAAGAATGGAGATGTCTTGAATGTATACTTGTTTGCAACTTCGCCACTGTAGTAAGATATTCAGTGGGAGTTTATACGACCAACTATCATCATACAAACCATCTTACAAATCATCATACAAACCACCTACCTACCTACCTACAAATCACCTACCTCCCTACTGCAACACTGACATGTTAGGTCATAGTGTTTGTACTATTAAAAATGGGCAAAGAATGTAACAGAGCTAAAACTGTAGCAGCAACTTGTTTATGACTGTACTTTTCTCCATGTTTATGTATATGGTTTTTATGATGTAGGCTTGTGGTTTGCATGGTGCTGGTATAGGCCTCCATTAGCTTTTACCTACTTTATGCTTGTAGCCCTATAAAACCCTAAACACTGAAAACCTCAGAAACAATGCGTTAACTAATCCACCACATTTGAGGGACAAGTAAATTGTAAATTCAATTACTATTACTTCAAAGGGTATACTATGACCTTGAGAGTATATTGAGTGAAAAATGCAGATTTAAGGGTTTGATTTCTCTCTCTGTTATTCTCTTTTAGGGGGACGAGGAGCTTCAGAGTTCAGATCATTACAACATGTTTGAACGGTCCGGACTACACTTTCTGGAGATCCGGTGTGCGTGTGCGGAGGACGCTGGGATGTACACCTGCCTGCTGGCCAACAGCGCAGGCAAGGCCTCTGCCACAGCAGAACTCACCGTTCAAGGTTTGAAACAATCTGAACCTGAGACAAACTGCATGCCTTGGTAATATTTCTGAACTGCTTTTTAAAAAAATTACTTTATATCAGAATGTGATTTCTTGAACTTCTTTTTTAGGTTCAGACACAGAAGAAGGCATGTAAGTACATTCAGGAAGAAGTATGACATGTTTATTAAGCTTATTAAATGTTTTTTAGGCTTGCAATTTGGTTAGGCTGGGCCTTCCTTTTCTGCAAACCTTCTTTTATCTTCTTATCTCTGGATAAAGGCCTCCATCTGTAAATCTTCTCCCAATATCTTTCTCCAAGCAGAATCAAATCTTCCCCTCATGATCTCCTAAACACAGCCGCCTCCTCTGCCCTCAAACACACCAGCAATGGCCTTATCAGTGACCAAAAGGCCACCAGCACATCTACAAGGACTTTAACCTCAGAGGTGCACACAACGGTGACCACCACCACCACAACAGCAGCCAAAGACAGCCTGGCCACCAAAACAGAGGCCCATAAAAACACTGTGATTTCAGCAGCACAGCCCACTGATGAGGCCAGGGATGAGGGGTCAGCGACAGGTCAACAGAGGTCAGTCAGCTCCATGACCTTTAGGAGTCAACAGACCAAGAAGAGCGGTTCTGATTTCAGAAGCCAAGGGACAGATCGAGATGAGGAAGCAGAAGCTCATAGATCTCCAAGTACAAGCCCAGTGCCTGCAGTGATGGAGTCCAGCAGAGAGGCCCGCAGGCTGGCCAGGGAGAGTCGCCTCGAGGCCCTGGCGGCTCCACCCAGCTTCGACTCCCAGCCTCAAAGCCAGGAGGTTACAGAGGGAGCTAAAGTAATATTCAAGTGTCAAAGTAAGTACGTTTACTTCACGTTAAAGGAATAGTTTCACAATAACACGCTATTCCCTCTGCCCAAAATCTTGTGCCAAGACAAGGTTTGTGCCTAACACCGGCTTCTTTTGCATTCACTGGGGCTACAGAGCTAATGAGTAGAAGTAATTGAAGCGCATACCCCATCAATTATCCCTGTGGAAACTGTAAGCCTACATTACACAGCTGCTTCCAACTGTGTCAAGTTGTTAAATAACCTTAAGTAGAGTTTCTGTTGTGGTCTCTGAAATTATATGTGTAAAATTACTACAGATAAAATTCAGGCTACAGAATGACTGCCACTGCTGTTTGCAGTTGCACTTTTATAAATTGTCTCCAGTGCATTGGTTGTAAAAGTGAACTGTGTACATGAATTGACAAAAATATTAATTTTAATACTCTGGAAACAGAAGCTAATAGTTTCGAGCAATAATGGAATCGCTGCAGAGATGGTGTGAATTGGTGTGAATTGTCAAAAGCTACATACTGTAAGCAAATCACTCTCGCCTTTAGTGGCTAAAGTGAGAATGAGTGCAAAGTGCGTGTGTGCCTTCAGTATCCGGATGGCCGGTGCCTTCTGTGAGCTGGGTTAAAGACGGCGCTGTGCTCAGGCCCAGAGCAGGGATCAGCACTCAGCAGGAGGGAAGTCTGCATCTACTCTGCGTGGATAACGCACAGAAAGGAGATGCGGGCCAGTATGGATGCATGGCTACAAACAGTAAGGGGAAAGAGACCTCCAGCTGGACACTTACAGTGAAGAGTAAGTTTCACCCACAGTACCTTCACATAAGGTAACAATAACACCAATGAATGTATACAGTATATGTTGCACAATATACTGCATATATTCTTAATGATTGTACTGTAACTCTTGAAAAAAAATCTAATAGTGAGGGCACAGATGTGAAGCCTGTTCCACAGATTTTCTGTTCTCTTGAACTGGTAGCTTGCCATTTAGTAGTTCAGTGATTATTGTTAATTAAATGTCATTTTAATGAATTAGTACTATTTATATCCATTCTTGCCCCATCTGTTCGCAGGTCAGCAATCCACAGTTCATCTGGCAGTCAGCAGCAAAGTAAAGGGGTCTGAATTATTAGCTGCAAATTTCTCCCCACTTGATTTAGGAATGTTCCATAGTAGCACTGCTTGTGCTTTAGCTCTCAGGGTGTGAAGACATTTCAGCCCATTCAGTGCAAACTCATCTACCACGTTCTCTGGGAAAATGAAAAACATCTGTTTTCTAGTAACATCTGTAAGAATGCTGTATCAGATCTGCTGGGATATAAACGTTTTTTTGTTTGTTTTTTTTTGGGGGGGGGGTTATGTAGAAGGTGTTATATACACCCTCTAAATGTGGAATGTGTTTACTCTAAAATGTACATTCCCTAAAGTATCCATACACATAATTAGTGAATTCCATCACAAACTTCAAATTTCCCAAATGTCGTTTTAAGATGTGTTTAGTGTTCAATGTTTTCTACTATGTCTAATGTAGTAATGAAGGCATATGCACTTAAAAGCACAGATACACTTAAAACCATGTGCACAGTTATAATTTGCGTATACAGATATACACGGTGCACTCATTGCTGATACAGCAGTAAATTGCACACTCATAGCTTTTATTCTCTTTATATAAAAGTGTTGCCAAGAACTTCTGGAGCAGCCACATATGCATCAGCTAGACGGGAATGAAATTCCCAGCTCTAGGCTGTGGAGCAGTGGAACCAAATCTAGAGTGATGGAGCTTTTAGTGGAAAGCAGTCTCAGAGGAGACGAGGCTGTTACTGTAGCAAAACAGGGACAAACTCCCTGTCAATACTTTTGATTAAAAACAAAATGATGAATGCACAGATGTGTACAAACCTTTGAACATATAATGATGCTCTTTTATGCTTGAACTCAGGTCAGGTTTCAGTATATTGCTCTTGGATTGGTGTGCAGATTAAATGAGTTTTAGCTTGCCTCTCTGTGAACAGAGAAAGGATAGGGCTCCTTGCTCAGTTATAATTGGGATGAAATTGACTGAGAAAGAATCTGAGATGAGATTTAAATGCTGGGTCTGAGACTGGGCTATGGCTGAACAAATTGCATAGGCGTGCTTTCTATGATTTATCTGAGACGTGTTCAACCAAATAGTTTTCTTTTATCAAGGCCAGACTGCATGGCTCGATTAGCTCATGTGTATTAGTTTCATATCTCACCCTCTGAGCTTATTTTTGTGCATTTATCTTGTATTTTGATGCCGGAAATGTCAGTGTAGTTGTGCCATCTACTGGTGAAAGTAAATGCCTGCAATTATGCAGTCTACCAATTTTGTTTTGGTACAATTGGCAACTAGATTTATTTTACATTTTTTTGTCTTTATTTGTATGTGAAGGTGTGCGCTTGGATGGGAAGGCTCCAGTGTTCAGCAGTGCTCTGAAGGGCTGTGCTGTGACAGAGGGACAGAGTTTCACTTTGCAGTGTTCAGTGGAGGCTGTGCCCGAGCCCACCATATCATGGTTGCTTAATGGTAAGGAACTATAAAGAGAGGGAGCTGTTATATGGGTGAATACTATACAAAAACATTTTGGGAACCCCTGGGTACTGGTTTTGGAATCCTCATATGGGCTTCATAGGTTGGCCATGTTATACACTTTCTCAGCCAATAGAGGGCAACAGTACCCCTACATCGTTCACACTTTTCGATTAGGAATAAATGGAACCTCTGGATGGCGGAGGCCAGGCAGAATTTTTGCTACTGTTGTATATGATTACCCCAGCTGAGGTCTGTGTGTGTGTGTGTGTGTCTGAGGGAGAGAGAGTGTGTGTGTGTGTTACTATTTCAGCTACACTGAGCAGGGTTAGCATGTCAGGGGCCTCCCCACTGTGAGATGTGCGTGCCTACTTTAAGTCCAGCTAAAACAGAATGTGTTTATTTTCTGTCTTAAACTGTTCTGCATACCCCAACTCTGCAATGTCAGGTTTCTGTGAAAGTCTTCTAGAACAAATACAATGTAATGCAATGTATTACCAAAATTATTTGCTAGTCCATTTCATGGCAGGCCGGTGTATATGCCGAGTTGAAGCCATTCCAGAAACAACACGACGTCCCTTTATGTGCTGTTCTGCTGTCGCTGTATTTATCATTAGAGTATTGCTGGTCTGGAAAGTAAACAGTGGTGTTTAGTTTGGTCAGGAACTCAAGCACAATGAATCAACTCTGTGGTAATATATTGGGCTGGATGTTTGGACAGTGGAGCACTGTGCCCGTTTCGTAAAGCATATCCCGTATGTATAGCAACATGTTGACAGAATAAGATCCCTTCCATCTTATGGTATTGAATGATAACGGGTCCAGTTGTGCAATACATTGTTTCCACAACACTATTTCCATGCCTCATGAAATGCCGCCGGAGGGCTTTGGTATGCACGATCTGCTGATTTTATTCGCTAACCCTAGACAGCAGAAGGCAAGGACATTTCGGTGTGCTCACTAAAATGAGTTGCATAGATCCCCAATGAGTTCCCAGCTTTCCTCTATAGTTGGAAGACTACAGTTCAATCCACTGCGCCAACATGTGGCCCAAGGACCATATAAAGGAAAAACATGCATCAGTCACTCTGAAATATTACACTTGGCTAAACTTGGCAAGTGTTTGCACTCAAAAGCAGACATCTGAGACAGAGAGACTCTTGCACAGGGCTGATCACGAATTAGGCTACCTCCCATGCTCCAAAAGAAAAGAGAAAGAAGGGAAACGTACTGTGGATGTAAATGAAAGCGTGTGCTGCCCCTTTGAATCCAGTACTGTGAGCTTTTTTTTTCTTGGCAATTATTTACGGAATATGCTCCATTCTGTTCTGTGTGTTTGGGAGAATATTACTGCCTGATATTTTGTTCAGTAAATGACAAGTATCGGTTCTCTGGTGAAATGGTAGTTAATACATTCTGAAACCTTCAAAAGGAGGGAAGTGTAATAAAAAAAGAGAACTTATTGTGAACACCTGCACACCTGCATATGTCATGGATATTTAGGATTGTACTTACTTCTCTCTCTCTCTCTCTCTCTCTCTCTCTCTCTCTCTCTCTCTCTCTCTCTCTCTCATTTTCTCTATGTCTCTCTAACTCTCTGTCACTCTGAATCTCTCTCTGTTTCTCTCTGTGTCTGTCTCTCTCTGTCTCTCTGTCTCTGTCTCTCTCTCTCTCTCCCATCTGTCTCTCTCAGATAAGGCTGTTCCGTATAGTTATGCTGTATTTGAGAGCACTCAGGCCCAGCTGACGGTGCAGGATGCTGTGTGTGCAGATGAAGGCTTGTACTCATGTGTGGCTGAGAATGAGCATGGGCGAGCCATGTGCACCGCCATGGTGCAGGTCAGAGGTATGGGTGTACAGCCTGTCGTCCTGTTCTTTTTCCTCTCTCACTATAAGTTAACACCTTCCGACTCAACTCGCAATCAAGATCTGAGACTGACGGACGCCCACTCTAAATGTGGATGTTTTAGTGCTGACAGAGAGTCAGGCACATCCTTCGGAAGTTTGTGGAATGCCCCAAATACAGGCTTAGCACTGTTTCATACGGAGAGCTGTTATTTCATTCTCATTTGAGTATATAAACAGACTCCAATGAAAAAAAAGTTGCCATTGCTAAAATTATCCTGATTTTTCTTCCGTATCAAAAACAGGCACGGAAGGAATGGAATTACTTGAACCTCCAAAATATTTTCGTATTGAATATCCCAAACACACTGCTCTTTCTTTTTTTCCACTCCACTGGAGGCTTTTGGGGAAACTTGCCCAATCATTTTAGAAAGCTCTTGACTGGACAATACAAAATAAATGTTATCACTTTAGTTCAGATAACTGAGTTTAGGATCTATATGTGGCTTAGTATGTCTTTGATAAATGATCCCAGGGCTGTCTTTTTATGAGATGGGTTATTTCGAGCACTGTAGGATTAAAGGAACATCTGTTTTATGTGTTCCTGTTTGTAGCGCCGCTGCCTGCGAGCTGGTCTAAGGCAAAGGTTTCAGGATTCACGTGGGTTAAAAATGTGAAATACCAGCATTTTCCCACACAGCCGTAGCCTGAACTGATAGGCCAGTACAGCCCGTCCCTCAGAAAGACAGATGGGAAGAGAAACTAATAGGAAAGCGTAACGAAACGATAAGAGAAAGAATGAGTTCATTTCTTTGGATGAAAAGTTGTGTTATTATATTTAGATTATACTGGAATTAAAGGAATATAGTATAATCTATACTGACAGACACAGATATGTGCTCTATTCAGTCCTGAGGGGAAATGTTGGAGAAAACAGTAAATCTATATTCGCTACTTTTGTGAATGTGTACATTACCAATCATAAGTTTGAACGCAACTAAAAAGAGGGCTTTTCAGATGAAAAGGCTATTTCATCTAAAAGCTTCTGTGCAAATGAAACTTGTTCCTAAGGCAAATACTAATGATTGTTACAACAAAATGCACAAAATTATTTCTAAAACAAATTTCTAACTTTTTTTTTTATTCAACATGTGTTATTCCACAGTTTCTGTGTTTTTGCTGCCATTATTATAAAATATGGAAAGTAGCAGAATTAATAAAAATCCTAGAGTGTTTTATGATTTCTGACTGCTATTGATTATATGCAAATGCAGGATAAAATCTCTTCCAAAAAGGAAATTAACAGGAGAAATGAAACATCTAAGTTATAAAAAGGAGACCTTTAAGTAATTTTGAGCTATTTGTATTGGCCCATTTGTGATAAAGTAGATTTTCCAAATCTGTTTTGCATTACAAATAATATAATCACCATGACATTATAGTATATGTTACATTATATGTGGGGAAATATAAAGAAGTAAATTAAGATAGTCAAAGAGCAAAGAGGGCCTTTCTTTTTTGGGATTGTTTAAGTCTGGAGATGCTGTGCCCACTCTGGAATTTGTTGCCTGCAATGAATCGACTACACCTTGATCAGAAGAAGTATCACTCCGTTCTTCATTACCTCTGGTTTAGATCTTTGTGGAGAAGTGCTGACTCTCACAGACTTTACACACCTGACCTAAATTCCATCAAGCTTTTATAGGAACACATGGAGACAGAGAACGTCAAATATTCAGTAACATCACAAGAAGTGCTTCAAAATGTAAAATCATGCTAAGTAAACATGGGTCATCGGATTTTGGACACATTTGTGAGATTCATGCCAACACACAGCCATTACTGCAGAAGAAGAACAACCCAAATAAAAAAATCAACATTTCACTCCTCTTGTTATGCGTATTATATGATTTTTAATGAGAATATTGTTTTAAGGGTGACCAAATTGCAAAATAAAGCATTTTTTTAAAGTGGTCTCAGATTTTTGGCCTCCATTGTAAACATATGGATCGATGTTTTGAAAGACTAATCCTCACGACTCTGCTTCTCTGAACTTGGTTTCAGTTTAATATTATTAAAAAGTACTCTTGTGTCTGAGTGATTCTGGCAGGAATCAGTTTCTCCCATCAAATGGGTATCAAATTAAATTAATAAAATGATGGCCCTGTTTGCAAATTGAGTTCATTATAGACTCATCTGGCCAGAATAAACAGATTGTAACCTTAGCCTGGGTCATGCATTCCACTTCAGGTCAGTAGGAATTTTGTGCACTCTTCATTTCTCAAGTGTTTATATTGGGTCCCCAATTCAAAACCGATTCTGAACTTTTTTGACACTGACACGTCCTGCATAAAAACGAGACGAGCATAGAAAAGCATTGACATTAATTTGATTAGTGGTGTGAGACCCACTTTAGTCCAGCACTTGACTTTTTGTGTGTCTGGAAAATATACATGAGGGGCAGTTGGCGAGTTGTTGTGCTTTTGCTCCAGTCCAGTCATTAGTCATTGTTAGAAAGAGCATAATGTATTCCCTCACATACTATTGAATTCTGAACTGTATTAAAAGACACTAGAACTACAGGAACCCCAATGTGTGATCTTTGTTACAAAGCAGGCATAGATTATCTAATGTAATGCCACAAAATTGTGTGAAGGCCCTATGTTACCAAGCTTATAGTAAATGGCATCACTGTACATCTTGTGTTTTTTCTCATGCTGCATTTACATTGATTCTTCTGGTCTAATATGGTCATTAGTTTTGCAGCTGCAGAATCTTCTGACCTTTCCCATGCACAATGTACATTACTTTGCCCAAAGTATGTGAACACTCAGACATAATATTCATTAAAAGCAGCCACAGACTGTAATCCCTGAATTAAACTTTACATTTCACACGATGTATTGAAGCAAGAAGATTTCTCCTGTCTCTGACAAACTCTCCCACTTCATCAGTCATACTGACACATGTTGACACTCCAGTGGACGCTTGGCATTGTGCATGGAGATCTTTGATTTGGGGTCTTTATGGAGTCCCAATCCATGAAGCTTGTGCTGAAGTGTTGAAACCAAGTCATTACTTTCTTTTCCAGTTCCACCAACTAACTAGAGCTGCCCCTAAGCAGCCTCCTTCTCCAATTAAATTTTGGTAATCCTAACTACCAACAGAGAGCTAAAGTTACGAATGGCTTCAGCACCACTGGAGATCGACCTCAAAATCTCCCAATGATATGGCAAGAGCTTAGACAGTTGTACCACTCACGTGCCACTTTTAATACAATGCAAACTTAGCACTGAGAGTGGGGAATGCTATTCTGTGGCAAGGCTTTCCTACTCTGTGTATCCAATGCACCAGGTGGATGAAATATTTTGAGGTACACACTGTGTTTAAAAGAGGTGAAATGCAACAGGCCCAGTTCAATTGATAGTGTGTCATTACAGTTTCACAGCAATTCATTTCTATGAAAACTAATTTTTACATACTAGTATTAAGTACAAGAGTCATTCTGTGAGAAGGCATGTTCTTGTGTTAGCAGCTAACATTCTGCTTGTCTGTGTGAATTGCTGTTGCAGCGGAAGCCAGTGTCAAGATGTCCTTCCCTCTGCCAGCCTCGGAGATGAAGAAACCCCCAGTGTTCATGAAAGAACTGCATGATCTAAAGGTCATGGATGGCAGCCAGGTCACTATGACTGTGGAGGTCACAGGTAAAAGCCTCTTGATTCACTACAGCTTGTCACTGGTCTCCTACTCCTTCAACAGGACTTGCAGTGCAAAGTATAAGGATCATTGTGTTTTAGTGTCTGTTAAATGTCCTGCCATTCCACAGGGCAATTGGAATAATTGCATTTTTTTGGCCTTTAGTTTGCCTGCCTGCACATGAAGCAAGTTCTTTATATGTAGCTGAATAAGTTTTGAAAAGTTTTTAAATCTCTGTATTTTGGGTTTTGTTGTTTCGCAATTGAGGGGCATTTCCTCTAGCATCCCCCGAGAGCTGTTGTTTGGAACGTGCAATTGACTTTCCTCCTGTGAATGTGACCTGAGGGGAAGGTTCAGCTCCAGTTATTATATAATATATAATCTAGTGTCCTTCCTGAAAATCTGGAGGAGTCCTGACACTCCTGATAAGTATCTAAAAGATTTCTGTGCTCAGAGGAGAAGGGCTAAGTAAATATTTATGGCAGAAACATATGAGTGTTGTTGGCTGATATGTTGCTGCAGCAAATGTATGATGAATGTATAACTTATTTATGATGACTTATAACTTGGGATCATTGTATTGCAATGCATTTGATTTAAGTCCACATGATGACTTCAAATGGCCTTATGTATTTCTGAACATGATGGAAAATGTGGAGTTTTTAATTTCTTTCTTTCTTTATGGAACTCTTTCTAGGGCATCCTGCTCCAGAAGTGCTATGGCTTCAGAATGGGAAGGAGATTCAAGAGTCTGAAGACTTCTACTTTGAGAAAAATGGCAACCTGTACAGCCTGTTTATACAGGAAGTGTTCCCTGAAGACACAGGCACCTACACCTGTGAAGCATGGAATGAGGCAGGCGAGGCTCGGACGGAAGCATCACTTACTGTTCAAGGTTTTGATCAGTGATCTCAATTGAGGCACATTTGTATTCATAAACTTATATTTTTAAACTATACATTTATAAACCATAATCTTGTGTTTTTTGATCCATCTTGGTCAGGGGCATATCAAGCTTTCCAAAAGTGGGGGTGTTCTGGGATAGGGAAGCCAAGTTATAAATACAATTTATTCTGTTTAATACAGTTTAATCTGACAAAAGTGGGGGATGCAATCGTGTTTCAACAAAAGTGGGGGTGTTGGGGTGGGTA
>JBBMFX010000002.1:12397996-12408424 GCA_037832545.1 Rhabdalestes septentrionalis | reverse complement strand
TCTCTCTCTCTCTCTCTCTCTCTCTCTCTCTCTCTCTCTCTCTCTCTCTCTCTCTCTCTCTCTCTCTCTCCCTCATAATGACACATGCTGGGTGCCTCTGTATTTCACAGTTTTGCTCTTGATCAGATTGTTGTCTTTCAGAAAGATGTTTGTCTTGGTATTTGGAAAGTGAAATGTCATATTGAGAGGAAATATTTAGAGATATTCCACACATCTTTACTTATACAGCTGCAAAGGTTTGGGACCTCTGGTCAAAAGTAGGAAGCATTTTACATGTGTGGAAGAAGGAAGTTTACTTGACATCTTTAAATTGCAGAATTAATCATTCATTAATTATTAAATAATGAATAGAATAAGTGTTAATTATTTGATCAGATTGTTAAATAAAATGTAGCATGCACGTACAGTCGGGTACTCTCTGTTTCACTTAATAAGACCCCCTGTAATTGAAATCTCAACCTCCAAATAAACAGCGTACACTTTAAGATATAGATTTTTAAATTATTTTTTGGTGAATGTTTATATTTTAGAAAGAATAATCCTAGACCTTTGTGGACGCACAGTACATTTAAGATCTTTTTAAAATAATGTTCTGGAGTCTGGATATAGTGAAGGAAGGTGACTTCCAAGCATAATAGATCCACCCCATGCTTAACAGTTGGGGATGTTTACTATTAATATTTCTTCTTTTTCATAACTCTGGTTTAAAACAGTGACTTGTGTTTAACACAGAAAAAGTTATCTTTCACATGCACAATGTTTGTGCACCAGCCCTGCACAATGGGCCAGTGCAGCATTTTTCTTCCCTTTGGTCACCGAGAGTGGTGTGAGGATTTTGCTTTGTGTACCAGTCTACAAACAAAGCTACATGATTTTTCTTAGTCTTTTACATCTTGTGTTTATATTGCTTGGATGTGTGTGTGAATTCCTAATGCATGTGTAAGCAAAATCATTTCTTCTACATTTAACTGGCAGCTGAGTCCATACTATGCTTATTATGTGGAGAAGTTTTCAGTATAAGTCCTTGGTTCTGTTGGTTTGGGTTGATTTAGGGCCCCGGTTTGATCTGACATTAATAATAGATGCAGTTTATTCGGTTATATCTACATTGATCATCGCTTGACGTAATGTGAAGAATAGTGAGTAGCAACAGACTTGCTTTAGAAACACAGAGGTAGGTGCAGTTATGTTCTTTTTTTAAGGTTTGGCCAGCCAAGAGAAAAACTGTGATTTAGTAATTAAATAATTCAAGAAAAACAATGTGTCATGCAGGCTGTTGGAAAACATTGACCTTTGTCTAGCGGTATAGGAGGAGGTGTGGGACTCATGCTGAGCTTAATGCAACACACTAAGCTGGAGATATCACCAGAGGAACCATGCTGAGCTTACTGCAGCACAACCAGCTGGAGACCGGAACACTATATTGACAGAAGTATTGGGACGCCTGACCATTACAACAACATGAACATTAGTGACATTACATACAAATATATAGACTTTAATATGGAACCCCACCGCAACCACCACCCCCATCACCCCACACACACACACACTTGCAGCTATAACAGCTTCCACTATTCTTAGAAGGTTTCCACAAGATTTCGGAGTAGATCTCTGTAGCGCATTTATGAGGTCAAGCAGTGAGTGTGGACTAGAAGTCCTGGTTCACAATCTCCATTCCAGTTCATCACAAAGGTTTTGGATGTGGTTGAGGTCAGGGGTCTGTGGGGAACAGTCAACTTCTTCCACTCCGAACTCATCCAGCTATGTCTTTGCTTATTGCACTAAGACAAAGTCATGCTGGAATAGAAAAGGTTCTTCCCCAAACTGGGTCCACAAATTTGAAAGCATGGTGTTGTCCAAAATGCCTTGGTATACTTAAGCATTAAGGAAATAAGGGGTGTAGTCAAACCCTGCAAAACTGGCTTGGGTCAGAAATGTGTGCGTATTGCATATTGAACTTTTTTACTTAATGTGCTGTAATGTGATCAGGTTTTTAACATAATTATTTGGCAGGTATGATGTTAGTTTTAGTTTTGCACAGAATATATATAGTGATAGCCAAGTGAACTAGTAAGACAATTTGTACTCCTTTTCAATCTATTGCATTAGTCTCATAGAAATAAGCACATTTCAGGCAAAGCTGATTGACTTCTTTTGGTATGTGGGAATTCTGTCAATCCAAGTGCCTCTGTTAAATCTTGCCATATTCTCTATCCACCTGAAGACTGGCTCTGTTTTTAAGTCTTAGTTCCTCATAGTTACACTGTGAAGAGTGCTGGTACAAACTACTGGTCTTGAAAGGCCCATGCTTTTGGCTCCTAAAGGTAATGTTATATTGGTTTGATTGGCAGGAGTATATTCTCTAACAGTGTGGTCTGGATATTATTTGCTTCCTCTGGTGCCTTTAAAATGTAATGACTCAAAGAAAACCACTGTAATCCACTAGACCAGTGTAGACTAAACACTGTAAGAAATGAAAGAGGAGTTAAAAGTGTTTGTTTGTGTGTGGGTGTTTGTGTGTGTGTGTGTGTGTGTGTGTGTGTTTAGGAAAAGAGAGGTAGAAAGAGAGTGATGCAGAAAGTGGTTTCAAAGAACAGATTTGTTTTGAATTAATGAGCCATCTTTCTATGACTTTAGTAACAAGCTTTTTACAAGTTAATATGAAAGTGAAAATATGCCCGATATTTCAGAACTGGGCAAACTTTAAAAGAAACATAGTGAATAAACAGCAAATTCAAGTTATAATAACAATATAGAAAGAATACTAATAACTAGTATTGGAATTAGACTTATAATTTTCAAAAGAAAATGAAAAGTAATTGTACCACTTTAAGGCGTTCTCCAAGACAGCCAGGGTGCTTTTAGGTGGTTCCTGTGGTCTCTCTGGTGGTTATTGTTGTTTTGCATGGATTGGTTTTCCCGGTAATAGCGAGGTTGTTGCTAGGTTGGTTGCTATAGTATCCTCTTTGAGTGCTAGAATGTAGGTAGGTGGTTGCTACAGTGTTGTCAAGCAGTTTCTGTATTTTCCCAAGTGGTAGTTGGGGTTTTGCATTTGAGGCTGTGAAATGGTGATGTAAGATGTGTCAGGGTTTTCGTTAGGGTGGGACGTCTAATGTTTTAGAAATAGCCCCGGGTGGAGATGGGGCAGCACACAGCAGTGGTGAGAGTAAAACCAAAACTACTTACCTTTTTGACGATTTGACCGCAAACTCCTCCTTCATGCACTGACAAACTAAAAATCATGTTTACACTATTTTAACTATTTTTACTATTTTTACAATTATTTTTTTATTATTAATAACATTTTTTACAGACTTTAAGTCAGGTGCTGCAAAAAGCAAATACATTCTAAGTCTTTATCTGAATCTGAAATCCAATCCATCCTGGATGCTAAATGCCTTATTTGTCAAACATAAATTAAACTGAGGGTGAATGAATGATTGATCCATAAACACAAATATGCACAAATTCATGAAATTGTGCTCTTGTCCTGAGTACATATCATAGAATTGATAGAACCATTTCCTTATTATTTTTTAGTAAAAAAGTCGTTTTGGTGTCCCATAGTTTACAAACAATATTTATGTAAATCACACATTTCAAAATATCGAAAAGCTGCCAGCTGAAAATTAGCTTTGCAGTCTAACCACTTTGGGCTTTTAACATCAAACCTTTAAAGCATGTGCTCATGCTCACTTGAAAGGATTTGAGGTGAAACAGAATATGGACCTTAGAGTTGGACCTAATAGTCAGATGGACCTTGGAGTCCAAAGAAATGGAATGCATTGAGTCTATTTAAAAGTTGTGCATGATTATGCATATTAGGACATTATTCTATTTTTGGCATATTGGTATATGTGCGCAAGAGCAGTTACCTGGCTCACAACACAAAACTTTGCACCATCAAAATAAAGCGTTGGCCAATTCCTGACCTCAGGTTCATAGAAAAAGAAAAATCTCATTATGATCTTGGCTTATTATGCTCTCTAATTCCGTAGTTGAAAAGCTAATAATGTGCTGTGGTGGTGAATGACTTGGTACAGAATAAGTCTGCTAGTCAGTTTGTTAAAAACTGCAGGCTCAAGCTGAAATGAGCTCTGTCACATGTTTTTGCAAGCTGTTACTAATAAATGGGTAAAGTAACTGTCTGAAGGTCTTAATCCACATCAGTGGAATCATGCTAATAGCTAAAACATCATTACCCTGCAGCTGAAAAGCACAGATGTTTGCGTAAGGCTTTTCCGCCTGTCCCAGCAGCTCTGAAGCATAGTATTATTCTGTTATTCCTTTGCACGCTTTTCCCTTTCATGCTGTTCAGCTGAGCTCCTCTGTTGTTTTCGTTTGATATTAACTTTGCTTACAAGGAAATCTTGGAATGTCTTGCCTTATACAAATGGCTGATTGTTATCACAAGCCCATTCCTATGACAAAGCGAAGGGAGTCGTGAAGCAGAAATAGTTGTGTTGGAAAAGGGATGTTTTCATTTCCACAATAACGGGAGGATGGCCCATCCAGAGGCAAAAAAAAGGAGTGCTGGAATGTCTGACATCCTAAAAAAAAAATTCAGCTTGAAATTTCTAATTGCCTCAGACTTACTTCGGTGCCCCTGTTGCTGGGTGATTGCATTGGTCAGCTTTTCTAGCACATTGTTTCATGACAGCAATCAGATGTAAAATACTGTGTGCCAAGAACTATTTCCTGGATTCTTTGGGGACTATTTTTAGTATGACCAAAAAAGGCAAACACAAAGGGACATACGCAGCTGATCTCTCTCAGGACATCCAGAGAAGTCTTGCTCCTTTCTCCCAGAGTTTGCTTATCGCTATTGAGGACGTGCCTATTTCTTCATAAATGTCCATGGATCAAAACCAATTTTAGTGAATCAGATGCATTATTAAGTGTAAATGTCAGTATTTGTTTGTGTGTATTTTTTTCGTGTTTTATTAGACAGGGAAAAGCACCCCCCCCCCCGCCCCCCCTTTCCATAAATGTGCTCTGTATTGCTTTGTTGCTGTTTTTTTTTTAGCAAGCTTCATCTGATTCAGATGACAGCCACATGCTGAAATGAAAATACACATGGTAAATCCATTTCCTTGTGTGAGGATTGAGGCTCAGTGTAGCACTCACCTGCCTCATTCATCAGCCCGTATGATTTGTCTCTGTTCCCTTTTTTCCAGATGAGGCCAGGATAAAGAAGCCACCACCAAAAACACCTCCTAAACAAGGTAACAACAGAACGTCCCCCCCCCCACCCCTCAAAAAAAAATCCACTGTGCATATCTTTTTCACTGTAAATCCATTTGGAGCGTTCGAAATGAAATGCGGGCATGCTTGAGATGCGAGTTCGGTTGGGTTAGTCATGCCTTAATAAGGCTTTGTCTCCATCTTTGGCTTCCAGCACATTATCTGTCGTGGGAGTTCTGGAAATGTCCAAGCTTTGTTTACCTAATAACACACTTGACCCCCGAGAGCATGTACTTACATTCGGATATGCATTCAGCCAGACTGGCACCAGCTGTTGCAAACTCTGTGTGTGTGCCCATATGCCTGTGTGTGTGTGTGTGTGTGTGTGTGTTCCAGTGAAACACGCGTGCATACATGTGCTTACATGTGTTTTTCAGGTAACCCCCCTCAGATCCTGCAGTTTCCTGATGATATGAAGATCCTGGCAGGTGAGAAGGTTAATCTACTCTGCAAGTTCACGGGAACATCACCCATCAACTGCACCTGGCTCAAGTTCCGCAAACCAGTAAGCATTTTGCCCGATGAATCCAGTACCAATACTCCACACAGACCTGGTCTACTCAACAAACTACCATTTACTTCATGTGTAAATGACCTTAATGTCTTAATAGAATGTTCACACTGCATTCATTGCAGAGGCATAATTTATTTTTAAGGAGTTTCATCACATCAAATACGGTTTGCCAACACACTTCAGAATTAATGATACTTATAACCGGATGCTCTAAAGAGAATCATAATCGGAACAGCATACAAATCACATACTGTTTCTTTTCCTGCTCAATATAGAAAACAGTGTGTCTGTTACATTCTTCTCAATGAAAAAAAACACAAATGGACATGTGTGAGCAATCAAAACGGTCTGTTTCCTACAGACATTTTGAAAAATTGGGAACAGAAATGAACACTCAGCAGCAGCTGCACATGAGCCTAAGGTCACTATGAACTTTTCCAAGCTCAACTCAAGGGGTATAAAGCCTCCCATCATTCTGTTTTGATGCTGTGGAACTGTGTTTTATTGAAGCACCATCCATTGCCTGAAGATGAGTTGCAGTGACAGCTGTGATCACTTTGTGACTGATCATCTAACCTCACTAAAGCTTTTGCAACTGAATGCAATCAAATGCAATGTTTCTGCATCTGGTGTAAATACTTCGAGGGCCAGTAGAGGCTGGTAATAGAGCAAAGGAGGAGACAAACTCTATGTTAACACATTTATTTATGTTAATACACTTAGTTTAGGAAGAAAGTCAATAAACTTTCAGAAGAAAGTGGAATGCCATGCTCAAACAGCAAAAAACAGCACACCCTGTTAAATTCCACTCACTAATTCCATTCATTTTGGGGTCTGAGGAACAGTAGAATCATATGGAACATTGCCTTGTTCATGAGATTGTCTTTATTCACAGATTCAAGAGGGGAGTAGCGACATCACAATTGAGAACACAGACTCCAGCAGTCGACTGACCATAGCAAGCGGCCAGCAGGAGCACTGCGGCTGCTACACTGTTGAGATTAGGAACAATTATGGCATGAGACAGGCTGCCCTCAACCTCACAATTGTGGGTAAGACTCAGCACCATCGGTACTTCAGACCAAAGAACTCTGCCACCCTGCTGGATTCTTTAAAAAAATCGCTCATGTCTCTGTGCACAAGAACAAATGTCTTTGCAAAGCCTGACTTCAGAAGACTGCTTTATCATAATCAGCAGGTGTAGTTCATCCGTCACAGTTCATTAGGTATTGTCTTAATAGAAAGCATAACATAGCTATAAAGCATATAAAAAAATAACTACTTCAAAAAGATTGTGTTTATGTTGAAAGATAAGAAATTTACCCCAGGGCTGCAAATGCAAATAATTTGGATTTAAGCGAAAAATGTTCTCCATTCAGAAATGCCAGTGCCTACCACATCATCAGCGTATTGTTTCAAACAGTTCATTTTTCCCTGGAGTTTCTGTCTACCAGTTCAACAATCACATTTTTACTCACACAGCTGTTCTACACGAACATCCATCACTCCCCCAAAAAAAGGAAAATAACCGGCAACGACTACTTGGCTTAAACTAGAGCTTGAACCAACAACAGGCAGTTTTTTCTCAGTTTTTATATCAAAGACATCACAGCAAAATGTAGAGTCATTTGTATGTTGCCAAGGAGAGGCCTCAAAAAAGCACTGCAGTTTTTCTGCCCAGTGTTGTTTAATGTCTTTGGAATCTCATCCACATCCTCAGCATCTGTTTCAGTCAAGCAAACACAAAAAACTTTTCTCTTTAGTGTTAATATTTTCATGGTAGGACATAACATGCCAGTCATAGTGTCCATCAGTCTGTCCGAGTGCCTTGTGACTCGGTACTGATGTCTTATGTGCTACAGATGACAAGTAAGTGTAACGAGGGATGCACTGTAGTACAGAGCACATCTACTTCAAGACAGCCACTTCACAGATCAAAATGATTGGGGCTTCTTTGTGCATTCTCCTAAAGATCATACATAATGTGGGTAGAATTAAGGTTAGGGTTGGGGATATGGTTCACTTTTGGATGCCTCTTGCAGGACTGTGTTCACCATTTTCACTTTAATCTTAAATGTTATGGTCATATTATAAAGTTGGTGTGTTGTGTGGTCTGGTTGCCAAGTTAAGGGTATCTTCTAGGCTTGGGCGGTAATACGGTAATATGGTATACCACAGTTTCAATACCGTTATACCGTCGTAAAACAATACACTCCGTCCGTTGGCAAACCAATGACTGTCCAACCCACGAATGGCATGAGAAGCCTGCATTAACTCTGTGTGGTATTGACCAATCGGCGATGGTTAGGGGCGGGATTTGGATTTGAAAACATGGCGGCACCCATGTGTGCGGGGCTGGACTGGAAGCCTGCACAAAGATGGAGCCAGGGGAGGACGTGGTGAGCTGGACTGCTCTCCCCCAGTAAGGGAGCGTGTCATGGAGACTGGAGCCGCACGAATGGACCGTGTGTTCAGGTGCTCGGAGGCTGAGAACACAGAAGCTGACGACCGCAAGAGCTGTGGTGCTCGGAGTGAGGTAGTCGTTCGGCAACTAGTGCGCAGGACTGAACTGGAAACTCTCACCAAGTTGGAGTCGGGGGACGCTGTGGCGAGCTGATCTGCTCTCCCCCAGTAAGGAACTTTAAAGGGACTTTCATTCAAGATGGAGCCACACGAGTTGACTGTGTGTTCGCATGCTCGAAGGCTGGAAACACTAAAGCCGTCGATCACAAGAGTTGTGGAGCCTGGAGTGAGGCAGCTGTACTGCCAGAGTTTTGTTTTAGCCGTAATGAGCAGTAAGGGAGCGGGTCGTGGAGGCGGAGCGGACGCGTGAGATGCAGACGAGGCTAACCGTGCCAGTCACAGGTCGAGGAGAAGCGTGCACTTGAATCTCCAGTTCCAGCCAGCATTTCTGTTTTTTTTTTGTTTAGAATTTTAAAGTGACTCTTAACTGGTTTTATGCAAATTGGAGGCTTTATTGGGTTTTTGGTTGTGGTCCTTGTAGTCCACTGGGTGGCATAGTCAGGTCACAATGTAAAGACTCATAAATGAACATGTGTGACTTTGTGGACTGAGGCCAGCAGAACTAACTCCAGATCAACACGGGAATAACCAAGAAGCTGGTGGTATATTTCCGCCAACACAAACATCTTCTACTGCAACCACTGAACATCCAGGGTGTGGATATTGAGATTGTGGAGAGCTACAGGTACCGTGGTGTTCATCTGAACAATAAACTGGACTGGACTCACAACTCAACTGCTCTCTACAGAAAAGGGCAGAGTAGGCTGTACCTGCTGCGGAGGCTCAGAGGCCGCTCCTTATTATGAGACCAGGGTGGTGTCAGCCACCTTATATGGTCTGCTGGGGCAGCAGCATCTCTGCTGGGGACAGAAAGAGACGAAACAGGCTGATCTGCAGGGTCAGCTCTGTTCTAGGGTTCCCTCTGGACCCAGTGGAGGTGGTGAGTGACAGAAGAATGGTGGCAAAGCTGTCATCCCTGTTGGAGAACATCTCCCACTCCATGTGGGAGACTCTGACAGCACTGATCAGCTCCTTCAGTGGCAGGCTGCTGCACCTATGATGTGAGACGAAGAGATTCTGCAGGTCTTTCCTTCCAACCGCTGTCAGACCCTACAACAAAGCCTTCCAGATGACCACACACGCACAGACAAACAAACACACACATCCAACACCATGGTAGTTTTTCTTAAGTGCAATATTACTTGAGTGCAATTTTTCATGCATGGGGTTGAACATATACATATATTTTACAATACTGATATCCATATGTATATTTCTAGATTGTATAGTGTACTGTTGATACAGTATTTTATCTGTTCTATTGTTTTCTTAATTTTTGCTGCTCTTACTTGTTCTGTCAACTTTCTGCTGTTACAAAGCAAATTTCCTAGTTGTGGGACAAATACATTTTTTTCATCTTATTTTTCAGACAAACCGGACCCTCCTGCTCGCATCCCAGCAGCCACAGACATTCGCAAGTCCAGCTTGACCCTCTCTTGGTACGGGCCCACGTACGATGGTGGAAGTGCTGTCCAGTCTTATAACCTGGAGATTTGGAACTCTGCGGATAAACAGTGGAAAGATCTGGTGTCCTGTAACAGCACCTCCTACAACGTCCAGAACCTGCTCCCTGACAGACATTACAAGTTCCGTGTGAGAGCTGTGAATATCTATGGTGTTGGGGAGCCCAGTGCTGAGTCTGTACCTGTGGAGGTTGGGGTGGAAGACGAAGATGGTGAGCTCCACCCAGTGGACACTGTAAAAATGTTTCTATTTAAAGTCAGTGGAAAATCTTTGCTTTGCTGTGTGATCTCCCATTTGAAATACAGTCAATCTTGGGTGGTTGGTAATTGCCTAGTGGGTAAAACACTTGCCCGTGGACCCAATGTCGCAGGTTCAAACACCTAGTTTCTTCTATTGTGTTCTTGAGAATGACTGTAAGACTGTCCCTGTAACTAATGACCATAAAACTGTCCCTGTAACTAATGACTCTAAGACTGTCTCTGTAAATAATGACTGTAAAACTGTCTCTGTAACTAATGACTCTAAGACTGTCCCTGTAACTAATGATTATAAGACTGTCCCTGTAACTAATGATTATAAGACTGTCCATGTAACTAATGATTATAAGACTGTCCCTGTAA
>JBBMFX010000002.1:12383639-12397896 GCA_037832545.1 Rhabdalestes septentrionalis | reverse complement strand
AAGACTGTCCCTGTAACTAATGATTATAAGACTGTCCCTGTAACTAATGATTATAAGACTGTCCCTGTAACTAATGACTGTGAGACTGTCCCTGTAATGACTGACTGTAAAGCTGTTCCTGTAACTAATGACTGTAATTCTCTCAGGATAAGGGCAGCTACCAAATGCCACTTTCAGATTTAAAGAATGACAATAATTAACACTAATTACATAATAAACAATAAAAGAACCAAACTTTCTTAGGTTATCTTTATATTGAAAAATCCAAAGTGCATACTCTTAAGTATTATCCATTGTTATGATTCAAACAAACCATACAAATATGTTGCAATAATCAAGCATTTTTACTCTCCTATTTGCTTTTTTATGGTGTATGAGTTGCCATATTGTATTTTATTATATTTCAACAGAAAACAAAGATGAAATTGAACCTTCAGATGACGGTATGTCTAATAATTTGATGTTGGATCTGTTGTAATGACATTTGTGATGGCATTTGCAGTAGCATTTTGACTGGATATTTGACACATTATTATATCTTGTCAATTGCTGACACTGCAGAGTCTTTAATGGAACAGATTAATCAATGCACAATGGATCCTTTGCCATGTAAATCTTTGCTTTGTTCTGACAAAATCAGAAAAGGAGCCTGAGTACAGAGATGTGACCATCAGAACAGATGTGAAGGTTAAAGACCTGTACGATGTGGAGGACAGGCTGGGATCGTAAGTGTTTATATATCGCAGTTTACCTCCTTTCATTAATGCACCTTTTTAGGAGTGTGATCACAAACATGTGATGAACTGTGGCTGTGCCCTGGGGAGTATAATCACAAACATATAAAAAAACAGAGTTCTGGGCTATGAGGTGGCTCTTAAACTCAGGAATGTTGTTTTGGCTAATAATTGAATTCTAGAATGTCATTGTGGAATTCTGGAGGGACAGGGGACAGAAATCACTGTCCAGGACCTGGCACTGGGTTAAGGAACTCACTCCTTAAAGTATTAAATAGGATTCAACACAGAAATAAACTACTTGGACAAAAGTATTGGGACATATATTTGGGACATGTATTCAAATATATAGACTTTAATATGGAGTTTGTCCCCCTTTGCAGCTACAACAGCTTCTAACTTTCTCGGAGGGCTTAGCACAAGATGTTGGAGTTTCTGTGGGAATTTGAGCCCGTTCATTCTGTAGAGCATTTATTGGATCAGGCACTGATGTAGGAGGAGAAGTTCTGATTCACAGTCTGTATTCCAGTTCAACACAAATGTTCAGTGGGGTTGGGGTTTGGGCCAGTCAATTTCTTCCACACTGAACTCATCCAACAATGTTATCCAAAAGTGTCAGACCTTCGTGCACTGGGATGCAGTCTTGCTGGAATAGAAAATGTTTTCCCCAAACTGTCTCCAAAGGTTTGGAAGCATGACATTTTCCAAAATGTCTTGGTATGATAAAGCCTTTAGATTTTGCTTCACTGGAAATTAGGAACTTGCCCATTCCTGAAAAACAGGTGTGTCCCAATACCTTTGGCCATATAATGTATCTTGTAGTTTTGGTGTCCTGTGTCCTATGTGTGAACACATATTTTATGTGCCCAGCGTAAGTGTTTCTTTCATGTGTCTCAGGGGTAAATTTGGAACAGTGTTTAAACTGGTCGAGAAAGGAACAAAGAAGGTCTGGGCTGGGAAGTTTATAAAAGCATATTCTGCGAAAGAGAAAGAAAACGTCAGGCAAGAAATTGGAATCATGAATGACCTGCATCATCCAAAGCTTGTGCAGTGTGTTGATGCCTTTGAGGGAAAGTCAGACATTGTCATGGTGCTGGAAATGTGAGTATCATACTGTCTTATTTTTCCATTCCTCCTTATTTTGTACAGAAGAGAATGACTGTTTATCTAAAATGGACTATATAAAACAAAATGCTCTTTTTTTAAATAGTAAATGAGTTTGCTGTAAAAACAGTTTGTTTATTTCAATCCAAACTGCTTTTTAAAATAACGCACAATACAGGGCAGCCAGGTAAAACCGACACAATTTATATGTATTATCATTTACATATCAGCCTAACTGGCAATAAAACAAACTCAAATTATTTCATAGGGATAAAGAACCATTGGAAACATACTACAGAAACATTGTACGTGGACCTCAAGGGGGAACAAGGATAAGCTGTGATATAGAATAGGAGCTCTTGAAATGAATATAAAAGCACATGTTAAATTAAACTACTGATAGATCTGGACTCGAAGAGCTAGACAGCGAGAATCCTCCTTATGAGCTCCTTATTTATTTATTGAGTTGTTAAATCTTTTGGTCTCAGAACAGAAATATGAAAGTGTTTGATGATGGCTGAGGCTTGTCTGGGTCCTCTATTCAAATGCAGTTGGAATGTACACAGAAAACCCACTTAACCCTCCTGACTCTAAAACTTGGCTCTTTTCCCTCAGTGTCCACATTTAATGATGCAAGCAGTGTTTATACTTTATCCTCCCACTTGCCTTAAGGCCTTAAGCTCTCAATAATGTTCCAAATGAATATACACCATACACATTTTGGCAGCTCAAGATCAATGCCAGACCAAAAACCTGAAGTGTTATTTTATGCTTTCAAGTTGTGTTCGAGCCGTTTAACTCTTTTGGTTTTGAAAATCAAGAGACAGCCCAGTCCTATGAACAGATTTGTGCTGTATATTTTGCAGGGTGTCAGGAGGGGAGCTGTTCGAGAGGATCATCGATGAGGATTTTGAGCTGACTGAGAGAGAGGTCATTAAGTACATGCTGCAGATTGTGGATGGAGTCAGTTTCATTCACAAGAAAGGCATCGTCCACCTGGACCTGAAACCAGAGAACATCATGTGTGTCAACAAAACAGGCAGCAAAATCAAGCTGATTGATTTTGGACTTGCTCGCAGGCTAGGTATCTCTCTCACAGACTAAGTGATCACTATACACATATTCTATTCAGAATCCCAAAACAGTATTGGACTATAGTCACCATAAACTTTATTCGAAATTAAACCCAAGTTGTCTTATCGTCAGGGGATCTTGCATGGCTCTCTCTCTCTGGACAGGCTTGTCCTCCCTTTCTCTGCTATACTTTCTATACTCAGGCAGTTATTGTTCTCCTCTGAGTGCGCAGAATTTTCAGTCTTCCTTCAATAAGATGCAGTGGTACATCACTGCTAGGTTGACATTCAGTTATCCAAGCATGAGTAGTACTGTGGTCAGAAATTGTTAATGAAAGGCTCATGGGTATCCAAATTGCAGGCCAGCAACATTGAACTGACAGATGTATCTTATAATGTTGTCTGTGAGTATTGTTTATTCTTGTAGAATTTTTAAAGGTCAACACACACAAATGCATATATTGGGGCAGCTGGGTGGCCTAGTACTTTTGGTGTAGGCTCTGCGAATAGAAGGTTGTGAGCTCGAAAAGACTGCTAGTGCCATTACTGAGGTAACTTTTAGCAAATGAATGTCCCCACACTTTGCTCCCCGGGTGCCCCTCGCCAGTGGCAGACCCCTGCTTCACTTGGTGAAGGTTTAAATGCACAGAAAGAAGTTCAAAATGTGTGCTGTGCTGTGGCTTTGACATGCGTGACTATTAGGGGCCACTTTATTATACTGTTGTATCCTTTTTAATTATTTTGGTTTTGTTGCTTCTACTTCTTCTTTCATTCTGTCACCTTTGCTGCTGTAACAATGGAAATTTCCCACCGATGGGTCTAATAAAGGTTATGTCACCTTATCTCTTTACAGAAAATGCAGGTTCACTGAAGGTCTTGTTTGGGACTCCAGAGTTTGTAGCTCCGGAAGTGATCAACTATGAAGCAATCAGTTATCCTACAGACATGTGGAGCATAGGTGTCATCTGCTACATACTGTAAGTGTGGTTATATTTTCAACATGATAATGTTTCTACGGATCTATTTCTATTTTATACACTTCCTATGTTTGTCATAGTTCTGTGTCTCAGATAATATCAAGAGTCCAAAATAAAATGCTATCAGTTTTTCTATATGTCTGAGATTTGTGGTTTTATTGTGTGTTTCAGTCATGTCTATATGTGTGTAGGCATGCAAGCAGGTGGCATCAGAGTTAATTAATTCACAGAAATAGGACATTGATAAAAAGAAATATTGTATGTGTATGCACAGAGAAATACATGGGGCCTCTTGTCCCATCTGTCTTTTTAACATAGAGTTGAAGCTCCTATAAGCTCTTGTGCTCACAGGATTGTGTCTTACTGTGGTAGCACTGAACTGCACTCGGATTTTTCAAAAATCATAGCTTGGAGATTCCAAGTTCCAAAGTTTATCTCTAGTGGCTAAGCTATAAAGAGAAGAAAGACAACGCAACTGAAGGCTGTGGGAAACTGCAGTTAGGTTTCAAACCATGCCTGGACCAAATTATATTTTAAATGTACTTTTAAAAATGGTTTCTTTCCACAAGAAAATCATTATTTTGGCAAAAATAATATTTATACTACCAAGACTCCTGAATATGGACATTAAACTCAATGTATACCAAATTATTAGTAAATATCATGGATGTCTGTGTAAATGTAGGATAACCAATATAAGTAAATGCATCAAATTATTATATTATTTTTTTAAATGTAGTCAAGTATTAATAATTATATTAAATTTACCTAAGGATTAGTAAATACAGTGGTTAATGCATCCATTAGCAAATATAAGTTTGATATTAATCAAAATTAAAGCTTTTCACTTGTTATAATCATAAAAAATTGGCAGACTATGTGGATGCAGTGTATGCTTAAAGGTTTGCAACCAAATATTTCAGTTGAAGTTGATAAAGGGACAGTTATCAGAGTGCGGAAACATCTGGCCTGGATCTCATGTGCTCTGGTCAGTCTGATCCTGATCAGCATTGTAAGAGTTAAGCAAAGTAATCACTTGCAGCTACTTCTCTCGCAACAGAATCACTGCAAAGTGATAGAATTACACAGTGCCCACAGCCGGATGTTGAATGGCTCCTTCACAGATCAAACTTGGACCCACTGTTTGTCCTTAAATTGCCTCGCCTTTTCACACAACCCCTGTTTGTCTTCTGTCTTGTCTTTTATATTATCTTTCTTTCTTTCTTTTTCCCGTCTCTGCAGTGTGAGTGGTTTGTCTCCCTTCATGGGCGACAATGATAACGAGACGCTTTCCAACGTTACCTCGGCAACCTGGGACTTTGAGGACGAGGCGTTTGATGAAATCTCTGACGAGGCTAAAGACTTCATCAGCAATCTGCTGAAGAAAGACATGTCGTGAGTGCTCTCTAACTGCTGTGCATTAATGTGCACTCCTTCAAAATTGTTCTTTAAAGTTCAGAAAAAGCGGTTGATTGCGGAATCCTTTTTGATGCTAAATACAACCACTTTTTTTAAAGGACCTCTTTAAGAAACGCAATGCTTCTCTATAGATCTGTGTTCATTTTACAATACAGAACCGTTGCCTGTACTGAGGAACCACTGAAGAACATAGAGTGCAAGCAAGGGAAGAGGGAGAAAGTCTTTGAAGAACACGAGAACTTGTGTATATAAACTTGTGGATATATAAAAGGATGGGACCAAATTGGTTATCAGTAGTTATAGACAAATGCCAGATTAAATAAACACACAAAAACACACACACCAACACCGACAAACACATACGCACACACACTATGTATATATTGTGAAAACACACATATATTAAAAGAACACGTCCATATGAGGGACTTTTTTGAAGAAGACAAAACATTTAATGTCAATGTAACATAGTATCTTTTTTTAATTTTCTGGTTTGTGTCTGCTGGTGTTTACAAATCATGTAAAAGAAAGTTTTGTTGTAATAGCAGCTATATACATACACCCATATATTTCAAACATCAAACACTTTCAATCCATCGTAGTGGGTTTTGAGTTTTTTAGGGAGGGGCATGTTCCCCACTCACAGCAGAAGTGCATTGATCAGCTGAAAGTCTTTCCTCTAAACAATGAGGTTGATTGGCTGGCATGCTGAATGCATAAGGACCTGATAAGACCTGACTGAATGGAATGAATGCAACCTAATTTCTCTTGGTGTTGATGTAATTACTGAGCAGTCCCACATTATTTTTTTGTTTATTCACCGTTATCAGTAATATAAAACCAGTTTAGTTGCTCATGCATTTGTTAAAGGGTCCAAAAAGTGATGATTACTTCAATCAACAACCTTTATAGTGAAAATCACTATACATTTACGTTTTAAATAACTTAACAAACATTTTTCCTATAATCTTGGATAAAGCATGTAAAATGACTCATTTACAGTGTTTCCATCTACACCGTGTTAGCTATTAGTGGTTATTATTGAAATAATTAATGTGCCAATTTATTCCAAGCTTATGAACATTGGGAGAATTTCTGTTGGGTTAACTTATAACAGTAGAGACTTGGTATTTATAGCTGAATCAGTCCTTCCAAGGTGTCGTGATAATGAATGATGCTGTTAGTGTAAAGTGAAAGCGGACTGATAACTAACTTGCTGACTGTGTTCGCTGCAGAGCACGTCTGACCTGTGACCAGTGCTTTCAGCACCCTTGGCTTAAACAGGACACCAAGAATATGGAGGCCAAGAAGCTCTCCAAGGAGAGGATGAAGAAGTACATCCTGAGGAGGAAGTGGCAGGTGAGTAGAGGCAGACACCTGTGGGCCTCCCATGCTTGGCTTTCAGCTAGAGTGACTGATGAAAGGGTTCCTCCAGAGGAAGAGTCTTTTCATCCTCTGGAGATGTACCGACGAATGCTGGTTAGGAGTTACCCCTGTGGTCAGAAGGTTGTGGGTTTACATCCCAGGACTGCCTCACTGAGGTACCACTCACTGCTCCCTTGGTGAATAGAGTAAATACAGAGACAGAATTTCAGACTGGGTGCTGTGCTGTGGTGTGTTCACATGTGATTGTGAGGGGCCTTAAAGACCCTTTAAAACATTGCTTAAAACCTAGTGACCTTTAGACGTACGTTCATCATCTTCACAGAAAACGGGCCACGCGGTACGTGCCATAGGTCGACTCTCCTCCATGGCTATGATGGCTGGTGTCCACGCCAAGAAGGGCTCCCCTTCAGAAGGTACCATGGCAACAGCTTTTCTGCCTGCTTCACAGTCTCTCAGCCCTCGCTCTGTGTTTTATTAATGCCAGCCGGTGGACTTCTCACCCCGTCTGCTTAATGCCCACTTGGAGATGGGCACAGTGAAAGCCACTGCCTCATTGTTAATGGATGGCTGAAATGTTAATGAATTAATCAAGGTCTAGAAAATGGATATCATTAACATGGAAAAGGTTGGAATAAGCAAATATATTTTTAGTAGGATGTCTTTATGGCCAGGTTTTCTCCTAATGCCATTGACTTACTCCACAATTGCCATTTAAACAAATGACACAGTGGACCCAAACTCTTCATGGTGTCCAAAATCTGACATCTAATATTGACATAACTTTTCTGGCCACAACAACTTACACGTTTTTTGTTTTTTCAGTATAATTATTATTGGTAATATTTCTCATGTCTTTTGTTGCTGCAGAGGAGAACCAGTTCTCAGAGGAACGTGAGGAACGGAGCCCGACGAAGCCCACTTTCAGTTCCACGATTAAGGACGTGGAGGTGGTGGAGGGTAGTGCTGCACGCTTCGACTGCAAGATTGAGGGTACTGGCATCCAGATTTCAGCTTTTTGCCAAGGATGTACTTCTTAAACAAGAGTACTGTGCAAAAGTCTTGGACTGTCCAAGAAATGATCTAATGCTGTTTATCTGGGCAGTAAGAATTTACTTATAAAGAGAAGAAAGACGTATAAACAGTACATTGTAATTGTGATTGTCCATATATACTTACATTTACATTTACATTTACGGGATTTAGCTGACGCTCTTATCCAGAGTGACATACATCAGTGCTCAAGTCCACATCTGTTCCTCAAACCTGTAAAGCTATAAATCAACATCCACTATACTTAGGCTGCAGTTAATTGCTGGAATAGTGGACTTGAGCACTCATGTATATCACTCTGGATAAAAGCATCAGCTTTATATATATATAAATATATATTATATATATATTTATATATATATATGTATATAGTTTGGAAATATATACTGTATATATTTTGGAGAATCACAATCACAACATACTGTTCATTATGAAGCTATATTCTTAGTTTATGGTCATTTTGGATCAAAGTATTTTAGACCACAGGTCAAGATGCCCCCAGTTCTCTATAGTTCTCTGTATTTCAAAGGGTAACAGAAATGTTATTATACCCTTAACATTTTAATTTATAGTTAAACATTTTAATTTAAATCTTATGTATCTACAATCTACAAACGTGGTTTATCTGTATTTGCTGACCCTTAGGTGAGTCAGTGCTTTCATGCATTTTGTACCGGTCGAACCTCAGCTTATTTAGTGTTTATGCGTATTTGTGCATTTGCATACTCAGGTTAACCAGTGTTTACACTATTCATATATTTATTTACTCAGGTTATCCTGATCCTGAAGTGGTGTGGTATAAGGATGATCAGCCCATAAAAGAGACGCGCCACTTCCAGATCGATTATGACGAAGATGGGAATTGCAGCCTGGTTATCTCTGAGGTTAATGGTGAAGATGATGCCAAATACACCTGCAAGGCTGTTAACAGCCTTGGGGAGGCCACCTGCATGGCTGAACTCATCGTAGAGGTGATGGGAGGAGGTGAGGAGGAAGAGGAAGAGGAGGAATAAGTACTTTAAAATAAATGGAGGTTCTTTTCTTTTTCAGATTATCTTCACTCGGACTAATGCAGTAAAGATGCTCTTTCCTATGTTTTCTCCTATTGCATTTTCTCTCTTTTTCCTTTAATCCATCATGACAGTATACACCAGACACAGTATCAGGTGTTGAGATATTTATAAAATTTCATTCATGTTACTCACATTCCAGGTTTTATGTCATGGATTATAAGCAGTATTGAATTAAGTATTATTTTGCTTTTTAACCAAACAATCCCACACTCACTAGTGTGTTTGTGTGCTCTGAGACCAGCATTACTGTGCGTGAGAGTGTTAGAATGACTGTTGGTTGCCGTTTTTAAACACAGTCATGTTATTTTTTAAGCTTTACTGCATTTGTTTGGAGACATTTTCACTCGCCACCTACTTTCAGGATAACAGCACTAACCGTTACAAAAAAACTGTATGTTTTACATTACATGTTATATTTGCTTAATTTTTATAATACATGCTCATTTTACAAAGTGGATGTTGCATTGTAATATTAACACTAATGTAGTAGCTCACTGTTATAGAATAAATTTTTATTCACAAATAATTCTCTCTGTGTTTTATTATGATCGAAAACCTTTAAACATTTAAAGGATGAAAATGGGAAGGTAACCAGAATGGGCCTCAAATTTACTTCCACTAGATGTAGCTGTTGCTTCATGAAGATTTTTGTGAAGATCCCACCCACTAGTGTAAAGTACAGGACCCTCCCATGACCAAATTCAGCCTTTCTCAAGGACTTTGTTCTGCTCTGTTATGACGAACTACTACAGAAGAACTCAAACAACACTTTATGTGATCACAGACCTCCCTATAAAGCCCTTAGCAGGAGAGCCTAAATGAAAATGAGTGGGGTTTTTTAATGCTTCGAAAATGATATGCATCTTTTGACTTGAATGAAGCCGTCTTCGGACTGAGTTAAAGAACAACCATGGATTAAGTGTGGGGCATCTCTGGCTCAGACTACAATGTCTCCTCTGTGTGTCGTGTTTCTCTGCTCTCTCGTGAGTGTGCACTCCAAGTCTAAGAACACTGCTTCCTTTGGCTGCGTTGTGGACTAATTTAGCAACATCTGTGAACTGGAGTCCCTCAGAGATCCCCTGACATAGAGATTTTATTGTTCTAACTATATTTTTGGCATCTCTCTGGCATTTCACATTTCCTTGTAGTGCACTTAAAATGCAGAGGGTCTCTTTAGGCTCCTTAAGTTTCACCAGCTGTGGGCTGTGTTCCTATTGAGCGTCACATCCCCGCCCCTTACCTTAACATGGAAGAACCCACGGAATATTAAGGCTTGGTTTTACTGTGTCCTTCAAGTGAAATAAATACAACACACACCTCTTCTTTACCTCTACCAGGTGAATTAGGAACCCTTCTGACTGCCTTGCATATTAGAGACCTTGACCCACAGCCGCACATTGGACCATCATGGGCGATTCAGTGGTCCTTGCCATTCCAAATGACGTGGATAGGATTCAAACTGTAAGAGCAGGAGCTGATCAAAGGTCTGAAACTCAGAGCTTGGAGTGTTTGGATAATTGAAATGTAAAGTTTTGGGTATCACTGTTGCCCCGTCTTATGCTGATAGGCCCATACCAGGGGTGTCCAGTCTTATAGTCTTATAGAGGACAGTGTGGCTGACATTCACTATCAGCAGGTAGCCTGATTTCACTTGTTTAACCAGCTGGTCAATTCAGTCTTGTTTTGGGAAAAAACTAAATGGATAAAGTTTTGTCCACACTACAGACTGTTCCTTTGTGTAGGTCAGTTGTTCCCAAACCAGTGCAAACCAACTGGCAAGAGGAAAAACACAGAGCTGAGCCCAAACACATGAATTTAAATGCCTGAGAAATCACGCCCATTTAAAACCCTGCGCTTATGGGACAAAAATGTACTGTGAAAATATGTGTTTGACATGCTGGTGCTTGTTGTGTAACACATAGGGCACCGAATCCAGTGGTCCCAAAACTGGTCTTGGAATACCCCTCCACTACACATTATAGTGTTTTTCCTTCTCCCGATACACCTGATGCAACTAATCAGTTGATCATCCGGCTCCTCCAGAGTTGCAGGGCAGGGCAGGAGGCAGGGGTGCCGCCAGAAATCTTGGGCCCCATGACAGATTAGAATTTTGGGCAACATTATTATTAAGATAATATTACTACCCCCTAAAAGGGCCCCATGTCAGTGCTGGACCCCTAGAATCGTTCTAACCTCCCCCCCTCGCAGCACACCTGGCAGGAGGTATTCCAGAACTGGTTTTGGGACCACTTTCCTATGTGCCCTTCATTTTATTGACAAAATTTTGGGAGAGCTGACCAACAGTGACTTTATGACACTGCATTCAAATACATAGACTTCAGTATGGAGTTTGTCTATAACAGCTTCCTCACTTCTGGAGGGCTTTCAACAAGATTTTGGAGTTTCTGTGGGAAACTGTGCCCATTCATTCTGTAGAGCATTTTTATATATTTTTTAAAATATATTATACATATGTATACTATACTGTATTATAGTCTCCTTATAGTATTTTATTTTAGGTGAAGTATTATACTTTTTACATCAAGCATGTTTTTACATTTTTACACACAAGATGAAATATTGTTCTCCAGGACCAAAGGTGCAATAAAAAATAGCACAAGAGCAGCACAGTTATATTAGGCTATGTGTTGTATGTTCCTCCTAGGTCCTGGATAACAATATTTCGTCTCTGTGTGCTTGATGTATATGGCTGAGATTACAATAAAGCTCTAAAGCTCTCATTTTGTGCAATAGGGCAGAGCGATACTGGAATCGAAAATAGTTTATCCCAAACGGTGTCCACAAATTTTGGAAGCATGGCGTTGTCCAAAACCTCTTGGTTTGCTGAAGCCTTAAGATCGCACTTCAAAGGAAGTAAGATGCCCACCGGAATTCGGTAATTAAAATGTATGTCCCAGTACCTTTGCCCATATAGTGTGCATTTCAATTCCACATTTTCACAGGAAAAATATTTTGATTTCTTTGGAACAGGAGTTTAAATGGAAACTACTCTGAGGCTTTTAAACTCGTGCGTTGGGCTCAGCTGTGTGTTTTCTTCTTGCCAGCTGAACTCCAAAATGGATAACGCCCTACAAGTTCTGTGTAATTGTCCATCTGGAGAAGGGTGGACACTCCCAGACTGATGTCACTGGAGTGTTGGAGAGGAGACCACCTGTGGATGTCAACCGAGAGGGGCAAAAACGTTGGTTTAGTAATTTAGAAACAGAGCTATAACCTATGTTTAAGAGTAATTGTTAACGTTTTGTGGATGGGCTAAATCACAGGGTATTTGGAAAGGGGAGACTTCAATTACCAGAATGCAACAGAAGTCTGCTCGAAGTGAGACTTGTGGCACGCCCAGAAGAGGGAGGCCAGTGTGAAAGGGAGTATTTTGTAAGGATGCGAGGGTAAACGGAGCAGTGTGGAGAGGTGGATCAGGAGTACTCCAGCTCTTCCAGACGGAGAACCGCTGAGTCTGAATCATGCGCATCGTCACATACACAGCTCACTGGGAGTGGTGTGGAAATTGTGCAAGATACGGATAAGACCCCTTTTTACCCTTTGGGACTGCTCCTAAGTTGTGTCTCGGTGGTATATAATGTTCGGGTCGCACGATCGGATCGATCGACTTGTGCTTTTCTCTCGCATTTGTCCCGAACTTTTACAGCAACGTTGAAAGTTGCTCTGCTTCTCCTCAGAAGACGCGTAAAACACAACTTTCCGTTGGAGAGACTCCGTGGCGAGAGGCTTTATTATGGGGAACGCGGGGAGTATAGACCAGCAGGCTGACATGAGGGGACACGGCATGCCCCTGAAACTGCCCATGCCGGACCCTGGAGAATTAGAGGAGAGATTCGCCCTTGTTTTGGTACGTAAAGTTTACCAACTTTTTTAACACCATGGTAACTATGCTCTAAAATCAAAACCACTTTCAGCGTGGTCTTTCTTTTGCCCATTATAGTATTTTTCTCTCTTTGAAACTGTGTGTTTGGCCAGTGGACACCTCCATCCCCTCCAGCCCCCAGTCCCTCCCTCTCTATTGTTAGTAATCTAGAGGGGTTAGCTCTTCTAAAACAGGCAAAAAACAACAGTGTATTAACCACGCTAACTAACTGGTGTGTTGATGGACGAGGAGAGAGTCTGCATTGTTCCTTAGAGCTGACTCAGTCGAGTAAAACTCAGTTTTTTATTAACTGGGCAGCTGTCTTACTGACCTGACACGAGTTTGACAAATTAGAGAAAAAGACTTTGCTGACTTGGACTTAACGGTCCTGTTGAAACGTCATGCACCCTATTTAGATGTAACTTTCTTTTATGTAACTTTGAAGACAGTAAATGAGTAACCAAGCAGAATACTATGAATTTATACATATAATAAGTCTAATAATTGCATGAGTAACATATTTTGTGTGTGTTTACTTTAATTAGCATGGCTTAGTTTTCTAATCTAGCTGTTAGAATGAGAGACCTCGTGATTGGAGTTAGTACTTGCTTGTTTTTTTCTCTCTGTAAAGCCCACATTCTTGACTTCACTAGTTGTAGTTGTGGTCTAAGCCCCACCAGGGGTTGACTTTGCTGGAATGCCTGGACCAGAGTGGGGGTTGACCCTCTTGGACCCAAAGCAAAATTATATTTGCTCTCCACACACCACCACCTGTATTTACAGAAAGAAGCACCTGCTTAGA
This sequence comes from Rhabdalestes septentrionalis, assembly GCA_037832545.1. Lineage (NCBI taxonomy): Eukaryota > Metazoa > Chordata > Actinopteri > Characiformes > Alestidae > Rhabdalestes > Rhabdalestes septentrionalis. The sequence goes on along the minus strand of JBBMFX010000002.1, from coordinate 12,384,395 downwards.
TGTGTGGTCTTCTTGTTTTATATTTGGCATGCCATTCTGTCAATTGAATGTATCCACAGATATATTGAAATATTCTGTGAAGCAGCTGGTGGCTGGTGGTGGTTAGGGAGTTGCCCCTGTGATCATTGGTTTGAATCCCAGGACTGCTAGTGGCACCACTGTGTTACTGCTCCCTGCACCCACTGTGTTACTGGCTGCACGCTGCTTCACCTGGGTGACTGAGGTCGTGTGAGAGAATTTTGTGTTGTTCACTCTGTGCGCTCATGTATGAAAAATGTCAATTTTAAACTCTTTTGCTGCCTTCTTTCTTTTCAACTCTTATGTGACAAGAGAGAGTATTGTCTTGAAACATCCCAGATTGTTTATAAATTGCCACATGCTAATCAGTACCTAAGCTGGAATCCATACCCTCTGCATTCATATGATTTTGAGTACTGTTTTTTATGTTTTGTGAGTGTATTCGTGTGTCTATGGTCTTCTGCGAAACCCGGTTTTATGAGGACGTAGAAATGTGGGTCAGACATGACTGTCAGACCTAACGCTTCACTAACTCTAGACTAACTCTCCTCAGCTTGACCTGGGCAGCTCCAGTTAACACTCAGACACGCACGCACACACACCACTCAAGACGATAAAACACTTAAGGTCCCTGATGGCGCAGAAGCCTGGGGCCCGAGAGGTGGGGTGGAGAAGTTAAAGCATGCCTGGAGGAAATGGAGTTCGGTTTGGTTTATTGTGTCAGTGTTTGTCACACAG
>JBBMFX010000002.1:12320282-12356409 GCA_037832545.1 Rhabdalestes septentrionalis | reverse complement strand
CCCTGGGCCTGCTGCAGAAATGTCTGCCCCCATGCCTCCACCCCCACCCCCCATGGCGCATCCACTACCAGGCTGTGGGTCTCCTACAGTCATCTTCAACTCAGGACTTGCAGGTAAGTTTCTTCACACCTGAGCGCTTCACATCAGAGTGAACAGCTTATGCTCAGGTTCCAGCTGTCTGTTATCTTGTTACCTTCTGTTATCTGTTACTTTTATCTGCTTTTATCTCTAGGAATAGGTGTGGATAGATACCTGGGATTCATTTCAGTTTTACTTTACTTAATCAGGTTTTCAAATAATAATAATGTAGGAAATCCAAAATGTGGAAAATCTTGTTATTTATTTTTCACTGATTGCAAATGGAAACCAAGAATGTCAAGCATCTCAAATTCAGCAAATGTTCGTACTCCTAGGATAATACTCCAAATCATGTATGGCTAAATCACAGTTCTAGCTGCTTGCAAGATTTATATTTTTCAATACAGTATAGAATATGTGAGTGTGAGAGAGGCTAGACCCTGCTGTCTCTCCTCAGTGGCATGCTGGTAATCAGTAAAGCTGAGGTTGTTTACTCCCTGAGCTTTAACACGGTTTAGCTTCCTGGCCAGTCCATTCAGGCCTGGCTGACTCACTCATAGTCTGATGGAGCCACGTTCACACCACTTTTGCCATCCTTTTTACTTTAATGACAACACTGGAAAGCTGGTGTTCCCGCCCCAGACTAAACAAAGACGGAATAAGTGCAAATGTTTCTGTGAGAATTATCTGGCTGTCACCTACCCATGTCAGTAAGTCTTTTTAAGCCTTTTAGCCCTTTACCGAATGCATGAAAGACAGAAACACTGCTCATGTTGCGATAGGATCAGGAGTTGAGTTAATCTGTCCAGGAATCGGTCTCTGGCTGTTCAGATATGACTGTTAAATACAGTCATACTCTACACACCGGAGGTGAGCAACCTTGCTATATTCTTCTTTGTGAATTGCTTGTTCACATCAGAGTGCCCAGAATGTGATGCAATATTGAGCTGGCTAAAATACCGTAAAGACGCTGAGTTGGAACTGTAGAGGGTAACATGATGAAACAGGTCCAAACTGTAAGTGTTGCTTGCAGTGTTTCACTTTATTGGGTTTCACAATGAGCCGCTGTTGTCTGGAGCATTCTAGGTTTGCTGTAGACTAAAGTTTACTAAGCGTTTTCACAAAGAATTCCCACAGTCAAATCAAGTCATGTGCTCTTTCATCCTGGGCTAAACAAAATGGTGTTTACTGGTCAGAGATGAAAGACTAGCCTCTTTTTACGTAATGGAAAAAGCCTGACCAAGCCCCTGGAAACTGAGGACATTTTCTTGCTGATCTTAATGATCTTTCTCTCTATTTGATTTTTTTTCTTCTTGTCTTTCTTTGCCAACATAGAGGGACCCATCAAACTGTCCTGTAGGTTTGCAGTGTTATGTGTTTGTTCTCACTGTTTTGTCTGTTGTATGTGGAAGATGGTATTTTTAGTTCCAGGAGGCTAATGTACAGGAAAACTCCTTGAAGTTTCCCTGTAAAGCCTCCATCTCTGGCACGAAGCCAGCTGCGTTGATTGTTCCTTCTCAAGTCAAGCATGAAACTGGATGCCGTGTTGCAAGACTTTTCCTTCAATTTAGTCAGGCCATTCAAATCCAGAAAGGAACATTCTCTAGACCTCACTTTGCATAGCTCAGCAAATGACAGGACGCACAAGCCAAAATATGAAACCACATGTTCCATGAGACACGAGGTCTTTATTCCTACACTTGTCCGTTGCAGAAATCCATGACACCATTCTGAAAGCCTGTGTTCAACAAGCGGACCCAACCACACTGGAACCAGTTAGTTCCAGTTCCAGGTCTTTAGTGCCATGTTAGAATGTTGTGTTGTGATTAAGAATCACAATCAACAGTCCAAACAACAGAGAATCTATTCATAGACTCTGATTTAGATTGAGTCTGCTTGACTAGATGTCATCTCATATCTTGAGTTTTCCTTGTAAACCATCATGACTAAAAATACCATAACTTAGTCTCCCTGCACCACTGTCTCTGTTCTGTGTTAGTGTGTGTTGTGTTTTGATGCATGCTGGAACACAGTGGCATGCCACTACGTGTGAATTGTTATCAGATTTAGAAAGAACTTGCGCAAAACAACAATAAAGTGTGCAGCACACGCAGAACCCTCACTCCCAACCCAAACACACAGCATGGCCACAGGAGCACTTGTGGGAAGCAAGCTGGAATCCTCATTATATTCCGTTCCCCCATACCAGCAGGGGTGGCTACTAGGGGTGGGACAAAAAAAAACAAAAAACAGCACAGTAGCTATATTTTGAAAAGAATACAGTATCGACAAAGTGGACCAGGTATTAGTCATTTTTGTTTGATAATTATTCCCTTTATGTTGAGAGCAAAGCTTCTGTAGGTGGAGTTTTTGAGAGGACCAACTGAGCGTCATTGTGGATAACATTGCCCTGCGCATGGGTGACCCAAGTGTAATTACAGATAGAGTTCTAAACTCTTAATATTCTATTCAATTAGCATTGTAAATCTCTTTGGTTTCAGGATATTTCTTCATTTTGTTATGTGTATGAATCTCATGAAGAAAGGCGATTAAAGGGCATTTTGGGAAGTTTCATTTCAAATAAGGGTTTTATTATGGAGACATTGAAAAATAATACATTAAATCGTTTCAGAATGTCTAGTGATTCCCACTCCTAGCGGCTGCCCTTCTCCTAATGACCCACAGGCTTAAATGTCTGCACATGGTGAATATTCATTTACTCTTTGGTATATCTTTTGTACAAAGGAAAATGTAATAGAATAGGATATTCAACATAACTCTATTCTATATTATCAGAATTGGCTGGATCAAGGAAGGAACGTCTGCACTCGCACTGGCTCTTTCAGCAGAACTGTCACTCTCCCTCTCATTCAGTCAAATCCTAATATAATCATCCATCAAAATTAGTATTGAGAAAATTGAGTCTCTCTCATTCACGCCCTGTCACTTCAGTATAATTGAGTGCAGCTCTAGACAACACGCCAGACTATGTTTATGTAGCCTATCCTTATTCATTTTGTAAGTGTCAACATTGAAGCCTTTTCCCTTTTCCTGTTGTCCCATCAGTTACTTTGCTCCATTAGATACCTCCCAGTAGTTCCAAATCAGCATTAAACACTGCTTGAATAATCATCCCATCTATGCAGTGTTTTTTATAATATAAGCAGTAAGATGTGTATCCTTTTTCTGCTGCAGCCGTGAAAATTAAGAAGCCAATCAAAACCAAGTTCCGCATGCCAGTCTTTAACTGGGTGGCACTGAAGCCCAACCAGATCAACGGCACCGTCTTCAACGAGATTGATGATGAGAGGATACTGGAGGTACGAGCTCTTGCATAATCTTTTCACATTTACAAAAAGCAATGAAACACAGTCTACTGTCTCTACTATTTCTTCAAGTCTCTTATTTTTTCTTAGAATTTGCTGACATGATATAACCCATATTCTACCTCTTCAGAATTTTAATGTGTTCTATTGCCAACACTTGAAGTAATCTTTCTTTTTTTAGGGGAGTCATTGTCAAGAAAATGGAATGCTTCATTTCTTTCTTGTTCCCTCAGGATCTGAATGTAGATGAGTTTGAAGAGATGTTTAAAACAAGAGCTCAGGGCCCTGCTATTGATGTCACGTCCAGCAAGCAGAAGATCATCCAGAAAGGTCCTAATAAAATCACCCTACTGGACGCTAACAGAGCCAAGAACCTGGCCATCACCCTCCGGAAAGTGGGCAAGACTCCAGAGGAGATTTGCAAAGCCATTCAGATGTAAGTTACCTCTAAAAGTGAAAATGGCTGCTTCTCATGTTTGTTTGTTTAGGGGCGTTACTCTTGGAGTTCCTCTTTATCAGAATTTCTTCAGTCTTTCTTGTGACTGCCAGCACTGCATAATTTAAACCATTCCCTGCTCCACCAAACCTGATTCAGCTCATTGAGTAGTTTGATGTGAAACTGTTAAATGTTGAGAAACTAACCTCACTCAGATTTCTTTGCAGTGGTGATGGTAGGAGCAAGGGATGGCACAAATATAATCTAATGGTTAACTATCCAAAACAACCAGCGAACCCATCTTCTTAATTGCTATCAGTAGTATTGATAATGGTAAAACAGTAGTGAATAAGTGTTATTACTTTTCTTTTTTTCTGGGGTATTTAAAATATATATTAGGTCAAAATCTTCTCAAAACTACTGCATAGCAGTGTCTACACCTCCAGACAGCATATTCATTATTTTTATCTGGTTGCTTTAGAGGCAAGGATGGGTAATAAGCCTTCACCTCTGCGGTGAACAATTCTCATTCGCTGTGTATCTCTAGAACGGAATATTTCACAACAAAAAACCCTGATTTTGTCTTTATTTTGACTTTTTTATAAAACGCCATTTGCAAAATACAATTACGCAGCAACACTGAAGAATCTGTGGAATCGGCTGCATAATCAGTTTGTGAGCTGCATCATGTGTGTTGAATTAAGGAATAGGCTCTATGAGCATGCAAAAGTTAGTTTCTCATACTTTAAATATGCATTAGTCTAGTCTCAGACCGTCTTCCGAACTCACACCTCACAGTCTAGATTGTACTGTCTTCCAAATTCACACTTTACACTCTACACTTATATTTCATTCCAAATCCTCAGCTCACAAAAACCAACAAAACTATCGTCTGTCTCTGTGACATCCTTTCATTACCAAAGTATGCTGGCACCATAATTTGCCAAAACCCTCTGATTGAATCTGTTGAGACAAACACCATTACTAAGTGATCATCTTCTTGTTCTTTTGTAACAAAGAAGTCATTTCCATTGGAATATAATTTTTTACAAGAACAGTATGAAGTCTAAACAACAACAATAATAATAATAATACCTAACAATAATAACAACAATGAGTTTTCCACTGTATTCATCTCTTAGGTTTGACTTGCGGACGTTGCCAGTGGACTTTGCAGAGTGTCTGATGCGCTTTATCCCAACGGAGCCTGAAGTGAAATCGTTGCGACAGTATGAGAAGGAGAGGAAACCCCTGGAGAACCTCACAGATGAGGATCGCTTCATGATGCAGTTCAGCAAGATTGAGCGCCTCATGCAGAAGATGACCATCATGGCTTTTGTGGGCAACTTCTGTGAGAGCGTGCAAATGCTCACTCCGGTAAATATCAAAGTCAAAGTGAACTTTACTGAGATATACAGTTATACAAAGAGACAACATGGCGAGGCTCCACATGCACATAACAAACACACAGAACAAAACCATAACTTACAGAGCACATAGTGCAAAAAAAAAAAAAAACATATATAGAACCCAGTGTAAAGAACAAAATAATATAGTGCTAAGATATACAGGACAGTGCAATACGAAAAGTAAGTAGGCAATGTGCCAGTAACATTGAACTACAATAATACACTTACAGTTTTTAGAGGTATAGTCAAGTCCATTTCTGACAGTGTTGAGGATTTTGATAGTCTGGTGCAAAAACTGTCATGCAGCCTGTCAGATCAGGCTTTGATTGTTGCAGTATCTCCTTTTGAATGGCATGAGTGTGAAAAGTCAATGTGACAAGACATTTTCACAAGACTGCTGTTTATATAGACTCATAGTCCCCCACTGCCAGTCAAACCAGAGCTCAATGGAGAGTTTTGCACATTTTTCCAATTTTCTGAGCACGGTCTGCCACTTGTGGACATACATTTTCATATTACTGATGCTCAACCTAATCTGTTTTTTTTTTTAATTGGTGGACTAAGATAAACATGTATCAATACCACTGGTGTTTACTTTTTTATATTCCTGACTGTCTATTTGTCAGAACTTCTTCTGAACTTTATTTTCCTTTGTTCTTTTTTCTCTCAGATTATTTTTATTTTTGTCTACATTCATTTTCCAATTTGCCTTCTTTGTATCACTCTTGTAAATAGTTTTCTGTAATTATTTTACATAGGTTTTCTAATGCCTCTAATAACTCTGGTCATTTTTGATTAGGTAATTTTGAAGCTTGTAAAATAATTTGAGTTAGAAGTGTATCTATTAGATTTTTTTTTTTTTTTACACAACAGCAACTGCATGCCGTCATAGCAGCATCTGTGTCCATCAAGTCTTCCCAGAAACTCAAGAAAATCCTGGAGGTCAGTGTTTTATTATGGTTTCTTTCCTGTCTCTGGATTGACAGGAATTTTAAATAGAATTAATGCGTTACTGATTTTTTAAATTTCCATTTACAGATTATTTTGGCTCTTGGGAACTACATGAACAGCAGTAAAAGAGGGGCAGTGTATGGCTTCAAACTTCAGAGTTTAGACTTGGTAAGATTTGGGTACTTTGAGTTACACTCCTAAAATTCTTATTTTAGAAAACCTGACCTGATTTTGTCTTTTCCAGTTATTAGACACTAAGTCTACAGACCGGAAAATCACTCTGCTGCACTACATTGCAAATGTGGTGAGGGAGAAGTACCAACAGGTGTCGCTCTTCTATAATGAGCTCCATTATGTGGAGAAAGCTGCAGCAGGTACAGTAAATAAATCCAACAAAATTAAATGTTTAGACATTCAGGGATGGTCTCCAGGGTAGGGAGAAAACTCAGACATGAACTGTATTTTCTTCCCCATGGAAAATCTCTATTCAAAATCCTGTGGAGTCCAGGACATGGCTTAATCCCTGTCCAGGAAATCAGGCATTAAAGTTTAACCCACATAATCATCGGTCTGTGTGTGTGCCTGTGTGTTTTGGGAAAACACCTGACTTGTTAATCTTGCAAAATGATAGTTTCTGTTTTGTGATCTGATGTCTCTGTGTTGCAGTCTCTCTGGAGAATGTGTTGCTGGATGTGAAGGAGCTCCAAAGAGGGATGGATCTGACTAAGAGAGAGTACAGTATGCATGGGCACAATACACTCCTGAAAGACTTCATCCAGCACAATGAGAGCAAACTCAAAAAATTACAAGATGATGCCAAGGTTGCACAGGTACTTACCATTCATCCCTGGAACCTCCTGGGGTTTCACATTCACTGGTTCCATTTTTCCTCTTGATCAAGACTGTACAGTTGCTGTTGCAGCCAGCATCTGATAAGCTTTTGTCTTGGTATTGCTACTGTTCTCCTATAGGATGCATTTGATGAGGCTGTCAAGTTTTTTGGGGAGAGTTCCAAGACCACACCTCCATCCGTGTTCTTCCCTGTGTTCGTGCGCTTTGTGAAGGCATACAGAGTAAAGCAGCTAATTACAAATCACTTTAATAATATATGGAGTATATATATCACACATATATACACACAGAATAATATATGGAGTATATATATATCACATATATATATAGAATAGAGCTAACCCACTGTAAGAACTCAATTAATTCACTTTCCATCTTCTAGCAAGCAGAAGAGGAAAATGAGCAGAGGAAAAGACAGGAGCAGATGCTGATGGAAAGGCTGCTAGAGCAGGAGGCAATGATGGAGGAAGATCAGAAGGTAAAACCTGTACTGCATATGTGTTTATACATTACGCATACAACAGTATCAGTACAGTATAGAAAATATAGATATGTACATGTAGTTTTCTTCATGACCACCCCCTCAGGCAGCCTGAAATCAAACCTGACTGTTTTACCTGAATCAGTGCCCTTGGTTATTTTAAGGACAATTAATCAAAGTTCTGTTTTCCCCTAATGTTCCATAAATAATTGACTTTTGCCCCTCTCTAAAACTTCTGCTGCTTTTTGATTGTCACCTTACACCAGCAGGTGAGAAAATAATATTAGGCAATAATATCATTCATCACTTGTACAACACTAGAAACTATCTATTATATATTTTATACTTAATTTACTTTATCATACAAGTGTATTGCTACCCTAGTATACAAATGCGTGTGTGTTTTCTTCAACTCCCAGATGAAGCGCATGTCAAGGCAAAAGTATGTTTAATCTTTGCACAGGATCAGAATGAGGAGAAATAACTTTTACACAACACTACTTGCATGCAAATGCCAGAGTAGTTATGTGACTGTGACGCTGCGATTCAGTGCTCTGTGAGTGTGTGTGTTTGTGTGTGTGTGTGTGAGAGAGAGAGAGTTAATAAATTTGTAAGGACCAGATGCCTTTAAAATGAAATTGTTGAAGTGGGGATATTTTCCGGGGTTTTTTTTGGTGTAGGTTTTACCAATAATACAAAGAAATGGCATCATGTGTGTGCATGTGCATGTGTGTGTATGTGTATGTGTGTGTGTATGTGTGTGTGTATGTGTGTGTGTGTGTGTGTGTGTGTGTGTGTGTGTGTGCTTGCGTCTTCAGTCTCCTCATAAGAATAAGCGTCAGCAGCAGGAGTTGATTGCTGAATTGAGGAAGAAGCAGGTGAAGGACAGTCGACATGTCTACGAGGGGAAGGACGGAGCTATCGAGGACATTATCACAGGTAACACACAGATACAGTGTTATTTATACACTCATACACTCACTATTAACATTATTATTAGTGTACATATCTGTACTGTTATCAGGTTCTCCCAGAACACTGGTATGCTTCAGTTTACATTCATGACACACAGACACATACAAACATGCACACGCATACTCATAGTGTCATCTGGCATTGAAAGACTATGCTAGGATTGGCTGCAGTGCTCTAGGCCAGCATGCATGCAGAAGCCTTGCTTTGAAATAGGGACTAACTTGAATCACTAACCAATATACAGCCATCAGTGACTGACTTTATATTTCTTACTGTTAGTCAAATACAGCAAAAAGATATAGAACATATTATCAAATATAAGCATTTACCTAAATGTAAGTTTTTGCTTTATATAAAAACATCCCCTTATCTTTAAGTATAAAGAAAAGGGAGTTGAATTTAACCCTCCAGAGGCCTTGTGTTACACAGCCTTACTCATGTTTTGATTGAAGTGTTGCAATAGCACACGACAGATCAGTAATATGACCAAGGCGTGCTTGACCTGACAAGCTTGAGCATATGATGAATATAAGTGGAATGTTGGCTGCGATAAGCTTTCATGTTGCTTTACTAAAGCAGGATTAGCTTTTGCCTAAGGATCAGCCATAGCCAGCAGTAGGACATGCTAATAATTAGAGGTGGGAATCAATATTCATCAGTGCCCATTAAAAGGAATGCTTTGGTAAAAAAAATTGCACAATTTTCCATTTACTCCATCTAGCAGCCCATTTTGCAGCTATGACGAGCTATGAGACAAATGTTGCAAGAAACAGTAGGACAATACTTGCAAAAATGGTAAATTTGGTGTTATTTAGAATGCATTATGATGTACTGTGAGCTGTAAAAATGAACAAAACTAACGTTCATCTTCTCAAACAGCATCCCTGATGTGGTTGGTGCAACCATACCCTGTTGTCTAAAATCGCTACCTGTTCCAATCGACCACACATGGACTTGTTTCAGTTTTATAGTTCACAGTAAAGTCATGTTTACCTAAACCACACACACCAGTCAACCCCACCTTAGTGATGACAGGAATGCAGTTTAAAAGAACGTTTTTGTCAAATCAATGCTTTACATCTGTAGCTATTTCTTTATTAAGTTTTTTGTATGTGTGCAGAATTTTTTCAAGAAAGTATGCTGATGCATTATTTTCCCACCCTTGCTAATAATAACCCATTAGACTGTTGACTATGCTCTGCTGCTGTAGATGCAGTAGCTGTGCTAACATGCGAGCTGCTCTGCTGGCTGGTTAACTGTTTGTGTTTTGTCTATATATGTTTGTGCGTGTGTGTGTACGTGCGTGTGTGTTTGTGTTCGCGTGGGTGTGTTTGCCTATTTTGTCTGGATTCAGTGCTGAAGACTGTGCCGTTTACCGCGCGCACGGCCAAACGGGGCTCGCGCTTCTTCAATGAGGAGCTCCATTATTAAAGTTTAGACTCTGTTAAAGGTTGTTGGAAAGAGACTCCCCTCTTTCCTATTTTTTTCTTCATTCACTGTGTGCACCCCCCCTTCACACATCTCACTCTCACATTTTTTGGGGTGGGAGTAAGGCTTCTTTTTCATCCCCTTGAGAGGCACTTAACTCCCTCCTTTGGATGTGGTCCAAGCATACGTGTGCGTGATGTCATGTGGGTGTGTCCATATCACCATCCCCAACCCCGCCCCCTAAAAATCCCTGCATGAAGAGGGTTGGTTGGTCGGGAGGTTGACAGAATGTCATCACCATCACTCTTGTTTTCTCTGCATGGAGTGTGTCGTCAAGATTCCATATCCATCGGTTTAACATTACCAGCATCTTCAATCAGAGCAAATAGAATGTCACAGTGAGTCAGTGATGCCTCAGAACTCTAAATATTTTTCGGAAAAATTTGTAAAAGAAGATCTTAGTAATGTAATAAACAGAATTTTTTTGTTATTTCACTTACAGCATGAGGTTTAATCCAGGTTTTGTTGGATCTATTAGCTGAGAGTGCCCCCTGTTGTGCGATTAACAAAAACACATTTGAGGGTGTCGGGTCTGAAATCTGGTGATTAAAATATGTGCAGTTGAACTTAGATAATGTGTCGCATTTCTCATGTCAAATAACATCGATTAATGAATTACAAAAACAAGATTTTTTATTAAATTGTCTAGATTTCATTCAAACATATAACTGGCATTATTGGCTTAGTATGTGCCATTGTGACTTGCTCGACTGTTCATGATACTGAATGTGTACGATGTCATTGCTGTCATTTTTGCATTGTTTGCATGGGGCTCGCTTCCTCCATCCCTGCGCTCATTCACTTGCTGTACTGTTTCCGTACTGGCGGCATTTCCCCTCCTGGCTTAGCTTGGACTGTGTCCCTCGCAGTGTCCCAGCTGGCTTCGTTGGGGTCCTGCTAATGTCCTGCATGAAGCATGAAGAAAGTTCTGTGTTTAATACTTCTGAACACGGGCGCCTCGCTCTCCTCTGTTGTTTTTGCACTGACACATTCTCTGCTTCTGTCTAAACACACTCTGCACCAAACTGCATGCATGCTCACTTTATTAGACATTAATCCTTAAACACTTGGTTTTTACATGCTTATCAGTTTTGTTGCTGCGAGTGTTTTTGTGATTTTCTTTTCTTTATCAGCCTTCATGCATAGTTTGGTATTTGCTTTCTGGTGTGTTGCTGGAGGTCAATGTGCAAAGCAGCTTGAGTGTTTGAGACAGTTATAAGCAGTTCTGCTTCGTGAATGCTTGTGCTCTCGCTGTATAGCCTTTAGTGCTTCTGTCCACACCTAATAATGATCCTGCCTGGCCTTGCAACTTCGCCCTGTGGCCTCAGATGTTGGGGCAGCGTGGCTCGGTGTGCTTTACGGTGCCTGCCGTTTAGATTGACCTCTCTGTCCGGTCACTTCTACTTTATTTTAACCTCCGTTTTTGTCTCCTTTCCTCTCAGCCCTAAAGAAGAATAATATTACTAAATTTCCCAATGTGCACTCGAGGGTAAGGAACTCGTCCAGTAGCACCCCAGTGGTGATGGATGGTACTCAAACCTGGCAAGCATCTCTTTCTATTTATCCCTTTTATCTAACCTCCATGTCTTTGTTCTTATTTTAATACATATGATACCCTCTCTCCTTTTCTCTCCTTGACCCTCATTTCTAAAACACACCAGGGCTATCTAAGGTTGGCTGCTGGCAAAGTCTGCAGGTATTTGTTCCAACATCATCTGATTTTCCGAGTTATATTTTTCTGTCTGTTAATGGCAGTGGAACACTTACCTCAGCTGCACCGCCTTTAGTCAAATAGCCCTGCTAGTCTTTTCATAATAGTGCATGTATGAAGCATAACACTGACTAATTTAGAATAGATTCTTCTTGAATGTAACCTTGACTAGTTGCTTTTTACAGAGGTGCATAATCTTTTCCTGAAAGAGGTCTTCTTTTTTTAAGGGTACGCCTTTTAAGAATTGCTTTTAGATTTTGACTGTTCGTGACAAGAAAGTGTTTTGACCGACACTGAGAGAGGAGGCACACCAAATTTGGCATTTCTCCTGACCAAAAAAAAGAAAGAAATTGAACTCAGATCAAAACCCTTTCATGTAATTTTCTATGAAGCTCAAGCTGCCTTTTCCGATTGGCTGCCAGCACACCCAACCTCCATGAGAACGTTCTGACAATGTTTGACAAGTCTTTTATCTCATGCCTCTGTCAGATCTGAGAAACCAGCCATACAGGCGTGCTGACGCGGTGAGGAGGAGTGTCCGGAGACGCTTCGATGATCAGAACTTGCGGCCAATCAACAATGCAGAGGTGGTCATGTAACGAGGGCAGAGTGGACGTGATTGGATGGGATGGGGGAGGTGGAACCTGGGGCTTTCAGCCTCTCTGTGATATGGACTAATGAAGGATTTGAAAGACTGAGGAAGTTGCTCTGAAAGGTCAAAAAGTCAAGCTACTTTTGACAAGCCAAGTGCCTGAATTTAACATTGTATGTTTGTTGTTGTTTTTTTATGGTCATATGTGGTGTCACCTCAGGCAAATTATCTTGACCTGACATTCCCCTGTCACAAACTGGACAAATTGATGTATTTCTACATGAGTAATGATGTTTGGGAAAAGCTCCCTAGCTGTTTACAAGACATACTCATTCACAAACTATGAAAATCCATAGTAACTTTTGACATTCCAGTGCTGACTGCCATTTTGCATTCACTGCACAACATGGTTCAAGACCTCCTTCCACACGGATCTGAACGAGGCCAGGTGTATTCTTTAAGATTACAGGTGTGTTGAGCTTTTGCAAATCCAAACGAATGGTGCGGAATACAAAAAGCAGTAACACTTTCAGCAAGCATGACCGTAGCTTTCAAGGCGACAAAACTGACTTTCAAAAATGACAGCGGAAAATAAAGGCGTATGGAAGGGATATGTAAAGTAGATGGTACTAGGGTGTTGTGAAATGCATATAACTTGAGCATTAACATTTCCAGTCATCAGTGTTAACAGACCAAGTATAAAAATCAGCTGTTCTTACATGAGTGGGCATGGAACCTTTCGCTCTGATGCAGGAAGTGGACCTTTTCAAAGCTGTAACTTAGTAAAGGAATAAACTTTGCCCAAGTGCCACTCAGTAGTCTCTAGGCGAGTGGCTGAACTTAATCCTGTGGGAATCTATAAAACATCAGCAGGTTGGTATTCCAGTACTCAGCATGTTGAGTGGCAACTGTTTAAGTACGATTACATTGTATACCAAAGAATACACCCAACAGGAAAAGCACCTCAGCTCTACTCTCCAAGCAGTACTATCGACTTAAGAGGTGCTTTTGCTTCATCACTACTAACTCCAATTTTGAAAAACAGCATTTAACCACTACAGCAAATCTCTCTCGGCCCACTCAACTGTGAACCAGTTGTCCTTAGCATTGAACTATTTAAAAACGGAAATTAAATGTAACACAAAAAAAAATCAGTCGGGGAAAAGAACTGTACAGATTTTGCTACAAATGTCTTGTGTTTTACTTTTTAACTGTTTCCTTAGTACGGTTAATATTGTACATATTGTTTAAAACTGCCTAAAACAAAGATTACATCATCCTGTGTTACACCATTTGAATGTTATTTTAACTTATAGTTTTTTCCATTTTGTATATTTAAACTGAAAAATGAATCTGGCCTATTTCTAATGGCCTATGTAGCAACAGGCTCTGATTTTACGCTTGCCTGGCAGTATTAAGGCATTAGAAAAACTGATAAAGTAAGACACCATAATGTAATGTATTGCTAGATAATACTGGCATGCCTGTATGCTGCACTCATCATTGATGCATTCCATTCCACTTACAAAACTGGATCAAACTGGCATGTTTTTATTTTCCTTTCTAATCAGAAATGTATCTTTAGGCATTGTATGTTTAATAGCAGAACTTTGATTCTAATAAGTTTTGTTAGATCCACACTTTGTCAATGCCAATGTTTAAATAAACCATTACAGTAACTTTGTTCCAAGTCATTGATGGATGTGAAGCACAGTTACGTGAGTTGAGGAGTCTGTAAAAGCTGCCTGACTTGGATTTGGATTTCATTTGATAAATGAGGGAAAAAAATCAGTATGTCATTGGTTCCAAATTGAAACTGTCAAACATGTTATGTATAAACAATTTTTTATGTTGGTCATTTTTATTGTTTTATTGTGTGAGTCAAAAGTTCTGCAAGTTTAAAATACCTTTAAGAACAATTCATTCAAAGCAGTAACTACTTCCACCCCTCCACAATGGAAGCTGGATCTGTTTCTGAGAAACAGTTGCAGGTTTGTTTTATGTCTTTTTAATTCACCTGTAAACAAAATTTTAGGGACAATCTATTGGCAATTACAAAATAAATGTACAGCCACCTAAACATTTGACATATTGGGGGTTAAGGAAAGAACTAAGAATAAGATCAAATACAAGAAAAATGAACACCTCCTACACAAATGAACAAAGTTAATTTACTCAGTTCTGAGCCCTATATGAAAGTGTTCTCTTGGGAAAGGTGATGGCAATTGTCCTCCACCTTCTCTCAGGTTCCAAACCAGAAAGGGAAATCATCTCTATTCAGAACATTGGGGTGATGAAAATGATGCGATTCAGGCATAGGCATTATTAGGAATGCATTTTTCACAGAGTGAGAGAGAGATGGAGACATAGGACGAGAAAGAAAGATGAATAAGGACATCTATGGTGCATCCAACTGTTCCAGAAGAGTTCTTCTCCTCTTCTCCAGTTCTCCTTCACTCAGTTCACTGCCTGAAGTATCCCATCCTCCCTAAGAGACAGAAACAGTCTTTGGTAATCTAAGAGAAATTACATGTGGAGGACTGATCAGCTCTTCCCAGTCATTTAGAAAAACACTGATCAGAGTTAAGATTCACCTCCTCTTTAGCTGGTTTCCTCTTGGGAGACTTTTGTTTGGATTCACCGCGAGTCTTTCCTCTCGATTTATCGTTCTCTTTATCCTTGTCTTTATCTCGTCCTTTTCTGTCTTTCTCTCCATCAGATTCAGGGGAGGCCTGCAGGGTGGAAAGATAAGGTAGTAACTCCATTCCTGCAGGGACAGCTTATTTCAGATTAAGCTAACTTTGAAATGACTCAGGGACTCAGTACAACAAATATAAAAAAAGTCATAGTAGGAATAATAAATGCAAATTGATATTAGCTGTGTGGACACAGAAATACATTCGTGTTTGAATTTCATGTCACAATGTCTCTTTAGACCTTACCGACTTGTGTCGTCTCTTCTTTCCCTTCTTCTTGTGTTTTTTGGATTTTTTATAACTTCTCTCTGAGAAAATCAATATGCAACAATATATAGAATCTATTAGCTGGGTTGAGAACAGTTGATTTCTTCATGGTACTTTCTGAGGAGTGTTGATATTGGCAAGCAGTGAGCATTTATTGATCATCTCTGAGTATGGCTATTTATTAGCAAAGACAGACCTGATTCTCCTGAGGAAGAGTGCTCGGAAGGAGATTTTGAAGTTGAACGTTTCTTCTTTTTTGAGTGATACTCATCCTCCTCAGACTCCGAAGCCTACAGAAAAGGAGAAAATTTAGACTGGCAGGAGTCTAAAGTGAGGTAAGAACCTTGGGGTACACTTACTGAGCGAGAACGGGACCGTTTTCTGTGGTGCTTCTTGGATTTCTTGGAGTGTTTCTTAGTTTTAGAATGATGGTGCTGGCACTCATGCTGCAGAGACAACCTCACGTAAAAATGCACGCCATATTCTCAATCACATTTCAGAAAAGCAGATAAATTCATGGTGAATTTCTTTACCTCCAGTACATGCATAAAATCTTTAAATATTCTCTTTCTCTCAGACTCCAGTGTAATATCCTCAAAAGCAGGCTCCTTCAGGAATCTCTCCCTCACCTGAACCAAATAGGAAACATTTAAAATCAATTAATACAACACATTGCAAAACTCATTCGTTTCTTTCAAAGATTTAAGACATAAAACTCAACAGCCCATACCCCTTCCCATGTACAATCAGGCTCCAGTGGGGGTGTGGCCTGTTTGAGCATACTCTTGAAGGCTGCCTCTTTCCTCTTCATCTTTCTTGCCTCCTCCTTCTCTCTCTCCCTCTCACGGGCCTCTGCCTTCTCCAGTAACTAAGAATACACATACACAGAAACAGCGGTATCACAGTATTTATGAGGACATTCCAATGACTTGTAGAATACTACATATCAATAATGCTACAAATACACCTAATTACAAACGCCAATCTTTCTGCTTTAGTTTTTCAGTAAAAAGCTGAATTTGTATCAAAAACTTTTCTTTGTGACAACCAGCAAAATTTCCCCACATCTACAGATTTTCCAGTATTCCTATCGTTATGAGGACAGACACACAACCACCTTTTAAGGACAATGAAATTAAACTGAGCTAAACTGACCACAACTAATTAGTAATAAGCAATGCACAAGATGTGCAAGCTTTCGTGGGGCACCATGTACACCAAATGCCACAGAAATAAACTGCTCCTAACAGTAATGGATAACATGCACACTTAGTAAAACATGAATGAGAAGCATGCTTACACTGTTGAAAGCTAGTTTGATATTCCCTGCATCCAGTGTGGTGGCTCTCTTGTCAGAGCTGATAACTGAGCCAAAATCCTCAAAGGTAGTGCTGATCTCCACTAGGAAACCCTTATCCTGCAGAGAGAATTCATATGTTAAATAAGTAACTGTAATTGTATATAACTGATACGATACACACACAAGATTTACATTTGCATCAGCTGCAGCCCCACCTTTAAGATGTCTTTGATGATTCTCTTTTCATCATGGTATCTGGCTTTGAGATCTTCCACATAGAACTTGAACAAGTCCAGAGGTGTGGAGCCTGAGGGATGGAGAATCTGAATGAAATCTACAGTAGCACTCAAGATGAAAAGGGGAAGAAAAAAAAAGATAAATATAAAATCTGGGCATCCATTATGCGCACACTCAGTAAATAGTCCAGGTAAAGACTTGCAGTGGGTAAGATTTGTGGGGTATAAGTAGTAAGGGCAAGTCCAAGTCCAAGATATTTTTTTCAATATTTAAAACATGAAATAATAGCAAACACTGAGGGAACTTTGCAAGGAAAAATTATTTTGGATCCTATTACAGCTATTGTCTGCATTATAGGGACCTCAGCATGATTGAGAGAGATTAATTTTGACCTAGTTGCACTAGCATAGCAGCAACATAGAAATTGCAAGTGTATGTGCCCGTGACCATTTCTGACCTGGTTGTCCTAGCATGCTGGCAAAGCGTATGTCTGCACTGATGGTTGGATACATCTCCATCCATGCTGACATGGAGTGCAGCTGTCCGTGGTCATGCAGTTCATCCAGAAATTTCTACACCGCACCGAAAACACAGATGCACATAGAACAGAGACAAACATCCTTTTAGTTATGCTCTAAACAAAAAATGCCAATAAAAAAAAAAAGTAATAACCACCATCAACCAAAATGACAACTGAACTATTCATAACTAAGGTGGTTGATCAGATATGACAAACTTAAAGTGCATTTGGAACCAACAGAATTTCTAGACTCTATTTCCAATACATTTGTCATCTGCATGAGAGACAGCTAGGATCCCCATAATAACTGCTATTATTGTGTCTCACCTGGAAGGATTCTCTGTTTTTACGCTGTCTTCGTCTCTCTCTCAGCAGACCCTTCTGTTTCTCCTCTTCCTCTTCCTTCTCCAGAGCACGAATATGTTCCTCAAAACAGATCAGAGCATCCTCCTTATCCATGTCTGCCATAGAGAGAACAAAGATGAAAAATAGTCATCAAAAATATTAGAAACACTTTTGTTTGAAGAGGACTTTGAGGCTGCAGTTGGGCACTGAAAAAAAATTTTTTTGCACCAGAAGAGAATGTAGTATTTATTCTGTCACTGTTTTGACCACCATATAACATTCCACATCACTCAAAACCAGTGGGTATTCTGTTTGCATTCCAAATTGAACCATTGCTTAGGTATGATGGCGACAAACCAGATCTGGTATAATGTGGGCTAGGGACAACGCCATGCTTTAAATTCAGTTTGTTGCTGATTCAGGGGAGAAATACTGATACATTTTAGACACTGCATAATGAACATACAAAAACTGAGTAGTGTTTTCAGAATTACAAAGAAAGTTGTGGAGTTAGTACAACACTCATGTTCATTCCATAAATTGTACATCCCTTTGAATAGCATGTCTGTGACTATATTCATACTTTGGAGCTCTTCATCCTCAGCAAAGGTGGGATTGTCCAGAAGGTACTGCTGAGCCTCAGACCAGGTGGTGCGGTATGTGACATTGGCCATGTTGTCAAGAATGTTCTTTAGTGCCTCCCAATTCCTCTTCCTCAGCTGTTTGGCTTGTTCCTATTGTAGAGAGTTGGTGGAGAGCAGAACTGATATCAGACTGTACACAAAAGCAGCAAACCAGTTACCTCACTTCAAGTCATTCATAATGTTCCCATTGATTATTTAGAATAAAATGCGTAACATGCTATACATTTTGTTCTAACTAATAACTGCTATATTCTGAATAACTACAGTAAATAAATCCCACCTTCTCTTTCTTAGCCAAATAGAAGAGCACATCTTCATAGATCTCCAGTCTGTCTCTCTCTGGAACACAGCTCCACACCTCCTGATCCCCAAACATCTGCTCTGCTTTCCTAACATGTAGATAAAGAACATATAGAAGATTGTCACCTCAGAAACACATTCGCTGCTGCAGTTCGCTGCTTCACCACAAGGAGGAAGCAGTGAACCATGAACTAAGCTCCTATACTTTGGGGCCTTAAATGTATGGTGGGGAAAAATACACACACTGATGCTCACAGCACACACACACACACAGGTCCAACTAATACACTAACAAGGTTCATAATCCCCAAAACAGAAACTGAAATAACTGAGACAGGGCTAAGAAGGGAAAACGTGTTACTGTTTCCTTAGAAACACAAACTATGGGGGCTGCCACTTCAAAGGAATGGGCTTATGACTGACTGACATGTTCCATCATTCACAAGCACCTTTTTGACATGTTATTGATGGTTAAAGCCCCAGGGAACCTAAATATGTGCTTTCTTTCTAATTAGGTTAATGTTTGTTTTGTGGGCATCAATTCATACGCTATGAATAACATTCAAACTGACAGATGTAATGTTCCAGAATTTCTTGAGTTGCTATGTAATTTTGGCAGTCCTGATTTGATCAATCACCACAACCACAAAGCTTTAACAAAACTTGTGTTTCTCACAGTCTCACTCTGTTTAAACCTTGGCCAGCAAGTGAGAAAAGCTTAACTAGTGAGTAAAAGCTAACATAGCGAGTATAACCCCATCATCCAACCAAGCATTCCAGGATTCCACTTGTTTGTATTTTCTGAATGCAAATCAAGCACTAGAGTGAATAAAAGCCTTACTTGCAATAGGACATTAGCACATTTAAGCTGGATCATGTTTTTAGACTTTAGAGCAACAGGTAAATGTACAGTTTTCATTATTCTCTACTTTAACACACGTCATCCAGCTCATTCACTGATTACCAGGTCTTTAAAGAATGGGATTAGGAGTGTATGGGTTGAAAATGTATGTCAAATTGCTTATCAATGGGATTCCTAGGCATGCAATACTGTGCACAGTTACCAGGGTGCTCCCTAAGGACATACAAATGCAGTTCTCACTTGTATCTGGTAGTGGATGTCATTTTCTCATGATTCTCCAGGAAGCGCTGAAACGTCTCTTTGGACTCTTTGTACTTGATCCTGGCCTCCTCTTTCTCTTCCTTCTCTGTCTGGACCTTGTAGGCATTAAAGGCTTGTTTCTTCTCACTCAGCTTGGGCAGGGCACTGGCAAAACACAGAGAGACAAGCATCACACATAAGATGAAAAAAAAGACTAACAGGTAGTAACAGCAAGTCAAGAAAAAAAAAAGTGTATAAAAGTATGCAATCCAATTCACATTCTCAATTAACTTGAGAAAACCATGGGAGCTTTGGGGAGCAGTACCTATAACGTGGGTCATTGATGATCATCTTCATAGCCTGCTCCCAAGATGCATTAGAAGACACTCCCTGCAAACATTAAAAAAAGAATCTTGAGCTTTACTTACTGGAGCCAGCCAGGGAATTGAGAAATGTAGGTGTACAAAGTGGTTCATATTCAATGTTTGGAAAGAAGAATTCTGTTGCATAATTTATAAAAGTAAATGTACAGAAAATAAACGGCAAAACATGAGTTCATCTGTGTGTTTAATTGAGAGAGAAGCCTATGCTAAACAGCTTCTTTCTGGCAGTATGAAGGTCCAGGAGATACCTTCTCTTAATTGCACGGCGGGTACATTGAGCTGAGCTGAATTCTCTTAATTGCACAGTGGGTGCAGAGAGCAGCTGTAAGACAGCCGTAATTTACAGAAATGCCAGCAGCTTATACAAGTGGCCTTTTTAGATTTCCTCCCCATGCCTCAGATAGAGGAGAAGGAGAGAGGGAGAAAAGGAACATGGGCCTAGAGAGCTGGCCAAAAAAGGGAAGAGGTAAAAAGTCCAAGAGAAATTGCTTCATCCGTTTCTGTTGGTCACATATTGAAAACGCCGCTCATCAGAGCATGCTATTGTAGGATGCTCCCCAGACTTTAGCCACTAATCAGACAGACACAGCAATTAAAGGGCACTCTGGAAAAGCAGGCAGGAGACTCTGAGGACAGCTTTGTGCTTCAAATTAAAACATGCTAAATATAGAACCACACCCAGGCAGCCATTACTCCAACCAATACAATATCTGTACCTCCACAGGGGAGAAGGAGGAGGGAAGAACCAAGAGAATGAAGAAGAGCGTATGAGTATATATATATATATATGAGAGAAAAAACAAAAGTGGCAAAAAGCTACCTTTTAAAATGAACACTTTAAGGGAGACTTAAACCAATAAAAAAATTTGAAAGAAAAAATCTATATTGAAGCAAAGACAGTTAGACATGGGAGACCCCACCTTCTCCTTGAGCAGTTCTTTGAAGGCCTGTTTTGCCTCCTCTTTGGTGTTCCACTTGTACACTTTCTTCACCAGTTCCGGCCTCTCTTCTTTAGATGTGTCGTTGCTGTGGAAACAGGACAAGGGGTACATACGTGAAACATTTCCATTACAAATCAACATCAAATGCACCTTCTCTTCAAGCATGCTGCATTTTGATGTGCTGAAGGCACACTTGGGTTGAACCTTAGCAGGGTGCAAGGAAAACCCATTCAACCATGATGGCCTTGATACGCAGTCAGTTTGAGCTGAGAGAAAAGTTCACGCCAGGGCCCTGCTGGAAAAGCCTGGGGACCACTGATATCATTTTTACCACACTGCTAAAGCTGTCCAAGGGTAAGACATGAGACAGATCCTGGATTACTTGGTGGTCTTTTTCTCAGTGCCGTGAATTTAGCTGCTTCAAACACACACACCACTGTATAATTTGGGTGAAAATATATAATTGAACTTTTTCAGACTGTGTTTGTGATTTTTATATTCTACAAATTAAGGTTGAACTGTTTTTTTTTCCAGGCCAAGATAGCATTTTCCTGGCTTCAGTTATGGACTGCCCAGGTAATGTTATGAAAACTGGTGAAATGTTAAGAAAATTGTTGACTGTAATTAAAATTCCACCTACTGCTATTTGAGAATTTAACGCATTCAAATAGCAAAGTCAATATTAAACCACTGAATCCTTCAGCTTTAGGCTGTAATTTATGTCAACCTGGCCTATACATGTATGAAATATGTCCATAGGTGTGCATGCCCATTACCTGGCAGGTGTCTCTGTGCTGGGCGTGTCTTCTGTTGAGGTCACGGCTGCGTCGTTGTTTACCTCCGGCACCTGCACGGGTATCTGAGACAGCTGTTCTTCGGTTGCAGGCGTTGCCATGGTAACATCAGCCTCTGCGACAGCAGCCATAGCGACCACCGAGTCCGTCTGAGCTGCCAGAGTGGGGGCGGTGCCAGGAGCTACAACGTCTGCGCTTCTGATAGAAAGACCACACCAGCACGGCTACTCATTAAAGTCCATCAGGCCCGCACAAAGAGAGGGCTGCGTGTTAAGAAGTAACATCAAAAAGCTTTGGAAGATAGAAGACTCCTTACCCATTCTCCTCTGCCTTTATCATTGCTGATGAATGAAGACAAAACAACAAAGAGATCAGAACACGAACACTGAACAGCAGACTTCATTAAATAGTAATGAGCGCACTACAGGCTCTTGCAAAACTTTCCAAACCTCTTCCAAGTCAGATTTGTCTGGATTGAAAAATGGAAGTCTTTTTTACTGTTTTTACTGCAACACAATATGCTCATCAGTGCTTATTTTTCATCCAATCTTCTGGTTAGATTTGCTCCTAATTTTTCTGGTGACGCTTTTCAAAGACAATTTTGAAAGAGAGATTTGAATTTTGGATTGAGATTTGACCACTGAAAACCATGCACCCTTTTTCAAAACTGTGATGAGGTTTGGCCAGTGACCAAACTGCACTTCAAAACTGCTTTGATGTGTTTCATCAGTTACATTTTTATTTTATAGTGACTTTTTCACACTTTAACACAAAATATCACAGAGTATGAACAGCATTAAATTCTTTCTCTGCATTAAACCCATTCGCCAAGTAAACCAGCAGCCAACCAAGAACACAGTAGGAGCAGGGAGCAGTGTGTGGGGTGTGTACCTTGCTCAAGGGTACTTCAGTAACTACACTAGCAGTGTTGGGATTCGAACTCATGTCCCTCTGATAACAGGGGCAACTACGCCATCAACTGCCCGAGTAAGGTGTCTCCTGATTTCTGTATGTACTAATGCTAAAATCAATTTATGCCAAAAAAGATCTTGAAACAGACCAAGCATGATATGTCTTTTTGCAAACCTCCAATACTGAAAGTTTGCATAAAGAGCTCTCAATATTATGAGTGTTGGATTTCACTCCAGTCTCAGTCAGTTCTGTAGCACCTTCAAAAAGGTTAATGGTCTCTTTGGCATTCCTCATGAGTCTCGATCTTGCTGTGGTGCTGAGTTTTGAGAGACATTTTCTAGACAGTGCCTGGGTGGTTTTATACAGTTTCCACTTTCTCACAAGGGGTTCCAAAAGCACTCACTGGGGTATCCAAGCCCTTAGGTGTTAGGTGTTTCCTACATTGTTCATGTTAGTAACATTACCTCCATACTTCCTTATAATACTCATAGGTCATGTTCACATTCTGACCAATGGTACCTGAAATTAGGATATCTTTTAAGCAGAAAATGTTCACTTTTATAAAAGGTCCTCATTAGGGCAATATCTGTCATCAGTGTATTTGAATATTACTACTTTTTTCAGTTAGTAACTTTTGTGACATTTTCTTGCATAAAACCAACATTGGTAATTAATGGTCTTTTTAAACTACATACGACATAGCAAAAATAGTGTCAATTGAAATCCAGAAAAACATTCAGCCTTGTATTCGTCAAATTACGAAGAAAGAATGTGTAAGGCCAGACCTACCTTCTAAATCCTCCAGCTCTTTAGGCTTTGTCCAGCGAGACTCTTTAGTCTGAGAGTTGTAGTAATATGGCTTTCCAGTGTCAGATTTGTACTCCTTCCATGGACATTTAGACAGCATTTGCTGCAATAAATCAATATTACACAGTATTAATACCAGAATAGGGTATCATGCATTGTTTCATGCATGGCAAATTCTGGTGTGCACCTCTGAAGATATGAAAAAAGTTATTTGGGCTTATTTTAAATCAGCTCATCTTTTAGCAGCTTTGAAGAGAAAGGATGGACATTTCAAGGTAACAGTACGACTTGCTTAGCCTGTGAAATAAGTATACATACTAATACAGACTAACATCAGTAGTGTCTTTCTTGTTAAAAAAGTGAACTGTTGTATAGGCACTTGACGAAATGACAATCAGTTTTTTGTGCGGATTAGAAATCAGGTTGTTTACTTCTGGACAGGTGTATAGTATGACCTTTAATTCACCCAAGAGTCTGAGAAACCTGTACTAGCAGTATATCTGTGCGAGAAACAGCAACTTATTGTAGTTTACAATAACACAGCATGAGGTCAGATTTAATAAGATCTGATAGGAAATTCCATGCAAGGCCAGAAGCAGAAGGAAACAGGAAAAGGTTATCTTTACCTCTGCTGGGGATTTGAGTTCATCCGGTTTTTCCCAGGTGGACTGCTTGGTCTCAGTGTTGTAGTAATAGGTCTTACCATCCAGAGATTTATGCTCTGTCCACACTGATTTCTGCAAAAGTTGATATGCGATCAGTTACAATTTTCATATGTGACTACTCCCCAACTAAAATCAACACTTGAAATGAAATGTCTTGCTTCATGTCTGCTTATTAACTTTTAATTGTGTTTCAATAAACCCAATAAAACTCACCTTTTTCGGCTGATCATCTGGTGGGGAGTCATTTGTTGTTGTGCTCTGCAAGAACAGTAATAAACATTTTTTGTGGGTAGGAGGGAAAACACCAAACTTGTTGGATCAAAATACTGCAATCTATACACAGTGCCTTGCAAAAGCATTCTCCCCCACCTCAGCATTCTCCACGCTGGAATTTAAAAGGGATTTTAGGGGGTTCGTGTCTTAATATACAAAACAGAGCGACCACTTTGCAGATGTTCATGTAAATCCTGAGCATATATAATTATTAATCCCCTCCCAGAATCAATACTTTCTACAGCCAGCTTTTGCAGCAACCTCAGCAACAAATCTCCACAAGCTTGGCACATCTAGACACTGGCATTTTTGCCCATTCTTCATGGAAAAACTGCTCCAGCTCCATCAATTTGGATGGACGCCACTTGTGTACAGCAATCTTTAAATCATCCCAGGGATTCTCAATTGGATTGAGGTCTGGACATTAACTGGGCCATTCCAGGACCAGTTTCTCTTTAAACCACTAAAGCAGTGTATTTAGGGTCATTTCCTTCTGGAAGGTGAACCTCCATCACAGTCTCAAATCTCTGGAACATCTCCCTCATGAATTTCTCTATATTTTGCACCATCCATCTTTCCTTCAGTTCTGACCAATTTCCCAGTCCCTGTCGATGAAAAGCATCCTCAGCGCATGATGCCACTCCTACGATGCTTCACTGTGGGCATGGTGTTCTCAGTATGATGAGAAGTGTTAGGTTTGCGCCAGACATTGTGTTGTCCTTATTGGCCAAAAAAAGTTCTATTTTAGTCTCAGCTGACCACAGCACCTTCTTTGGTGAGTCCTCATTACACATTCTGGCAAATTTATGCCATTTTTTGGCCACTCGTCCATGAGGCCCAGCTCTGTGCAGTGTGGGGTTTATTGTGGTCCTATGGACAGAAACTCCCATCTCTGCATTAGAAGCACCAGCTCCTTCAGGGTCATTTTTGGCCTTTTGGTTGCTGCAATGCCCTCCTTTGTGAGTTTTGGTGGATGACCATATCTTGGCAGGTTTGCTATGGTGCCATAATCTTTCCTAAAATGGATTTAATGGTGCTCCTTGGGAATTGGGTTTGTGATAATTATTTTAGAACCCAACCCTGATCTGTACTAATCACAAATTAATCTCTGACCTGTGTAGAAAGTTCCTCGGTCTTCATGTTGTCACTTGCTTAATGGTGGCCCTTACTTAAAGGTGTTGCACCAGTGGTGACTCTGGGGGCTCTCAGAACAATTGTATATATACTGAGATCATTTGACACTTTGAGTGCTCACAGCTGGATATTATTTAATTAATATAACGGGTTTTAAAGGTAGTGGTTGGGGCTTCAAAGCAAAGGGAGGGGAAAACATATGCATGTATCACTTTTCAGTTTTTTATTCTTCCCACGTTAACCTTCATTAATCTATAGTTTGTTTGAAAATCCATTTAAATTCCAGGTTGTAAGGTAGCAAAATAGAGACAAGTGGGGTGAATACTTTTGCGAGGCACTGTACATGCATATTTACATAGCAAAAACAAAAAACACCAAAACACTTTATTGTACTCACATTAGTTCCAGGTGCAGCTATGAAAAACACAAATTAACAACCATAAAACATCAATAACTGATTTATTACAAACTGTATAAATAACATTTATCTTTTACACCCAAGAGAAATCATGCTGTCATACCATTATCCACAGGGCTCACACCAGGCTATAAGAAAATAAGAAAAATGATTCAGATAATTTATTTACACAAATATCTAGCATATGTAATAAGAAATAAACAAGCATACATAAGGCACTGCTCTGAGACGCAAGTATTTCACAGGTATAAGGGAACGGGCCAGCACTCAATGACAGCAAAGATTTTAGTTGTTGCCTTCTATCCTGCAGTTCCACGATAGCTTCTAAAGCCCCAAATAGTGGACAGTGACTTTCTCTGCTTATTTCAGTTAAAAAAGGGGGTTCATTCTCATTTCTAAAACCACTGTGGATCATTAAAAATGTGAAATAGAGTATATATAAAGAAAAAAGTGTATAGAGCTTTAATGACATTCAGTTTAATTCTACATGATCAAAGTTAGTGATTATCACATCATCAGCTGCAAACAAATGTTATACTCTCTGACCTAGGGCTGTGGACAAACACAGAAATATTAAACTGCCCCTATAAGAACAGCCAGTTTATGGTAACTTTATAACCTGCAGGGACAAGCAGCTTTACTGGCATCAATTATGCAAAGAATACTTTGTTATTATTTGTAGATTTTTTTCCAAACCAAAAGTGCACTATTTCATAACCTTTGTACTGTTTTACTGTTGCCCTTTTGACCTTTCCAACTTGTGGTGGAAACTTTCCACAAACACAATCCAAACATTTCTCTCAACCCATTACAAACTGAATCCAAATATTCACTTAAGTTGTAAAGACTTGAGGATGTCATAGTATGACTTATTGTGAGCTATAAAAATAAATTGATATTTGTCAGTGGAAAATAGCATAAAAGATATTTTAGGACAGTAAATAGCCAAGCTTGGGGACATCAAAAGTTTAGTGTCTGTGACTGTGGTGAGCATATTTGTCAGTGGAAAATTGTGTGAACGTGAGATATCCTCCCATTCCATTAATCTATTTTCCCTAGACTTCTTACTTGCATATTACAAAATCAGCTTAAAAGTGAAAATCTACAATTTATCATTCATGTCTTTACAATTATTGATCTAAAAAGATGACAAAAATTGGCATTATTAATTACTTCCAACATTTCTACATCCAGAGACTCTTATAAAATTGTGTCTCAGTTCAATAAAACAAGGACACCATTAATGAAAATTGAATCAAATTAATAAATGAGATGGAAGACAATAGATGTGAAAGATATTGAATCTTTTGTACTATGGCAGCAGAACATATAGGAAAAATATATTGTCAGATGTAAATGAGTAAAGTTTCTCTCTTTGCACTGTACACATTATGCTAAATCTAACAACACGGACAGTTGTTTGGAGCTATTTTTAACCAGGCTACAGGCTGGTAGGGAATGGGGCTACTTTACCGGTCCTGTTGGTTGCATCGTCGCAGCTGGCATGCGTGGTGGCATCATCATCCCAGGAATCATAGGCGGCATCATGCCTGGCATCTAATAAAAAAGATTAATGAAAAATGCATCTGGGCTGCTAATTTCTCTCTAGTGTAACACAGGGTATTAATACACAGTGTTAGACAGAGAGTATGCAAGCATGTGTGTGTGTGTGTGTGTGTGTGTGTGTGTGTTTTTAGACCCCTTTTTTGAAGTGTGAAGCCACAGCTCATGCCCAGGGAAGAAGCCAGAGAACTCTGAATCTGCAGTTCTCCAGCACCTCCTGTGCTGCAGCTACTCAAAAATCTAATCTCTACTAATACATATGTTACATTACATCCATGAGAAGAACACCAAGTCTGCTTTTGCAGTGAATGGTCTTTTGTTTGCAATGCAAACATAATATCAAATGAGTAGGTTAGTGAGTAGAGGACAAGTACATCATAGATTGCATGAACTCAGTATATGAAAGGCCAGAGGACTGCATCCAGAGATGTTGCTTATACAACACCAATTAATTTCTACTGGCAGAAATGCATGGATTTGCAAAAATATATATTTTTACCTGGCCCATTGGAGGGGCTCCCATCGGGGGCATCATGGGCGGCATCATCCCTGGCGGCATGGGAGCCATGTTGGGTGGCCTTTGGCTCATAGGCGGCATTCCCATTGGTGGGAAATGAGGCGGCATTCCCGGAGGTCCCATCTTGGAGAGAAAAAGAGAACTCTATAAATGTGTGTTTTTGCATCTATAAAAACCTCAAATTGTGATTGCAATACATAAACAAAACACATTCCAACACGAACTTACAAAAGGCGGGGGCATCCCTGAGGGTGGGACACCAGGAAAAGGTGGTGCTTGGCTTGGGCCATTATTACCATCAGCAGAGGACTGTCATGAACAAGAGAGCCCATACAATTACCACTGCAGCTCTGAGTAACAGGTGCTCTACACTTATTGTGAGTATGTTACTGCTGTCCCATAGTATAACAAGAGACTTTAAGACATTAAATAGCCAGGGTTGTTGAAATTAGAGTGTTCATGTCTAGAATCTCCCAACTTGGGATTTTTTATTTTATATTGACTACAATTTTTGGTGGAAAATTTTGTGAATCAGATTTCCTCACATGCCATACCATATATCATGTTTGTTTTAAATTAGGTGGGGTTTTTGCATAGAATGTTTGCTAGCATATTACAAAATAAGCTCAACAAATTGAAAACCTGCAGAACTGAGGATGTGCTTTTCATACTGTGAGGTATGAAATTCATCTACATGTTAGTGGAAAATTGTGTGAATGAGATTCCCTCCAATGGACCTGAAGAAATAATTTGTTAAAGACCTCTTACTTGCACATTACCAAATCAGCTAAAACATTTTTAAATCTACAGTTTCATGTTTTTAATGTCTTACACAATATTGATCCAACATAATTGGATAATAATTTCCTCACATTGCTACATCCAAAGATCAAATGTTCCATTAAAAAAAACTTTTGCTGAATTACTTGTTCTTCTTTCACAGTGGGAAGGAACAGCCCTTATTCAGACGCATGTGGTCTTATGAGCTTTAGTAGCACAGAAAGATTTTTCTATTTAAAAACACTGAATACCAGTAGATTAAGGCCCAGAATGTGGTCAAAGGAATGACAAACAAAATCAGATTGACACTTCTGTATCTGAACTAACCTGGCTAAGCTAACTACTCTTAGCCAAAAACACTGTCCATTAAAGATCATATCACTATTCCACTACAGCCGCAGACAAAGTTGAGCGAAGAAAGTGGTAAAGTTAAGCAGTTTTACTACTTATTCATCTCCAACTCCTCAGTGCCTGTTGGAGACTCCAATGTGAGTATAGCTGCAGGCTAACGTGGCTAACATGCTAGCTAACGGCTAATTTGAATGTTACTTGTTCTTATATTCAATATAAAGTGCTAAAGAGCACCGTTACCGTGGAAAGTACAGGATGTGACAGCAACAAAGAAAATATTTGAACAGGAAATAATGGAACAAATAGATGGGTTTATAATTATCTCAACAATAGAGGTACTCTGTCATCCCTTTCTTTTGTGAACTGGTGTTTGTGTGTGTGTTTGTGTGTGGGTGTGTGAGTTAGTTAACTGGACAGACATAAACCCCAGCTCTGCAGCTTCGAGATTATCACTGTAAGGCATAGAAATGTGTGTAAAACCAGCATGGATGATTGAATGAACCAGCACATACACACACTCGTGTACACACACAAATACATACACAAATACCCACACACACATACACACACACTTGAAATACACACAATTCTACACACACATCTGTCTATCTCCCGCACGAGTCTGGGGGAAATCATTTATACGCTAAACCGGCAAGTTTTAACTAAGATTTATACATAACGGACACACACACACACACTACACCAGGCTCGGTGTTAACCCCCCCGCGCAGAACCATAACTCCCCAATTCAGTACAAAAAGACCACAAACAGGATCTTTAAGACCCTCCTGTGCTGTTTTCCAGCTCGACTCGTTTCTACCGCGAGTTCGTTATACACAGCTCGTCTCCTTACTCACCATGTTGACTTCACATCGGCAGCCCAACTCCTCTACACACAGCAATAAGCTCTGTTCTGATTGGAGAGTTGCCTCAATTCGAAAGTTCAGGGGACAAGATGTGGAGTGTTTAGTTCAACCACATTGCGCACAGGTTGCGCAGACTTTCGGACTGACTAAGGTATTTGCAACCTTTTTTTCCAAAATGTCTGCGTAATTTAAACGTTGAGATGTAAACAAAGTGTAAGTAACAAGACTTAGAATTCTCAGCAGTGGTGAATGGAACCAGACGACAGAGCTGTATAACCATTTAACACTTATAATGATGAATAAATACATCATACGAATAGATTAAACATTGTCACCATATATAGTACAAATACTTGCTGACAAATATACGATACATTTTCCAAAAAGCCGATGAAATGTTGCAATGAACATTGGAGCAAAATTGTCCCGAAACCTAGGTATTTCATAATGTTCTTTTCTACAGTTATGGTAACTGTACAACATTATTAGTCATTATATCTAACTTGTCTTAAGCTGTAAAAATTAATATTTCTACAGGGGTGTCCTTAATAGTATAACAGTTTCAATTAAATATGAATACATTTTACATTACAGGCATGAAATTAACATAAATATGAATGAAGACATGAATGTTAGGTGGTATGTTAAACTGATGTGATGTCAAAGAGGATTACTGAGGGAACTTAGGCTGGGACGTGCATGTGTGACTTTCCATGGGATGGAAATAAGAACACCTGGAAGAAATACACATGGAAACAAATTATGTATGGATCACAGAGCTGTAAACATACTGGCCACCACACGACTCTTTTTACAAAGGAAAAGTCCTAAGTGCAGAATTGGATCCAAATCCAGCTCTTCAGTTGGTCCAGAGTCAGACCAAAACCAAAACATCCCCTACCTCTATAATCAGTGTATAATAAGATGCATGTATAATGAGATCCAATACAAAGCATGAGTTGCCACATGCTTTGATGATTAATTGTCCTCTATAACTGATGTCCTAGTGCTTAGGGTGTTGTCACTGCAATAAGAAGGTCATAGGTTTGCATCCCAGGACTGCCAGTGGCACCACTGAGATACTCTTGAGCAAGGTAATGTCCCCACACTGCTCCACAGGAGCAGTGTTCCTGGCTGCCCGCTGCTTCACTTGGTGAATGGGTTACATCGAGAGAGAAATATTGTGCCATTCACTCTGTGTGCTGTGCTGTGTTCACATGTGACAAATTGATGCTAGATTTATCTAATACATTGCTAATTTTTGATGGGCCACATGACCACTCACAGCACAACAGATATTCCGCTGAGGACCATAAGATATCACCACAAATGTACAGTATGTATGTGATATATACCTTATGTGATATATACCTTAAATGGACAAAAGTAGTGGGACACACCTGTTTTTCAGGGTTTGATCTAGTTCCACTGAAGAGCAAACTTACTGCTTCAGCAAACCAATAAATTTTTGACAACAGCATCCCTCTAACTTTGTGGACACAGTTTGGGGAATATTATGTTGTATTCCAGCATGAATGTGCTTCAGTGCTCCATAAAGACATGGTTAAATAAGCTCAGTGTGGAAAAAACACAGAGCCCACACAGAGCCTCAACAGCTTGTTTGCTCCTCTGCAAGAATGGCTGGCCATGCTAAAAAAAAATGTTGGCATGAGGGGGTAACACCAAGATACAACCAGTATAACTGGACTTGTAACATTTAGAGTTCGCCCTATGAACATTGGGATAGGCTCCAACACCCCCGTGACCCTGGTTAAGAAGGGTTAGTGATCCAGATAGAAGAATGGTTGAGCTGTGTTCTGTGTTGTGTTTATAGGAACAGTTATGAATGTGAATATATTTTGTTCTGTCTTTCCTTAGAATTTTTAACAAATCAAAGATCAGACACATTATTTTGTGGTTTCATATAAATTATCTACAGATACTTTAACTGCTAACAAACTTTCTGGTAAATATCAGTGGATTTACCGACAGAATGAATATCAGTGTATTTATTGACTGACTGAGGTTAGACTTGGGATCACATTTAATAGGATCTTTTATTTTTATAAGGTTCAGTTACATTTTGCAGACATTTAGAATATTAATTAAGACAAGCTTAGCATCGGCAAAGAATCTACAGAGGAGCATCTAAGCCTTACCCAAATATCTTAATTCTTTAAATTAAAAAATGCATGAGAATATAATTGTAATAATTTTAGTTATGAATCTATTTAGTGGATGACATCCACTAGATGTATCATGAACAGTTGTACCCCCCAGTCTACGTTCGGGATGGAAGGTGTGTCAAATGTCTCAAACCAGCCCAGTGAAACTTCTAAACTACCAAATGCCATTCTCACAGTAGCCCCTTTACATGGACACATTATCCCTTTTAATTAGATTAAATATGGAAATGTAATTTTAAAAAATGCCCCTTGAAAATGGTTCAAGTAATCAGATTACACTGAATCTGATTGCATTTAAAAGAGGAGATTTAGACATTTATTTTTCTTTTAATCTGATCAATCGAGGAAACTGCTCATAGAAACAGGCAAACCGATTATTAGAACACTTCCCTGCACATGTGTGCGAGCTCGCAGCAGGTAGCTACCAGCTAGTAGCCCAGTAGAGTTTACGCCAACTGAGTGAGTTTAACTCAGGTGCAGCAGTGAACAAAATAAAAACAAAAAATGGACAGTCACCGATACAATGTTTTTACTGGATATATTCAAGCATTGTCTTGGACTCAGGTAAGTGGGGCTTCGAGGTAAAAAGTTGGGAACCACTGCTCTAGTTCACTGGCAGGGGAGGAGTCTAAAGGTGAGTTTTTTATGGGCCTGTGGTCAGCAAATAAACTGCTGTGTTGACTTTTTTGGGAATGCATTACACAGGTACAGGGACCAAGGAGAAAGGTCTGATTAATTAAAAAATTGATTGAACCATCCCAGTGTCAACTGGGCCACCGATCTACGAGTTCATGGTCACTCAGACCAATAAATAAATAAATGATCTGTGTCGGCTCACCAGGAAATCGTGATGCATCAGATGTTCAGTCTGACCTTGACTGTCATATCCACCTGGTTGGCTTGAGGGAGACTTTTGTCAATGTAAATGACAACAGAAAGTACATTTCTGGAGCCTTTATGTGAGCTCTAGAGCAGGGAAGCCTTGGTTTTTCTGGTCTTTTCCCTAAACTAGTGATGTGTGTACAACTGTGAAGTGTGGCTTTTATTTTCACGATCAGACCATTGTTTGATTACACTCTGCTCATCAAGCTGATTTCTCCATGAGAAAGGAGAACCAGTCCCATTATGTTCAGTTCAGGCCTTTACTGTTGGACATATGTAAAATTGATTTGAATTTGTAATTCAGAAAGATAAATATTAATAGGTTGTAGAGCAAATATTCTGTTCTTTGGTAGGACACTCATGGGTATCATTTCTCTTATTTTGACTGAAAATTTTGCTCAGCAGTAAAATAAAGTTCATGAATTGCATTTCACAGACTGTCTTGTTTGAACAGAAAAGAAAAAGTTATATAATCTGTATTCTGATCCTGTGTCTGTTTTCTTTGCACTAACACTTGGTTCAATAATACAGTTTGTGCTTCAACATTTTTATTATGATGTTTTAAGATTTGGATAATATTGCCCTGATTGGACGTCCAAATAAAGTTAAGTGGTTGTTATTAGGCTGCAGGTTGCATCATAAATAATTGCTGGACTAAATCATGAAAAGAGAAATAATTCACAAGCCAAACTTCTGACATTTCTAACACAGGGGAAATCAATCAGAGGAGCCTCCCATGATGCAGCACACACAATTGACTCTGAGCGGGTGAAAACAATATTGCGTCTGACACAGGATCTATTTATAAACACCCTGCAGGTAGCTGGGAAAATCTGTCTGTCTCTGTGTGGTCATGGTCATCCGTCATGCCATTTTAATTGGCCACATGTTCTCGTTTACCCATAAAATTTATTTCCTTCACCCCAGGAGGAGTAAGATAGTTTTTATGCCTGAAACACTGTGCCCTGACAGTGCAGTCCAGTTCTTTTTGGCTTGGGTGTAGCAGCTAAAAGAGACACATTTAATATATTGGAAAATGTCGTTGTATTCCAAAAATAAAACCGAACATCATTTTTAATATTATACTTGGTTTGTAGTGTTTAATGTTGTTTGATGTGGAACAACAGCAGATCATTATGAAAAATAGCCTTTTCTTCACTTTCGAATCATCAGCCATCACAAGCTTTAATGTGCGAAAATGAGGTGCTCTTACACATCTGAAAAGGAGACATAGCAGGATGACATGGCACTAGGATTATCTGAGGAAGAGAGGGAGCAATTTTTGTGTAATTGGCCATCATCACTGAGGTTCTGGGCTGGGCCTAATGCTGGGTTCAAAGCATTCCAAAAATTGTCAGAATTGTACACAGGAACATGGTGGTCTTGAGAGGTCTATCGCTGCGCCATTGTTGTTAGTTGCTTTGAACTTTCGCAACAAAGAGTGATGTTGGAAGCACATATATTGAACACAAAAGTACCAATGTGCTGCCACAGAAAAGAGATATTCCTAATTGTTATTGCTTTATTGGCGGATGAAACAATAATTTGCATGAAAATTAAGTAAAGAGCTTTGTAAAAAGTCTATGATTGAAGGCAAATACGAAATGTAACATGTTAAACATTTATACCTACTTGGGGTGAGGCCGAATCAAGCCACAAATAACGTGTTTTTTACAGATACGGTATTCAGACAAATACTGACCGATTGATCACTTTCAATTTTAGGCATTCCACTTCCCCGCCCTCCTCGCCCCATCACACGCTCAAGTGCAGTAGTACATTCGGGGGAGCGGACAGAGTTTGCGCACTGCATTAAAATTTTACTTGAATACAAATACAAATGCGAATATGAATAATTTTCCCTTTTGACAAATACAAATGCAGATACAAATAGCGGCCGTTCTGCACACCCCTAATACCTACATTACATTACCTATAGGTGGCGATAATGATGGGAATTACTTAGTAAAACATTTAATTGATCTCAGAATTACCATGCTGTCCTGGATTTATAATTTTATTTTATTTTTACTGTATATAATATAAATGTATGTATTTATTATATAGCCAAAGGGATTTCAGACACCCATTGTTACAAGGTGTATAAAATCAACCACACATACGTGCAACCTACATTGTTTAAATAATGAGTAAATTGTGTGTAAAAATATCAATTCGTCACACAAGTCATGTCGTGAACACACCATAGCACACAGGGTGAACAGTGCAAAACTGTTCTCTGCATTTAACCCATTCACCCAAGTGAAGTGGAAGGCAGACACAATAGACAAACGTTCCATATTACTGACCATGGTACTGGATTTGGGTGTCTAACAAGCTTATATAAGTGTGATGGTGAAGTGTTCACATACTTTTAGCCAAAAAGCATGTGGGTAGATGTTGTTTGCTGCTGTAAACCTGTCCAATGAGAAAACGAAGGTGAATTTGGAAAGGATTCTACTGGAAATTCAAGATTTCCGTAAAGAGAACAATCGCCAGATGGATGATATCAAAGACGAAATTAACAACATCGAGGGATCGAGGAATCAGAGGGCTGTATTGATGAGGTAGAGGCTTGGATGCTAAAGATGGAACACGCAATTACAGTTTTTCCCAATTGTTTACACAAATTTTCTGAAAGCAGGACTCATATTGTGAGAAATCTTCACACAAATAAAAAAACACACACCCAGTGGGCAAAACCCTTCAATTCTCCCGCAAAATGAAACTTTATAATCAAAACAATGCACTTTCGTCTCAAAATGGGATTCTTTTTTCAAATGACACACACAAACCATCACATGAACAGACATTCATAAGAACCAATTGATCCCTGATGTGCTTAAGGTAAAACACTAGGAACAGTTTTTCTCCTTTCATTATAAAGCCTTTTTTGTTCAGTGTAACACTACAGACAGTACACAGGCCTACATACATGCATAGTA
>JBBMFX010000002.1:12268421-12283198 GCA_037832545.1 Rhabdalestes septentrionalis | reverse complement strand
GTGTGTGTGTGTGTGTGTGTGTGTGTGTGTGTGGAGGAGGTTGGGGGCACATTATGCCAATGCCTCGTATTTTAAAACTCTGCAGTAAAGCTCATCTGTTTCTCCTCTGCTGCTGCTCTGGCACTTCTCTCTGCCCTGCTGCCTTTGCTTCTGATGACTCTCCAGCACAAAACTCCTGTCACTACAGCCTCCATTAGCTTTTACGTTATTTAATTACAAATCTCACTGAAGACTGATAATAGGACAGGCTTTAAATATAGACCCTGTCCTGATTCTTTTAGTATATTAACTCAGGTACTGATTTCATGGTGTGTGTAATACAATGGCTGATTTCATAAAGTAGTCGTTGAAGACGGAATCTGAGGAGAGCTTCAAACAATCTGTGCTGTTCAATTTGTGCTACCCAGCCAGGGTCCTAATTAATGAGCTGGAATGACTTGTTTCTGTGTTGCTCTAATTATGTTGGAACACAGGGGCAGGCTAATCAAGGCCTTGTATTATTAATTACATGGAGAAAAAGTGATTGCTCCAGACTTAAGCCACCTGGAGAGTGAATGACTTTGTCACATGCAGTGATGATAATTTAGTCAAGAATGAGCCCTTTCTACTCTTTTTCTTCTGTAGCATTTATTGTTCTGGCCCAGTTGTGTGTAAAGCACAAAGGCGCTCGCTGTTTTAAGCCTGAATAAAAAAAGATGCTCTTTTGTGGTTGATAAGTGGACAGTCGTGCCTTTTTTAGCTGGATTCCACAGGCACAGTCAGTCATTTGAGAAAAGCAACAGAACGATCTGCATCATCATTTATTGACCTGTGAGCCACAGTCAAGTATTCTCTGGCCACAAGTAATTTTCCAACATGTGTATTTAAAAGGGTTCTTTATAGACAACTGAATAGTTTATAAGTTGCTTGCAAATGTAATTATTTTTGTGACGTATGCTCAATGCCTGCTAAATTCATGACCTAGTGTAGATATTCTGGAATCACTAATAAAAAAGAAAAGAAGAGAAGGCAGGCATGGTGTAGAAAGGATAAATGTGTGAGCACTTCCAACAGGCCGTTATTACTTATGCAGGGACATGGCAGAGGCTTGACCAACTTGTAATTGTGCTGAGAGAAATGTGCCAATCACATCTGTACTATATTGACCTTTACGGCTTTAAAACAAGGAAATAATACATTATTATATTTTTACAATAATTGCACGCAGCTGTTGCAAACAATTGTATGTAACTGAAAATAGTCATTTAAAAGACTCTGCATGTGTTACAAACAAATATTAATGTGACATAACGTGTTTTTCTGAACTAATTGGTTTTATTTTTAAACCTTAGAACACAAGGCCTCTTGCTGAACATTTTTCAGCCGCATTTAGTTCAAACAAGCGCACTCTGCCTATGGATGCATTTATTTAACGCGAATGTTACAAAAGATATTCTTAAAATGTTCCTTCTGTTCCACTTATTATTGTTATTCTAATTATTCGCTAAAACTGTATGGGAAGCTGAGACTGTATGTCACAGAAGCATTAAATTTGGGGGAAAGCTGCAGTATGCCCAACACTACTCACAAAAAGTGACCAACATATGCATGATGGTAGGGCTGCAGTGAAGCTGTGTGTGTCTATAATTCCTGAGGAAGTCATTGTGCATTTTGCTTATTCATGGAAACCAAACCAAGCAGTTTTGAGTGTTAAGCT
Source organism: Rhabdalestes septentrionalis (assembly GCA_037832545.1). Taxonomy (NCBI): domain Eukaryota; kingdom Metazoa; phylum Chordata; class Actinopteri; order Characiformes; family Alestidae; genus Rhabdalestes; species Rhabdalestes septentrionalis. The sequence goes on along the minus strand of JBBMFX010000002.1, from coordinate 12,281,502 downwards.
TCTCCCACAGGAAAAAAATTATCCAACCAGTCCTTTTTTGTCTGATCATCAAGGTGGTGTTGGCAAAATGTTTATAGCCATTCAGCTTTCAGCAGGCATTTGATAAGTTTAGTATTGGCCACTTCTTGGGAAATTTGAATGCCATCACCACACCTTTGTTCTATGCCAGACTGTGATACTAGGCAGAATGCATCCTCAAGGTGGCGCTTCAGCACAGCTTTTTGTCTTTTGGCTCGAAGATTCTGGATTATGAGATTAGCAGCCACTGTTATTAGTAAATGAATTACTATCAAAATTCCAGCTTAGGTATTATTTCTAACAATAAGCAGCTAAATTCTACTCAGGACATATGAATGAAGTGACCCTTTGTTATATGTGAACACACCACAGCACACAGTGACAATAGCACAAATATACACTCACCAAGTCATTCCATAACCACTAGGCCACCAACTGCCCTGCTAGTTGCACTAGCCAGCTAATTTCATATTTATGTGCACCCCCAGTCCAAGTTGTGCAGCCAAACTGAGCATGGAAACCTTTGATCATGAAAACCTTAGGCTAAGGTTCTTCAGAGGGTCCCACCGCTAAATTATACTGTATCGGCTTCTCTGTGGAAATTATACATGCTGAGTTTGCACTACCTTATACCTGTTAGCATCCAGTCACCTTAAAGAACAGTATCTGAAGTGTCGGGATACAATGTATGTGATGACTAATGCCAAACAGCTTGGTAATACCATTCAAGAGCTTTTCCACAGTTCACATACTTCTGTTTCCCTTACCAACTAAGAAATGATCACCTCTTGCTTATAGATTTAAGCATGGTCAGCAAACACTCTTTGTCTTTGTCTTTCTCATTTCCAGATCAGAAATGTGGAGACCAACCAGTGTGTAGACAACATGGGGAGGAAAGAGAATGAGAAAGTTGGCTTCTTCAACTGTCATGGCATGGGTGGGAACCAGGTGAGAACGCATTGGCCTGGACAGGAGTGATAGGAAAATTTAATACAGATCTGAGGTGCCTTCTTTTGTAATTGTCCTATGTGGGAGAAGCTAACTTTGTGGATTTTCCACACAGGTGTTTTCCTACACTGCAGATAAAGAGATTCGGACTGATGACCTGTGTCTAGACGTATCCCGCCTAAATGGACCTGTGGTCATGCTTAAGTGCCACCACATGAAGGGCAACCAGATGTTTGAATACGATGCTGAGGTATGTATCATACTTAATCTGTCACTACGGCTTTTTACCTGATAAACTACATGCAAATGCGACGTGAATATTCAGTTCAGTTTTTTTAGGAGGCTGTAAACCACCAGATGGTGCTATACATCATTCATCTTATCCTGGATTTGCTGCATTGTGTTGCTGTTGAACACGTTTGAAGTGTTGTTTATAACATTTACCTTCCCCTTGCTCAGTATGTTGGCAAGTGGGAATATGATTTCAAGGTAAGATCAGCCTAGATGTGTGTTGCTGAATGTTATGGTAATTTTCTGATATTACTGCTATATACACTCACCATCTTCTTCTTTAGAAGCTCCGACTTCATACACTTCTGCCTGCTTTTTCAGGTTCACTGATTACATAGGTCCACTATATAGCTACACAATTACAGGGCATAGCCCATCCGTGGCTGGACAATTTGTAAACTGTCCTCTACCTTATTTATCATCATTCTGTTTCTGACCACAGGGCTCTGCTGAACAGATAACAGAGGTGAAACTAAAAAGGCATTGTAGCCTGTGTGATGCTGGTGCGTATGTGAGGCACAGCCATGTTGCTGTGCTTTTAAATGTCTCGGCATCACTGCAAGTCTTGAAGTGGCTCGCCAACCCAAATTATCCAGCCAAGAGCACTTCTGTCAGAACCTGACTGCTGAGGGCTCGAGGACAGCCAATACAAATTGCACATAATACGAAAATGGCTACAGTCTGTAACCTTGTGCCACCAAGGTGTGACTGTAAGCCGTTTCTAATCAAAAGGAGAAATAGTGGCTGGTGAGTTTATATATTTAATATGTGTTAGTAGTGTTTGGTTTCGGGTAGAATAGACTTTGCTCCCTGGAATCCCCTGTATGAGTGTTCACTTTAAAGAACAGCCAATGCACACACAGGTCATAGTTTAAAATATGTGCCCTGAGACAAACTTGTGTCTGTTTACCGTGGGGTTCCTATTGTCGTCTAGCATTTCCTATTGATTTTTTTTTTTGTTGCTACTGTAGCACAAATTATACCCATGTTCCATAGAGATGGTTTGATGTCTCAGCTGTCCTCTTTTTTTTAGGCCTTGGGCTACATAGAAACACTCACCAAAAATGGATCAAAATGGTGGAGACTTGGGATCCTCCATATCAATCATTTTTCAATATCTGTGAGATAACCCCATTCATTAGCTGGCCTACTTGGGAAACATATTTTTGGATAAACTGGCAATGCAGCATAAAAGAGGACATTGCCATTAGAGATTTAAAGATCGAAAGTTGAGAAAAGACTAATTTTAGACACGGACCTCCCTGCCTTTTGAGGATTGGGCCGTGCCATTGGGACATTTCCTTGTGTGAAAACTGTGTTTTCACCTCCAAATGATTAGGGCCTCTTGTGCCAGGCTACTGAAAGCCCCTGCAGATTGGTTTATTTATATATTGGGTGAGAGAGCCAAAGTTTCAGGCCTTTTTGATTAGTAATTTATGCAGCATAAAATATTAACTGGTTTGGGTTTTCCGAAATGTCAGGCTGTCACTGCTATCAATCTTTTAAACCACTTTTAAAAGCTTATAAAACTGTTGCTGACTCCAGGATTTCATTCCATTAAAGTTTTATCGGTTTCTTGCGAAACATCTCACAGGAGTAAGTTCTTTACTAATTCGCCTTGACAACCAAAGGATTGGAGTCCACGTTTAAAAACAGTGTGAATGCTCAGTCACTGACACTGCTGCAAATAATCACCAGCAGTTATTATCAGGATGGAATAGCCTAGGCCTCCAGTTTGCCTCCATTATATCCACATGTCACTCTCCCCTTTTATCATGTATATTCATTCTCACCACTTATCTCATATCCGTCTTTCTTCTCTTTTTTGACATCATCTGTTCTGGCCAGTAATTCCACTAAAACTTCAGTAACTAGAACTATTGGCTTTCTTGAATACTTCTTTAAAAATCAGATGCAGGTCTTTGTCAACATTTTATTAAAATGATGCCCTTACTTCTTATTTATTTATTAATTAATAGTTTAAATAAACACTTTGTGCTATTTGCTGTTCATCTTATGCGTGGAAATTAATTATGTGCCACTCGGCCAGGATGCACCTGTCAAAGAGATTTTTGCACTCCAAAAAAAAATTTTTTCTACTGAAATATTTGGTTGAATAAACTGGACCACTATTCCTTCCATGATAAGGAGCCCAGCACCACTTAATCGCCGTCAGTCTGAGGGGTTGTTAGACTGCACCATTGTCTGTTCCATTGTCTGTAAGTGTTCCAGTAGTGCTGTAATCGTGTTGTAGAGTAGATGATGTGTTCATGTTCCACCTTGACATCTTCATCCACCCTGCTTGTGTTGGTATCTCATGGTGGCCGTCAGAAGGGCACGTTCCTGCACATTATCACGCAGTCATGCCTTACCATCAGCCGCCTGGAGGATGGAAACTATGGGCCTACGGTGGAGTACTGTGATGATAGCCCACTTCAGATGTGGGTCCTCAAGAACTACACCAGACTGGAGGTCTTTAGGAAGCTCTACTACAGCCCCACCGATTATTTCCTGTAGCTGCTGGTCCAAGTTCGCAGCAGGTTAGTGCCGGGGAGGTTAGTGGCCCAGTGTAGTATCAGCCCCTAGCCTGAATCTCTTTCTCCATCATGGTTTCTCTATTCAGACTGGTCAGAAACTGATTGAAAATATTTCATTATTGTGCACCATAGATGTTTGTAATTTTATATGAGCAAGTTTATTTCTGCTTCAGGAATATAGCTTTGTCAGTTGCCTGCTCCCTCTACTGGATGGAAATATTTATCTCTGTTTATTTTTTGAAAGATTACTATTTTGCCCGATTCATATTTTTTTCTGCATCCTGTTGGACTGTCTTCTATAAATGGGGTAAACTCAGTGGGGATAACAAAGCAATAATTCCAAAAAGAGTTTGGCTAACTTAAAATAGCTTGAAATAGATTTTAGTGTTATTGAGTGTGTTACTCTGGACTCAATTAGACCCCCTGCTGAAATGCAGTTCTTCTTGAGAAAGAGCTGCATGCTCCCATGCCTGGAGTGATATAAGATCTCGACTATAGAGGCACAGTAGCTACCATATTTGGGTCCGTTTTTAGAGTGGTGAAGGAGAAAGGCAAAGGGGCAGAATGAGGACTGGGGCCATTTGACTTCATGTGTTAAAGTAGATCAATGTGATGTGGTAGGAGAGTCATATAGGCCAAACTGTGAATGTGTTTTGTAGTTTTAGTTGGTGTTCCTGTGGCTTGTCTGTTGTTTCTGGAGTTCTCACGTCTTTATTCAGGATGGGTGGCCATATCTGATGACAGTTCTTGATGCCTGTTATCATGGAATAGTGGTTACAAAGATTTGGTGTGAAAGTTGCTTTGTACCGGAACCTTTCTGTCTCATTTGACTTAAAAAAAAATATATAAATACATTTTCATTTTGGCATGAATATTTTTGTAGCTGCTGGTTCGTCCCTCACATGCCAGCTCCCTCCGAGTGAGAGCAGAGGAGGCAGCTTTATTCGGAGCTGATTATCTATGCACTGAGCATTGAAATGGGTTTGTCTTTGTTTACAAGCTCTTTTGAAGTGATCTCTCATTGTGAAAGGCCTCTTTCATGGCCGAGGCCTCTCTGAGAGAGAAAGGCTGCATCTGAACATCCTCTCACACCGTGAGGCAACATCTGTGCACCGCACAAACGGAGGGATTTTTTAATATATTTATTGTCAAAACCCAGAATTTGAATGGCCTCCCTGCCTTTTTTATTTTTACCGGTGCTTTTTTTAATGGGAAATGCTGTGTTGCATTTCAGACCATTAGTGGTCTGCACTCTTTTATTATTTTGTTTATTCATTCATTCATTCTCGCCACTCAAGCTTTGAACATATGCAATCTTAGAGTGATTATTAAACCTGAAGAAGCGGTTTGTGACGTTGATGTTCCGTGAACAACAAGAAACATGAAGATTTGAGAGAGTAAGTTTGGGTGATTTAGCAAAGTCATTTTTTTCTGTTTCGCCACCATTCATAAAATGTATTGCAATATTTATTTATTCAGAGGTTCAGAAAACGACTTGAAAATACACCTGAAAACCAGTAGTGCCTTAAAATACAAAAAGCTATGAGAAACTGTACCATGTTTAAAAATAGAGTGCAGTTAGGAAGACAATACAATTAATTATTAAAATATATTTACACAATGTTTTAAATGCATGTTTCAGTATTGCAGTTCATGCAGCTGATCTGTATGCACTGTTTGCAGCTTCAGTTGGGATAAATGTATGTAAAATTTGATATGTGCAAGTTTAGTGTTCCAAAAGTATTGCTGATGTTTATCACATAACAAAAGCATGTCATAACCACATTTATGAGAATAATAATCAAATATATTACCTGGACCTTTTTCTTGCTGTGAGTGGTCGCTTAGCACCTGTGTAGGTCTAACAAGCATGTTTTTTCAAGCATAACTTTTAATGATCATTATTCTAATGGGAATGAACAATAGGAATCATTTGACTTGAAATGTAGGATTATCACGAGGACACAGAAACAAGATAATTTTTTTAAAATATGCTCAAAGCAGAACCAGTTCGTTTTAAACCTGTTAATTTTGTTCTTTTTACATGTAGGCCAGGGGGTGACCCAGTAGTTAAAAGTGGTACAGGAAATTAGGCATGGAAGTTTTATTTGACACAGACAAAGGCCGTGTTTTTTTTTTTGGTCCAAATTATAGTAAAAAGCCCATCACTATTTTATAATGGCAAACAGGCCTTATTAATGCGTAGTTTGACATAGTAAAAATTATGTTTTGAAAGTGTCCTTATCGTTGATCCATAAGCATTCAGGAGTTTGTGGACAAAAACTAGTCCTGATTTATTTTGTTTTGCTAGTTACGAAAGGAAGGAACTGGTTATGAGAACCTTTTAATTAAAAGACCAAAAAAAAAAAAAAAAAAAAAAGCTTGAACCATGTCCTAACAAGCACAACTTTCATCCTTGTGTCAGCTGAATTGTATGTCATTCATGCCAAAATGACCCCAGCAAGCTTGAACACCTATTACGAATCATGTAAAGGGTGTACAAATGAGTACCAAGTCAAACAGTTTGACAAAAACTGTGCTGTGTTCATTAAAACAATAATTATCTAACTATGACATTGTTTGTGATTAAATTCATTGTAATTATGTTCCACATTCGTAAATTACTACCTTCCAGCAATTTGTGCCTCTAAACAGGCTTCATTGTATGCATGAGCTCAAATAGATAACATATCAATATTTTTTCCATTTATTGTCAAATTGTCTGTGTGCATATTGTGCATCACTTACCACAAATCACAAACACTGCTCCAGTGAAGCAGCAGTGTTTTTTTTGCTTTATTTGAAAAGAAAGAACACCACCATGCTTTACACTATGGTTCTTTGCCATTTTCCCTGAAGATTAAAATGTGAAAAGAAACTGCCCTGAACAGTAATTGGGGGACTAAGATTGGCCACAACATGCTTGTAGCCAATGATTGGCCAGCATACCATGACTATACGTCAGAATGGAACAAATATTATCGTGTTGTTCTGGCCGAGTGGGGTTTTAGCTGGGATGTGTTGTGTATCTAGACATTCCCTCAGGTGGTGTAAGCACAGATATGATGGTTGTTGATGATATGGTGTGCAGGATCAATGTGGCCAAAAACACCCAGTCATTAGAGGAGCAGGGCATGTGTGTTCAAACTCCCTGTGCACTGCTTGTGCCACCACACACTGACAAAACCACTGCTCTCATTTAATTATCCAGTCTCCAAGCTGTGTGTGAGGAAACACACACTACACACAAAGCACTGACCTTTAGATCCTCTTACTGTGAATGGAAGACGTAATTGCCACTTTATTGGTCCCACGCACGAAGCAGTTTTGCTTAATGAGAAATGATTTCTCTCTACAGTATTCTGACACTGGCAGTAATCTAAATAGCCATGTTTTGCCTGTGCCCTGTTTGGCCAAACAGATGCCTCAGTTAATTGCTCTAATTTGAACATTCGGAATTAAGCCTTTGTACCGTATGTATATTTCAGTGTTTTGTGTCCGCTGTGTTTTTATTTTGAGGAGTAAAGAGAAGTTTATTGTGTTGTAAGTTCCTCATTTTACATTAATGTGTGGCATACTTTACACAGGATGGACACAGGCTAGAGGCTTGTCACGGCTTTTATGTTCTTTTTGTGCGTGTGCTTACATTATGTCTAAACTCAGCACCGTGTATTATAGTACCCCTGGAGATCAGATCCGACCTCGCGCACTCATAAAAAAACTCTGAATAACTTCACTCGGTACATCAGTTAATACAAGGAAAGGTCTCCATTCAGCCCCAGAGCAACAGCATTCAATCAGCACCTCTTGCCCAATTACTTTTCATTCAATTTCTCACTGTAGAGAGTACTTAAGTGAGGTTTCTGTAATGCGACCGCTTCTGGGCTTTATCGTTACACTCCACTCGAACAAAGCTGTAATGTGCTTTTTTCACATTCTCATTTTGTTCATCCATTAGCTAGCAGCTGTTTGATAGGACAGTGTTTAATTATGAAGCCCACTGAGGTGTTTGTGATTAGCGCGGAGCCTGAAACCAGAGGCCAGTCACACTCATTAGTTTTGCGTGCTGCTACTTGAATAGTGCAAACGGAGCCGAACCCCAAGTCCAACGCGTTCTCGTCTCCTGTCCGCGCAAAGACACTGACTGATGACACTTGTTCAGGCCAGGCGGTTGGAGGCCGCGATTTTGGAAGGGTGCCCTCCTTCAGCTTGGCTTTTTTTTCTGCAGTACAGTGTCTGCCATGGCTGATGAATGGTTTGGTACTGCATGGCAAGTAGTCTGAGGAGAATACCCTCTTTAAGCTTAGAATTAGACTGAAATCCCTCCAGGAAAATAAGTTTAAATATCTCTCTCTGTATATATCGTGAAAGAAATCTCTATTTTGTTGCACGTAGTCTTGGTGTGGAATCACAGCCAAATATTTGTGATTTAAAACTGTTCCAGTGCTCTTTTTTAAGGTAATCATTATACACACACATGAAACGGATCCCCATTTTCTTACAGCTGGTTATTGGTTATTGAGCGTTGCTTAAATTGCTCTCAGACTACCAAATATTTGCGAAAAAATGACTGGCGGCAGTTTTGTTTTCAGGAGGAAAAGGCCATCTCTGACTCGCTATTGGATTTTTTCCCATGCTGCCTTTTCTCCAGAAGTGTTTGATGTGTGCTGAAGGCTGAGTAAGGCAGGTGCAGCGTGGCTGAAGTGCATCGACTCTCACAAAGTGGCCATGAGTGCTTACTCAGAAGCCCTTAAGACTCCGTGACTCCATCTCTCTCCCTCTCTCCCATTCTCACATCCACTCTCTAAATGCACTGTTTTGATTGACTGCCTATTTCTGACAAGAGATATTTGATATAATGGCATCTGTCACTGCATACAATATTCATTAAAAGTAAACTTTTTTGTACCTGGTTGAGATTCACACTCCTTAACTATGCCCTGAATTCAGTGGACTAAATGTCTACATTTTTTCTACTTTAGCAGCAATACGCAATCGCAGGAATACATCACTAAGTAACAGGATCCCCCACTTGACTGTGGATCCAGCACTTCTCAAAACCAGCCTGCTTTCATTTTTAAAAAAGTTTATTCAGTCATAACTGCACACAACCCTAGTAACATGCCAAGCTGTGCTCCAGAAGCACTTTGTTGTTGTTGTCATTGTTGTGTTATTGTCATCCTCTCCAGCGCCTGACCTTGCTGCACGTGAACAGTAACCAGTGTTTGGACATGCCCTCTGAGGAGGACAAGATGGTTCCCACTCTGAGAGACTGCAGTGGCAGCCGGTCCCAACAGTGGCTCCTGAGAAACATGACCTTAAGTATCTGAACTGGACATGCGCTCAACCAAGCTAAGGGTACAGGACACTCTGAAGGACGTGGCCCTTAACCTGCACCTCAGCTCTGAAATGTTGTTTGCTCTAGAACTGCTTCTGCTTTGACCTGACCCATAAAGAGCATGTGTCCCAGAACTTACAGTCCAGTACAGAATTAGATGCAGAGTGTTTGGAGCTAAGCCGACATCTCCGGTCGTCTACACTAGGTCTATCGTCATGAATTTTCCCCCAGCTGTCAGCTCGAGTGCTGCTGGAACTGCTGCATTGGGTTCAGGTCACCATGAATGACTGGTTAATGGTACCCTATTTTCCATGTGTCACATAGCATAGCCGCGGCTGTGAAGGAACTAAAGCTAGAAGCCATAATCCATTGATGTCTGCTCTGGCCTTTCTTGCTACACTCAAAACGGCCTCCATTAGGGGCTGTTCTGGAGACTGAAAACATTGGTGACTATTATACCTTTCTGTCAACTGTGTACTATACGACCCACAATCATTTGAACTTCCACTAGACAGACTTTTGCCAGTGATTGGCAAATGGATGTGCCACTGTTGTCAGTTCGCTTGGTGTCATTGTGTTCTGTATTATACCGTTCATAATTGCAATGTCAAAGTGTTGCAGGTCAGGAGTCTAAAAACTGTCTTTCCTACCGCATATCCATAGCAGTGTTTGCACCTCCAAACACTTGCAATCCCGAGTGTTGACTAAAAGGTGATAAATGTAGAATCTGCTAATCAAAATAGTTGTATCAAGCCCTGCTATCATTTATCATGTCCCTCTGCCATAGAAGGTTTTCTATTTGAATCTTTTGCAGAGGGCACTCTGCTGTACATGTGAAATGTACTTAGACACCAACATCTTGCTAAGTGACTGCAATATACTGATATGCCTTAAAGAAACATGAATGAAAGCACTGGGGTATGTAGAGTTGTGATACATATCATGTAAGAGTAAGGATAACAGAATATTGCTATTATTATATTGCTGTTAATTGCTGTTCTTTTACTAGAGAAAAATATCAGATCTCATAGTTGGAATGTCCTAGAGCAATGTCTCTAGCACCGATCAACTCCACCTACTCCATCTAATTATTTCCTTCAGGGTTTCCTTCATCAGCTGAATTATTTGTGTTGGATGTGAAACTGGCAGGAAGGTGGATCTCCAGGAGGGCGATTGGTGACCTCTGTCCTAGAGGTACAATATTCTGATGGGTCCTTTTTTAAGTGCAAGAAAAACGTAGCCTAATTAGCCATACTGTATTTTACAGACTTTGACCAATCTAATAAAGATTTGATGTGTCTCAGATTTTAACTTGTGGTTTGAAATGTGGGAAGAGTGGCTAGTTGTAGAACTATGTATTTCACAGAAATGCTCTGATTATGACATGTTTACCAAGGATTTTCTGTCTTGTCACTGTTTTGGCGGTTATTTGTGTATCGAGTCTTAAGTACCTATGCTACAAAATCCTCAATGTAGCAGACTGAGATTATTCATGCAACTTTTAAATACTCTCACATCAATATCATTATACTAAGTATTGATTTGCATATCTTGAACCTTTTGTTGTTATTTACCCCACTGTCCTCTCCTTTCATGTACTGGAGCAGCTGTGTAGTTGTAAATAATAATCTGGTCTTTTTGAGCATTGTTGTATATATGAAATGGATTATTTTTTTAAAACAACACTTGAGAGCCCTATTGAAGTATATGAAGTAGAATTCCTTATCGAAGTGCATTGGTGTGAATTTTTGTTTTTAGACATCCAGTGTCTTTAAGCAGAAACATATTGGCTGTTCTCAGCCCAAGACCTCTTTACTACTTTGACGCTTCTAATTCAGTATTTCTTATAGTTTACTACATTTACTACATTCTGTTTATACTAAAAAAATTGAGATTTGTTTGGCACACTACATATTAATTAAATTCAGTTCAATTTGTTATAGATAATTCATTTCAGAACAATGTTACATATGCTTATGCTTAGACATCTTTAGAGGAAATTCCTAACAGCACATTAACCTAAAGGAAACAGAAACTCCCAATCATGTGCTGTTTTCGTCAAATGCTAAACTCACCAGTGGGGTTTTTATCAAGAGCATGGTACCAATGCAATGTAGATTGCCTTTCAACTTTCAACAACTCTAAAATGTGTGACTTTGTATTGCTCTTGAGTGATAATGTTTGTTCATTTTTTGTAAGTAACAAGTATTGGCAGAATCTGAATTTACCATGCATATTTAATAGATGAATATCAATCAGAAACTGTGAACCTAATAAACCACTGTTGTTGAATGTTTCTGCTCCATTTCCTTATTTCATAATGGTGGCAGAAAAGTGTAATTTCCTTATTTTCAAAGTGCAGACGTGCCACTATGCATTTTAATAGGACTCCTTTTGAACAAACCTGGCCATTTTTTCCCTTCTTCACCAATGCTCTCTGTGTATTAAAATTACATAATTTTTTATGGTACCCTGTTATTACTGATCTTGAGATGTCCAGTCTTCTAATTATAAAGCAGGAGCAGTTGCAGCTCCATTATGGTCAAAGACTTTGCCAGGTTTCAGTACCTCAAACGAGATGGATTATTCACAGGGGGGATCAGACTTCAACAGATCAACTCGAGCTGCTGGTTTTTACTCTTTCCAGTTGTCCTCTTGTCGGTTACCTAAGGGGGATTGCGTGATGATAACGAGATTAATGCTTCTCAGAAGCCTCCCAGGTCTGAATAAAGAACTTGGTCCATATTCAGGTATTGAGTGAATCAGTCTATTTGTAATTACTTAACCACATATTTTCAGCAGAAAGCCATGCCCCCAAGGGAACCGAATTTGTATTTGTTTTTGCAGCATTCAAAATGGTTTGATTTCAGCCCAGCTGCTTCCTTCAGTAAGACTTACTCTAAACGAATTGTAAGGGACCTCAAGATTGGGTGAATATTGGATTTTTTTTTTCAATGGCTAAAAGCATTGTGTTTGAAACATCTTCCAAAGTGTCTAGTATTTTTGCCCACAGGTCTTTACACATTGCTTTTTGCTAACTACGTTTTTGAACCTCTTAGGTATAGCTTCCTTCAACTGGTCTAAACATGCACTGAACTAAATTACACATTCATGCATTTATCTGTGTGCTCATTCTGTATATCATGACATGCAAAATAGACCAGCCAACAGGTATAAATGATCATTTATCCATCACAGCTGGTGTAATAAACTGTTTTCAGGTGAATCTTGAACTCCACTTGCACTAAGAATATTGCTTTGTACTTATTTTAGAACAACCAGTTACACATGCTGACAAGGTTTATCCTGATGTATGTCACAGCAAAACTGACTAGAATGGAATGGCCTACTAAATGATATTGTTTAGGACAAACTCATTTAGTCAGGTTGGTTTAATGTTTTTATTTATTTATTTATTTTTCCAAATTGAGTTAAAATATTTTAGAAATAAAATAATGTTTTTTTAATTATTATTATTATTAACATAATGTAGCTGCTAGTGTGCAACAACTCTTGACTTCTTTATGCCTCAGTGTATGTGAAAACAAAGTTAATTGCACCCACCCAGGTGCACTCTTCTATTACAGCCTCCACATTAAAATTTCCCTTCTACTGACGCACACCGATATACACACTAAACTTATAGGAAAGCCTAACCACCGCCCCCACCCCACCCCCCAAAAAACCACAGTCCTTACTAAAACTTTGTAAAGGTCACTGGAGGGGTGATGGTTTTTAGAGTAACAACCTAATGGTGTGTGCACACACACATGGGCAGCTTGACGTGCTCTGCCCTCACCATGGAGACCAGCTTAACCCTGTGGGCTCCATCAGGCCTCACCCTGCAACCCAGCCAGCAAAAAATCAGTGCACTGAGTATTCATTTGCATAAAATCAATTACGTGTGTTGATATGTTTTTGAAAATGTATATTTGATTCCCATGGAGAT
>JBBMFX010000002.1:12252562-12266873 GCA_037832545.1 Rhabdalestes septentrionalis | reverse complement strand
ACACACTACAAGCATCATTTGTTAACAGGTCAGTAAGTGGAAATATTAAAGCTTACCCCCTATGTGTAGACCCATATGTCTAGTTGTAACAAAAAATAGAGTATAAAAAAATATATAAAGTATATTTTGAACATTTTGATCAATCTGAATGAAAACTTGTATGGGGAATTCCCCCTTTATTTGCTTTGGATTGCTTCCTCAAAACTGATTCCACAGCATGGAGGTTGTAGTTAGACCTAACTAGCATTGTAATATGATAATAAGTTCATAAATGATTATAATAGCCCTCGTTTGTAGCAGAGAAACAGTTATGGAAATGTCTTTGTTTCCTCTTTAAAATTGTCTGTAAAATAACTCCATACTCTCAAGATATTTGAATCAAACCATTAATTTTCAATACCTTATTTCTCTCCTGCACAGCTAGAAATGAGCATTTCTGAGCCATGCTGTAGCTCTACCACATAATGACAAGTGAAGAGCTCAAGTGATTTATGAAGTATTATGAAGGAGGAAGGGAATCTGGGAATTTGAGTCGTTTTTTTTGTTGTTGTTGCTGAAATTCTAATGACCGCTAACTCAAAAATGCCCTCATGGATCTAGCCAGAGCAAAGATTAAAATGAAGGGAACAGGAGGAAGGAATCTAGGCTGCCAGCCTGCTCCACTTGGTGGCAGCAATTAATAAGATGTTCTTCATGTTTAGACTTGATCAGAGCTTCTTTAAATATCGGCTCAAAAAAACTGGCAAATTATTTTAGCTCTCCAGAGAGAAAGCGGACAGCAAACAACAGGAACTCGCTCTCCTGTTTGTGTGTGCATGTGTGTACATGCGAATGTAATGACTAAAGCATCTTGATTTCTACAACAGCAACGTTAAATATATTTTTAAAACAACTGTAATTTAATTACCACGCTTTGTCAATAATTATGAAATTATGGATAATGTGATGTATTTACTGTTGCTTATGTAAGTTAATCAGCATTGCACAACTGTTTTATTAGTGCAAGACAGATCTGAGCGTGTTTTCATGGCATCAGCTTGTTTTAAAAACAGCAGTTAGACTTTCTGAAAGATAACAGTGCCCACAGGATTGAGGGTTAAACAGCTTTAGCCGTAACTGTACTGTATCGCTGTCAGCCTGAAGATTTCCATCCCTATAGAGAATGTGTCTCCTTCGCATCTGTGTTCATGCCTCCGTTGAGTTGGAAGGAATGCAATAATGGAAAGAGAGGTACGGATAATTAAGGCCTTGCATCTGTCTCTCTCTCTCTCCCCCACACCCTTTTTCACCCTGCCCTTCCCCCACTTTCTTTCTCACACTCTCCCTCTCTCCCCTACTCTCGGAGGAAGTCCTGTTCATAATTGTGGAGGGGGCTGGAGGTTCGATTGTCCCCGAAATGAAAAGCAGCTTTAATTAGAGGCCATTACCAGCGTGACTCTTCCTCCTGCCACCTGACTGACACAGTCTGAGAAGTGCCTTCTAACTGCAAATTGCATTCTGCACATGCACAATGAAGCAGCAACACTGTCTTCAGATAGAAATAAAATCGCATTAGTGAGTTAAAATACAAGGATATATGTGTTGAGAATTGTTGCACTGAGAGAGGAAATCATGGCCATTAAAACTTGGAAGATATGATTAGTGCATGTTTACTGTGTTGAGATAACAGCTGTAAATCACACTAGAATTGATATTCATGCCAGTACAACTGGTCTTATAATCTGCATGCAGGAACCACTAATTAACGTATGGACAGGTGTGACACAGAATTTATAACCTGCTCACAGACTAATGATAAGGAAGGTAAGAGACAAGGTAGCAGAGACTAAAATGTGTTGCAGGCTCAACAGGCACCGGAAGAACAAAATCCATATACTGCAATTAGGGCTGGGAATTTAACGCATTAATTAGATTAATTAATCACAGAAAAAAATAACGTGTTAATATTTTTAACGCAATTAACGCTTTACGCTCTGCCACTAGTTGGCAGACATGCGGTACTTCAATTCAAGACCAAAAATACGTCATCTTCCCGAGTCCCAGATCACTGCTGCTTGAGCAGCCTGATTGGGCTGGAATAAGCTGTAGCATTTAGCTCTCTCCATCCAGACCTCCAGAGGGGCAGATACTCAGCGTAGTGTGTGAGAGAGAGCTGGGAGAAGTTATAGGCTTGTATTCAATAATAAATGGTTTAAAAAAATGCTTCTTTTAACGTCTGTATGTATGTGCGGTTAAATGCGATTAATTAGATTAATTAATCGTCACACCATGTAATTAATTTGATCAAAAATTGTAATCGCTTGACAGCACTAACTGCAATATATTCATGTCTGTTCTTTCTTCTGCTCTGGAGAGACAAATAAGAATTCAGTTCATCATGTGTGGAGAGAGCATGGCAAGGAGTATGATCCTGAGAACACCATATCCACAGTGAAATATGGCAGTGGGAGCATCATGATATGAGCCTGCTTTATGCAAACAGAACTGTAGCATCACACGCTGTAGATATAAATTAATTAAGTGATGTACTGGGACATATCATTGGAGAATTTAATCTTTTTGGACAAGCAAGTTCAACAAAGACACTCAGATTGCCAAGAGCCACCACTGGACCACAATACAGCAAAAAGTGAATTCATTCCGAGGATGCCTCGAAGATGTCATTGTTAACAATGGCTTTTAAAGTAGTCTATCTTTTGAATGCAAACATAGTATTTTAAAATTCAAGCTAATATGTGGAGAATACATACTGTACATTGGATGTACATTAAACAACAGAAGCCAAGTATAGGAATGCTTCATTGCCCTTGCTGTATTGTATCTTTAAAAGAACTGCAGTGGCTTGTTCTTCATCTAGCTCCTGTCTTGAAGGACTATGCAGATTTACAGGCTGATGAATGTAGGGCAGACTAAGGATGTGCCTAGGCTTTAGTAGACGTATGTAATATGCTATAACTCTCATTCATATCAAGACTGGTTAACACTGCTTTTTCAAACGTCTGTCACGCACAAGAAAGGCGAAGAGAAAATGTTCATGACCAGTGACTTGAAATGTTACCACAGCAGTAAACAAACCTAGATTAAACTGACAGAGCTACAGCAGCTCTGAGTATGAGTGTATTCTGCCTGTCCAGCTGGCTTTGGGGTGATATTTGATGGATTCACTTGTCAAAGGCTGATCATTATCCTGCTCTCACTCTGTTACGTTACTGAACAGATGGGCTTTCTCCTCTGCTGTACTCACGAGGGAAAACTGCTCGCTCTGCAGTGAAACCAAGAACATTTGGGCATGGCTGAAAAGTGGCTGAAAGAAGGTTCCTGTTGCATTTATCCTCTGAAGTTGAAAGATGTCCTCATCTGGATGATGAGAGATGCCAGTGTCTTGTGTAAGTTGTTATTGGCAATCGATACACTGGTAATAAAACAGTGTATCTCGGCACCTGTCCAACAGGCAGCTGAGAACGACCTAATCAGCTTCAGAGAGACAACAAAAGGAGAAGTAATGGACCTTTTTTAAAGCCTGCTACGAAGGCGCTTGAGACCATGCAATAACTCTGATGAGAGTGATTATAGTGCGCAATGGGAAATAAGAGACGATGCTCTCGAGTGATAGGCTAAGTGACCCTCTGTGACATTCCTGTTGGAGAATTGGAGCCCGATGATTGCATTTCCTTTATGTCTCTCTGATTAGATTAATAAATCAATTCAAGCTTCCCTATCAGATGCCCCAGGCCATTTTTGCGAAATAGGTTAGACACCAACACCGAAATCACTTTCATCAGTGCCTGAAAGGCGGTCCTGTGTCAGGCTGAGAGCAGAGGTATTTGGGGTCATCTCTGAAAAATTATCAGATGAATAGATATGTGATATGATGCAGAAATAATAAAAGTAGGTTGATCTGTGTGAGCAGAGTCTTTTAACGGCTCTTAGCTGAATGCCAGCAGCAGTGTTCTGTCTTTATCTACAGGCAGAGTATCAATTTATTTTTCCCCAATCTGTGTATAAGTCCTTGTATAAAGCCATTCTATAAGCATTTTGCCTGAGATATAACTGTAACAAATGTAATTTCATTCACTGATTTATTTTTTCCAAGAGGGAGTGGGGATCCTCACAATTAAAAGCACTGTTCTGTTGGATCTATGTTGGAAGCGTCCCTTGTCACAGCTCTTGCCGGAGGCTGGTCATAAATAGCGAGGTGTTCTGCACCATATGCCACTGCTCACACAGAGACCCGCTCTGCTGCTGCCTGTCCTCATGTGCTACCTTGGAGTGATGCTGGGAGATAACAGCACATTTCCCTCTCTTGGGGTTGATGCAGTGTTCTAAAAGGTTTTAACCTTAATTGGTCTTAAAGTCTCCACAGATTAACCACCGTTAAGGAGTCATTTTTCTGCCCTTTGCAGGACCAAAAGGTCAGAGTGAGATTTTAACCTGTATCATTTCAAGAAAAAACAAAAACGTACTTAAAATGCAGTAGTGCAGCAGCATTGTCACATCTGCCTATTATTTATACAGTCTGCATTAAAGTGTGAGATGTGATGTATTCTGTGTCTCGGACGATGAGCCGGTATTCATCTAAAAGCGTTCAGCTAAGACTGCAGCAGGCGAGAGTGTGTTGTTTAGGGCTGGTCATTAGCAGAGACTCTGAAGCAAACATCAGAGCCTCTTCTCTTCGCTAATGAGCACAAGAGCACCAGTAAAACTGACCCTGTCTCACCCTAAACTCATTAAATAACTTCTGACTGGTCCCATTGCCCGATCTGTTTGCTGTTCTTTATCAGGCATTCGAGGGTTCCTCAAGACCCGGCCATCTGATGGGAGCTTTATGCCTTCCACCGGAACTGACACAGAGTTTCGAATTAGAATAGTTCCTAATTGGAGGCCTTTGTATAGGGCCTCGCTTACAGTGCGATGTTGTTGGTGTAAGAAGACTGGCTTCCTGACCAGCTGACTGCATTAGCATGTAATATGATTGGAAATCACAAGGGAAACAGAAGAAGGACTGAGATAAGTGTTGACAGTTCAGTCATGATGCTCAGAGAGCAAAATAGTTACTGTGGATTAAGGAAGAGATACAAACAAAATATCAAATATACTTCAGCCACACACACAATTCTTCAATTACATTCAAACAAAGACATGCTTTTTACTAACAGAAAACTAGACCTACATGTTTGTTCTGAATATGTGGGATATATGCTGTAAGTTTT
Organism: Rhabdalestes septentrionalis; assembly: GCA_037832545.1. Classification (NCBI taxonomy): domain Eukaryota; kingdom Metazoa; phylum Chordata; class Actinopteri; order Characiformes; family Alestidae; genus Rhabdalestes; species Rhabdalestes septentrionalis. The sequence continues at coordinate 12,261,663 of JBBMFX010000002.1, read as the reverse complement.
CAGCATTATCCAACATTTCTTCTGAAATCTGTAAGAGTGCTAATGGGATGTCTGGCTCCAGTTTCCTGCGGCAGCAGCCTCTGTTTTCCCTTCAAGACTTTACACTAAAGGTTGGACTGATGCTGTGTGGATTTGATTGCATTCAGACACAAGGGCATGTCAGGTACTGATGCTGGATGATTAAGTCTGGATCGCAAACATCCCTAAAGTGCTGGATGGAGCTTCATCATTACAGAGAGTGCATTTCCCTTGCTTCGTTGCCAAATGCTGGAGGGGCTTTCTACTAGTCTAGCCAATACTTGGCAATGGGCATGGTGACCTTAGGCTGAAATGTGGCTGTTCCAAAGTCTCACTTATTTGTCAGTGCTTTTTTACAGAGATGATACAAGTTGTTTGAAAGCAGTTGAATGTCTGGGTCCACAGTGGGGAAAATGGAGGTCATAGAGTGTATATAAATGTGTCTGATCCACACGTCCACATGGTAGCCTGTTAGAATTTTCAGCCACGGTTATGTACCCGAATGCCATTGACAGATTGATCTGCATTTTATGACATGAAAGCACCTAAACATGATGTATAGTAAACCAATTTTGAACTGGTGAACTCTATAGTCATGGCCTCATGCCTTATGCTTGTGCACGGCTCTCAGGGCGTGATGGAGAGCAGGTCGGTGGTGAGCACGCAGCTCCGTAATGACTGAGACCTTCGGTGGGGAGTGCTCACAGCAGCAGCTGAAATGGAGAGCACTGTAAAGCTGCCTACTGCCTGCTGGACTCATATTGATCTGCCCAAGGCCAGACTGAGAAAACATTTGCCAAATTGGGTGGAAAATATCTATGTCAAGCCATATTTTTAGCAAATTGGGCTTAGTTTGCAGGTTGTTTCTTGTAGCATATGTTGAATACTGTGAGCTCCTCTTCAGTTGGTTTTGTATTGTATATACACACACTGTGGCTTAATTAATTGCTCTAACATACTGAGATTTGTTTATTTAGAGCATCACTCTTTGCATAATTGACCCGTTATTAACAGCGAATGAACCACTGATCATAATTTGTGCCATGATAATCAATAATATTTACAGCTCTAACAGCCTTGCAAGCTGTTGAATAAAACATTTGTACCCACAGACCCAGTGGTTTCTCAAATCAATAAATACTATTCGCAGTGCATTACAGTCTTTAAATGAGTGTGTTAAATATGCAATAATAACCATACAACACTATAAATTGGCAAATAATTTTTGCAGTGGTGGTCCATAGGAACTGTAATAAACGGCTCTTTGTACCATCTTATTAGGAACACCTACCTTATATCCACTCTGGTTCATTCTGTCAGCTCCACTCACCATACAGAAGCACTTTGCTGTTTAAGATTACAGACTGTAGTCCATCAGTTTCTGCATCGTTTGTTAGTATCCTTCACCCCATTAATGAAGGATCATTGGTCTGGTCCTCTAGTGAGCAGGCAATGACATAGTATGTTAGTGTGTGGTGAGTGTGCTGAGTCACAATCTGCTGTGCTGAGAACAGTCCACTAACCAAAAATATCCCACCAACTGTGTCCTGTGGCCAGAAACTGACCCATCTAACCCAAACTGGAGCAGCAGAACACCATCTATAATTTGGAGCAGCAGCAAACATTTTGCAAGCCATGTATATTTGTGTATTTTTATGTATAACATATGTCTATGCTAAATGTATTCATCTAATTATATATATTAGTAAAAATGTGTAAAATCCTCAGAGGCAGTTCTTTCTCCTACATAGATGCAAGACAATAGTGTCGAGGCATAACCAATGCTATCTCCTTCTGAGAGGAGAATAGAGAAGTGAGGCAGGGTGGCCATGGGAGGAAGAGAGTGAGAAAGAGAAGAAAGTGGAGAAATCAGTCTTTGTCTCTCTGAGCACTTACACACAAAGACAGCTCTCTTATTAGCTGCTCCAGTCAACAGGAGCAGGTCTTGGCACTGTCTGCCGATTCTAGTTCTTTTTCTGCTTCCAGTTAACATGCCTAAATTATTCATCTATTTGTCAAGAAAGTGTTGCCATCTCAAAGATAACATGATGACCTCTTAAGCATTTAAATAAGGCAGACTGTGGGGCACTGGAAACAAACCTGCATACAAACACACACTAAGAATTACCTATAGAATGAGCAGCTAGTTTATAAGTATACTGCAATTATTAATATACATTATTTGTGCTCGTGTTTATGCATTGGGAGGACAAACTTAAAAATAATCCCTTTAGCCCATCAATATGTTTTATTGCCTATCTGTTTGCTTTAGATAACAGCCATGGGGCTTATCCGTTTACAGAAAGAGTCCAGATTCTTCAAAGTGCATCTATCCTCCCAAGGCCTTGGTAAATCAGACTGTCAACACAAATCAAATTAGGAAGGTTCGGCAATATAGGTGGCTGGCCATTCTTCTCCTTTGATGAGAAAATTACATTGGACGTCCACCCAGGCTATAAATAGACCATAAATGATGAAGCGGAGGAAAAAAACTGGTGTTTTCTCACAAGTGTCAACAGGTTCAACATATGTGGGCAGGGTTGAATATGAGTACAAGGGACAAACCAAAATGCCAATAAAACTTGTCATTTTTTATTTCCACTCAAATCTAACTATGTATGAATTTGTCATTCGATAATTTAGTAGTCAGTTTTCTGGGTGAATGTCATTCTTGGCTCGCCAAAGAGATGAACACGCACTTGCAGAAGCTCTGATAATAGCTTATTTTATGCACAGGGGCGTGATGTTTTAACAAATATCACAGTTTCCAAGGCGAAGTCTGTAAAAACTCAAAGCCCTCGCAAGAATACGTCTTTAGGGAAAAGGCAAACCTCTCAAAGTCTATAGTTCCAGTCCAATGCACGAGGAGGATGTGCCAATGTGGGTTGCTGGAGGGTGTCAGAATACAGAGCCTGGTGTACTTTTCAAAGCAGAATCACTGCTGAATCCTGAAGACAGACAAACAGAGTAAAACAATACCAGCTGGTTTGTATGATGGAGAACGTATGGTGTTTCAGGGTCGAGCCCGACCGGGTACTCCAGTGACCAAGACAGCCATGACAGTGAAATCTGAACACATAACAATATAACATAACACAATAGAATTACAGTTAAGAATAATGGTCGGAGACAAAAATGTTTATAGGTTAGTTACAACCTGAAATTCTAAGCAAAGCAAAGACCGCAAATATCAGATCCCTATGAGCCCACCTTACCAAAGAGACCTCACTTCAAGTCCTAGAGAACACATCTACAATCATTTAAATTGAACAAACCCTGCCAACACAGTATGAGCCTAGTGGTGAGAGTTGTTTTATGACTGTAGTGGGATTACTTTATTGATTATTTCAAGAAAAATATCATCTCAGTACATCATTAATCTCATTACTCTTATATTTTTATCCCAAATCAACTGAGAGAAACAAATGTTTTTCATCTTTATTTTGATTTATGCTTCCATGAATATTTATACTATTTATATTTTTTCTACCCTGTACATTTTAGAAAGAAATAACCAGTCAGTGTAAACATTTAAATGGCATGCCAATATCTCTGCCTTTACTGTGAGCCTGACTAAATGGTTAATAAATTATTCTGTTTAAAACCTTTAAACAGTCTATTAGAAACAGCTCAGCTACCTCTAAATGAATTAATTCACTCTCATCACTGCTTATGCAGGCAACAGTGACTACGGTGTAGAGATTCATCATGAGGACTCATATAATAAGCTTTTTTGTGCAACCCTTAATGGATTTACTAAAACTGGAATGATTGTTTATGTTTTATTGAATTATTTGTGACAAAGCTAATAAGATAATTACAGATAACAGTAGACATATGCTGTGTAATATAACCAAGCAGTGAGGTTGAATCTTTGTTAGTTTTGCACAAAGATTCAAATACAAAATTAATGTTGAAGATAAACCAAACCTTGACAAAGGAACAGATGAAAACATTATAGCTTGTTGTAGTGGCATCTTATGTCTGTTTTATTTGAAATTTGATTGAGATATAGCAGCAATATGCCATTATGAATGAGTCAACAAAATGTAATTAAGTTTTGCCATTCACACGACAAGTGTATTGTCTGCTGAATTCCGATTCGACCTTAGCAACTATGGAACTGCACAGGGTGTAAACAAATTTTGGGTTGAGGCAATGAAATATGAGAGTTGTATAAAGTTTCAGGAACTTGTTTAAGCATTTTAACAATTGTGGGGAGAAAAAGTACAAGAAAAAAAAAAGAAATTCTACATGACCGCTCTGTGGTCATAATTACATAAGATAAGAATTATACTTGAAGTACTGTGTACACCATCTGAAGAGTTCATTTGAAGAATGTTTTTTTAAAAGGTTACACTGAACTCCTGGAGTGATAGAATGTGAAGTACCAATTACTCCTGGATAGATTTTTTCTGCAATTCATGCATACACATTTTCTTTGGTATAAGAAGGTAAATACAGTAATAAGTTCCACGAATACATTTTGGACTGTGCCTGCCAGAGATGCAACACAGAGCAGCAGCACATCAGCACTACGGAGAAATAATAACATTCTCATATTGGGTATTGGCTATTTTCAAACCTGCCTCTAATTACAGGTGACTCTGAAATCCAGGCCTCATCAACCGCATGCTTGGGCTGGTTGTTTAGGTCTGAGCTCATTCCGTTCAGGTGTCTGATTGCCTTGCTATGCCCAAACATAAACAACCAACACAAGGATGAGGGGTGTTGTGGATGAGGCCTGGAGTCATCTGTACTTGGAGAAAAAAACGCCGAGAATATCCGCAGTTTCTGCACATAATTAGTAGTTCGGTTCTCAGAAAAAAATCCAAAAGAGACTGAAGCCACGACTGCTGAACCATGTTTAAGCGGAGAGTTACTGTATTTAGATTTATTATCTTACTTATTTTTTCAAACTTATTTTAGGTTAACTTAAATGCCGTTCTATATTAAATAACTCATGACATGACAGAAGCCTAGTAAACTTTGAGATTTAACTCATCCCTGCCATGAATCCACATCTTTCTATTTACTAACGTCTGCTCGGGCCGCAGGGACCAGATTGTGGCTACTGGCTGCTCTGACAACTACTTGGTTACATGTAGTTTTAATGGGGGTTACTGTCCTGTTAAAATGTGTCTCTGTGGGAACCACTGCAGATAAATTGCTCCGTAAAAAAGTTCTGTCTGAAAAGCAGTTGTGTGAGGTGGCCAGAGGGGTGGGCAGATTTTAGTTTCTCCTCTATCATCAGTTTAATATTAGCATGTTCAGATGTTTTGCCAGGTTGGTGAGGGTGGATTACATATGTACAATATATAGGACAGTATATAATACGGGGCTGTTTATGTCATTAATTAATTAAAACACCTATTTACACATAAATATACATTTTTTGCACTTTGTGTCATTTTTTAAGACATTTTTTAATATCCGTTCCTTCAACAGGAATGTAACCTGAATTTCGAAAGTGGAAACACACCACAGCACAGTGTGAACAATATGAAATTATTTCTCTGCATTTAACACATTCACCAAATGAAGCAGTTTGTCGCCACCAATGCAGCCCCCAGTGAGCAGTTTGGGGGACAGAACCTTGCTCAAGGGCCCCTCAGGCTGCAACTAGCAGTCCTGGGATTCAAATCCACAACCTTCCGGTCCCAGAGGCAACTCATCAATCAATAGCCCAACAACTGCCACACTGATGGTTTCCAAAAGTGAAATTGCACACTTCAAATTGCTTTGCTACATGTCAGATATGTCTGATAGCTGCTTATATACCAGCAGCAGAAACTTTCAAAGTAGATCACCTTTCTCTATAATATTGTCAACGACCATATCAGAATTCTGTGAGCATGATGTTCCTATCTGTTACCATTAGCATGAAACTGTCCATATGGTCTTGTAAGAGTTTGCTTCTGAACTTTTTACTGAACATTGACAATTTATGACAGATGACCTGAGTAATAGAGAAAGCAGCAATTTGTATGCTAGACCCAGGAGGTGGTAGACATCAATCCACACATTATTACCACCTAGGAAATTGGTAGCAACACTTTAGGCTCTTTGCAGAAATATTTTCAATCTCCCCTTCTTCATTCTCTTCCACCACTCTTTTTGTCTCATGTTCTTGTAATGGTGATATTTTCAGTCTTCTCCACTGACAAATTTCTGCAGTTGCATTTGTGTTTAACTTCAGCAGACACTTGCTGAGCTCTTGAGAAGCTGATTGTGGAAGTGGGGAAGACTTCAATTGGAAGCACTTGGGGACACTTACCAACACTCTGGAAGTTTCTAGGGCCCAAAAGACTCATGTCGGAATAGAGTGGGCTTTGACGCCATGACAGGATTTTGCACAGTAGTCCAAAAGTTTTCTGTGAACTTTCAGCTGTCTCAAAATGAGCCTGGTCGGCTCCTTCTTTCTCTTCTGTCATGGCAACGTGGCTTCCAATTCCAGTTCCATTCCATTTCTTCATCCTGCAGTTCCTCATCTGCCACCATCTGCCTGCTGCTGTCTTGATAGAGACTAAGTCTCCTGACATTCATGTGTAGTTTTTACTATTCTTGCCATTCTGTGGGTAGACAAAATGTCAGTCCCTTCTGTTAGCAGATTTTTGACAAGTGGTGAGGTCTGTTCAAATGTCCTGAGGATCTGTGCTGTTAAAACCATTTCCCATTTCATCAGAGCCTCAATAAATCCATGTGCAGTTATCTGAGTGGTTGATTTAGTCACCTAATCTTGTATTTAATGAAATCCACATAAAGAGTAATATCTGGATGCATAAAATGATCCAAACGCCTTTCTCAAAGCGGCACCCTTAGTCCACCAATTGGAGAGCTGTCTATTTTGCTTGTCCTGGCTCTCCCTCAAACACACTCTTCACAAAGTATGAGTTGCAAATGAAAACAGCAACATCATTTAGTAGTGATCCACTTCCACTGACTGATTGTGTTGTGTCATCAAGGACATGGTTAGGAACATGGATATTACACCATATGTGCTCTTGATCTGAGGACACTTTTGACATGAGTGTGGAAAGGCATTGCAGTGGCCTTGCATATTGAGTGCATCGTCTTTGGCATGCTCAGTTCATTTGCTCAAATCCAATTTCAGGTTGTCAGCAACCTTGGAAAACATATTGACAAAATAGGAACCTGTTGATTCACTGCACTTCACAATGGTGACAAGCTTCTCGGGAATTGTGTTTGTGACATATCTCAGAATAACAGAGCACCGGTCCTGGGAGGTGATGTCCTGTGGGGTGCCAATTTGTACAGAGAACATCCCAGCCTTTGTGCTCTCTTCCCCAGTGCTGTCCTGAATAAGCAGCTGAATTGTGGCTGTGATGAAGTTGATGGTTTTTGCAGACAGCAGCATCACCAGGGATCTCCTCGATTTTGGCCAAGAGTGATGGATTTTCTTCGACTTGTCAATGGAGTGAAGTACATGCATGTTATACACAGATCACATTTACTTAATAGAAGACTACAAACACCACCCCCTAAAAGGATGAGACCTTATGCGCACGCAGCAAACCCGCCTTACTCAAAATCCCCCCACCCCAAAACCCCGCCCCCATGCCCAGACCTCGCCCCCATGCATCTCCCTCACATTAAAAATGCTTCTGACACTCCTGGTTTGTACTGTCTACACCAAAAGTCTTTCTGTACCACTTGGTTATTTGCATTTTGTTAATCATGATTGGGTTGAATGTAATAATCCATTGGTACTCCAGTCTCTTCCTCTCCTGCTTCCATCTCATCTGTCTCAAAACCTCTCTTTTCTCCACTTTCCTCTCGTCTCTCAGCTGTACCCTCATGGCTGCTCTTTTCTCCACTTCGTGCTCCTCTCCAATATCATGCCTCCTGTGCTCCCGTCCCTCCACTTCTCTTTTCTCACTCACCTCTCTGCTCTCATCCACTGTGGGGACATTTGGACCAGCCTGAATAGGAACACAAAAAGCAGTCCCAAAAATTTTAGGGCAGGCATGATAAATGTGTTAAAGCATGAAATGGTCAGACTACTGGTGGTACTCAATACACAGAATCTAAAAGAAGAATCACATAGCCTATGTTTTACTATTGTGAGAAATATGTTATGTAACATACTACAGAACCTTTAACTGAACATGTTTTCTAGCCAACAATTCTTCATCCGCTTCACGTAGCGCCTTGAAAACAGCCATGCTGATCACTTGATGGTCTAAATTCTATGTTGATCTGGATGCCTGCACCTATAAAGCCCTATCTTTATTCAGCCCTCTTTTACACTTTGTTTTCTGGTCCATAGTTTTCCTGGGCAACTCAGTCCTGTGCTGCTGTATCAGTGTTAACAGGTATTGACCTGGCTGTGACTGAGCAGAGACTGAGTTCAGTTCAGAAACACACGCAGCACCTCTCTGAACAGAGAGGAGCACAGAGGGGAGGTAAAAAATGCCCATTGAAATCTTCATGAATATTTTGACAGTACCCCAGCTCAATGATGCTGCGACTCACTGGGACCCCCAATGGCCAGGACACAACTGGATGGTGCTGAAAGTGGAAAGACATTTTTAAAGACAGAGAGAGAGAAGGAGAGTGAGAGAGAGGCAGAGAAGGAGAGAGGGGAAAGAAGAACGGAAGCAGAGAGATGGTGATGGAGAAAAAGGGAGAGACAGAAAAAGGGGTTTCAAGAGAAAGAAAGCAAAATGAGTGTCAGAGAGAGAGAAGGAAGGGTGCATGTGGTAGAGAAGGAGGAAAGAGAGCACAGAGGGGGAGAGAGTTAGAGAAGGAGAGATAGAAACTGACACGGGCAGAAATGGTGTGTGAGAGAGCAAGAGGGAGAGAAAGAGAAGGGGAGAGGGGCAGAGAACGTGTGAGACGGGGAGAGAGCAAAAAAGCAAGAGAAGGAGAGAGGTTCAGAAAGAGAGGAAATGATAGAGAGGCAGAGAGAGGGGTAGGAGCAAAGAGAGAAGGAGAGAGATAGAGAGAAATGGGAATAGAGAGGGCAGAGACTGTGTGTGTGTGTGTGAGAGAGAGAGAGAGAGAGAGAGAGAGAGAGAGAGAGAGAGAGATAGAGAGAGAGAACAAAACATCGTGGGAAA